>NW_020869367.1:47494-52494 GCF_003789085.1 Penaeus vannamei | reverse complement strand
CCATATAACGTTGCTTAATGATTACCTAATTGTTCGTTACATTGCAATACTTACATAGTATACATACGCATTGAAGAGGGATCATAGTGATGCGTATATTATGGGCTTGTGTCAGGTTGGGCAAAATATGCTGTATCTTTATATTTGTAAAGTCGACCTGCAAATTTCTAGAACACAGAGGAATCTTGCCGAAATAACCTTTTTTCCAATATATTTTTTTTTCATCATATCCTTAGCAGATCATAATCTTCAGTTACGTAAACAACATAAAACCGCTACCAAAGATACAAATATCCCTGCCTATAGCACGCATTATCATTAAAGGTAAAATTTCTACTTCACTCTGATGCAAGTGGACCTTACGAACATAACCCGACTGCAAGGTGGTCCCTCCAAGATGGCCGCCGTAAAATTGAGCCGGCTTCAGTAATGAAACAATAATTTCTCGATCCAATTTATTTCTTTGTTATTATTTTTTTCTTCTTTTCTTCTTAAGATCAGTAGTTATATCCGAAAGAAAACAATGGCCTAGTAAGTCTGGAAAAGTAAAGATTTTCGTCACCACGATTTTCAAGTAAGAAAAGAGATACTGATTTGGGAGTAAAGTTTTTCCTATAATCTTCATATACTACTGATTTGAATATGTTATTGCGATGTTGCGAAAAGGGGAATTATGCGATATTCTAAACTCTTTGCGGTCGGTTTTCTCTTGATATGTTTGGTGGCGAATAATCTCGAACATGGCAATAGTGGCTGGAATTAGGTTAACGAAACCTCTGTCGCCACCGGACAGAAACCAGAACCATCTTCGGTGTCTTTTCCGCACGAAAAGCAAAGGATAAAAAAAGAATAAAAGATAGAAAAGAAAAATAACGATATCGGGATTTTCGTGATGCGTTGTACGTAAAACTTTTTTTTTTTTCGAACAGCTGCGTTTTTACTGTTGTTATTATTGTTATTATTATTATTATTATGATTATGATTATGATTCTTGTTATTATTATTATTGTTATTATTATTATTATTATTATTATTATTATTATTATTATTATTATTCTTCTTCTTATTATTATTGTTGTTGTTGTTGTTGTTGTTGTTATGATGATTATTATGATGATGATGATGATGATTATTATTATTGTTGTTGTTGTTATTATGATTTATGATTATGATTATTGATATTATTGATATTATTGATGGTTTTGTTTTATTATTGTTACTGATATCCCTATTATTTTTTTAATACTAAAGCTACTGCTATTTTCATTTCTTTTTAGGATATTATCATTATCTTTATTGTTGGTTGGATGATATTCCAATGTTGTGATCAATTTTATTACCGTTTTCTGTTTTCTATTTCAACAAAAAAGTTTTGAAAGAAAGAAAATCTGCAATATTAGGATAATCATTGTTGTTATTGCTAATGGGCTTTAGTGTTATTGTTGATGTCATCATGATTATTATAGCTTTTCATAGATTTATTTTTCGTTTTTTTTATCATGTAGTTCTACTTCTTCCTCCTTCCTTTTCTTTCCTCCTCTTCCTTTTCCCGCCCTTACCTCCTCCGCCTCTCCTATCCCCTCCTCATTCTTCTTCGTTGTCGTCTTCGTCTTCTTCTTTTTCTTCTTCTTTTTTCCTTTTCTTCTTCTTTTTCTTTTCTTCATTTTTTCCTTTTCTTTTTCTTCATCTTCTTCTTTTTCCTTTTTTTCATCTTCTTTTTCCTTTTCTTTTTCTTCATCTTCTTCTTTTTCCTTTTCTTTCTTTTTTTCTTTCTTTTTCTTCATCTTCTTTTCCTTTTCTTTTTCTCTTCTTCTTCTTCTTCTTCTTCTTCTTCTTCTTCTTCTTCTTCTTCTTCTTCTTTCTTCTTCTTCTTCTTCTTCTTCTTCTTCTTCTTCTTCTTCTTCTTCTTCTTCTTCTTCTTTCTTCTTCTTCTTCTTCTTCTTCTTCTTCTTCTCCTCTCCTCCTCTCCTCCTCCTCCTCCTCCTTCCTTCTCCATCTTCTTTTTCTTCTTCTTCCCCACTACTTCTGCTATTCCTCCTCCTCCTCCACCACCCCTCCTTTCTCCTTCTTTTACACCTTTTCTCCCTCCTTCCCTACTTC
This sequence comes from Penaeus vannamei, assembly GCF_003789085.1. Taxonomy (NCBI): domain Eukaryota; kingdom Metazoa; phylum Arthropoda; class Malacostraca; order Decapoda; family Penaeidae; genus Penaeus; species Penaeus vannamei. The sequence goes on along the minus strand of NW_020869367.1, from coordinate 50,394 downwards.
CTCCCTTCTCCTCCTCCTCTTCCCCCTCTCCTCCTCTTTCTCCCCTACTACTCTTCTCTCCCTCCTCCTCCCCTTCCTCCTTCCTTCCTCCTCTCCCTTTTCTCCTCCTCCCTTTCCCTTCCTTCCTCCCTCCTCCCTCCCCTCCTCCTCCTCCTCTCCCTTCCTCCTCCTCCTCCTCCCCTTCCCTCCTTTCTTCCTCCCTTTCCCTCTTTCTTCCTCCCTTTTCCCCTTCCTCCCCCTCCTCCACCTCTCCCACCACCTCCTTTCCTTCCTCCTCCTCCTTCCTCCTCCTCTCCACCACCACCTCCCACCACCTCCTCCTCCCTCCACCCTCATTCCTCCTTCCTCCATCCTCCTTCTCCTCCTCCTTCCTCTCCTCCCCCCTTCATCCTTCCCCCCTTCCTCCTCCACCACCTCCTCCTCCTCCCTCCCTCCTCCTCCTCCTCCTCCTCCTCCCTCCATCACCTCCTCCTCCATCAACCTCCTCCTCCTCCTCCTCCTCCTCCTCCTCCTCCTTCCTCCTCCTCCCTCCCATCCTCTCCTCTCCTCCTCAACCCTCCTCCACCTTCCACCATTCCTTTCCTCCTCCTTTTTCCTCCCTCCTCCCCTTTCCTCCTCCTCCCCCCTTTCCCCCACCACCTCCACCTCCTCCCCCTTCCTCCTTCCCACCTCCTCCACCTCCTTCCTTCATCCTCCTCCTCCCCTTTCCTCCCTTCCTCCCCCTCCTTCCTCCTCCTCCACCACCACCACCTCCTCCTTCCTTCCTCCCTCCTTTCCTCCTCCTCCTTCCTCCTCCCTCCTCCTCCTTTCCTCCTCCTCCTCCTCCTCCTCCTCCTCCTCCTCTCCTTTCCTCCTCCTCCTCCTCCTCAGTCCAAGGGAATATGATTACGGGCGTGGAGATTATTGCAAATTATGGAAGCCGGCAGATCCTGTGTTTGTGTGTTGTGTGTTGTTTGTTTGTGTGTATATCACATTATAAAATTCTATGCTGTTATGGCTTATGTTTACATATATGTATAAATATAATATATAATATTATATATTATTATTATATATATATGTATATATATATATATATATGTATATATATATATATTTATATATATTTATTTATTTATTTATTATGTATGTATATATAAATATACATACACACATATGTATATGTATATGTATGTTTATGAAAATGCGTATATATGGAGATATGTATATATATATATATATATGTATATATATACATATACTATCTATCTATCTATCTATATATATATTATTATTTATTTATTTATTTATACGGAATATATATACACATCATATACATACACACATATATATATGTATTATGTATGTTTATGTATATATGTACATATATTGTATATATATGCTTATGCATATTCAATATATATTATGATATACAATAATATATATCTATTATAATTTATAATAGATATGTGTGTGTGTTTCTTTGTGTGTTTGTATGTTTTTCGCGAGTGGTGTGTTGTTGTTGTGTGTGGTGTGTGTGTGTGTTGTAAAAACTTCGGTATTGTATATATTTTAAAAAATATAATTAAAGTTAATCTATATATTCTTTATATTGATATTATATACTGATCTCTTTTTACATGTTTCTCGATCACATAAANTATATATATATATATATATTCACATACAAACAAACACACACATATGTTCGTGCGTGTGTGTATGTATGTATATATCTATGCATACATGTATACACACTTGTATATACGCATGCATAAACATGAATACTCATTCATTCATTTATTAATTTGTCTGTCTGTCCGTTTGCGCGTCTGTGTCTATTTATCTATAAATCTGAATGATCGATCCGATCTTGAAATATGAACAAAGGAAAAGAACGAGCGCATCAGGCAGCCGCAGGAACGTCTTCTAGCAAAAAGCCGACGGCGTATCAAGAGGCGGCGGCGAACGGGCTAAAATTACGGCGCCGCCGCCCCCGCCTTGCCCGCCGTCACACTGCCGCGCATTCCTGTGCCAACCCGGCGCTTCTGTCGACGGGGCATTCCGATAGGCCGGAGCCACAATTCGGGAGGCCTGCTGGCGCTCGAGGCTGAAATTCCTCCATCCACTCCCCAGCACCCGCGCCATCTTGCCAGGCCACTTCCACTCGGTCGTCTCAGCCGGGTGTGCCACAGCCCCTAAATATTTGCCGTCGAATATAATCGTTTCGCCACATGGATGCTCGACCCTGGCCAACACCTCATCAATGATTTAAAGTTCTGATGTGATGAAAACATTCACTGGCACCATCAGTGTTGACCTGCGGGACTTGAACGGCAAGAGCCAGAGCTAAATGCAAAAGTCTGTGGACTTGCACTGCCGCATTTAATTTCACAGGCAACGCCCCAAACCTTTGGAAAAGGACAATGCTTCAGCCTGGAGTGACCTTAATACTTCCAACACCCACCGTGGCCTATACCAAAAACTTGCCAAATATCAAACGAACCAATTATATTTATTTAATTAAGATATAATCGTCGAGTGACAAGGTACGAGACAGGACTCCAGTTACTACACCCTACCCTCAGTAATAACTAAAAATAGTTGAACCAACATTACGCCCCGCTATATGAAAATCAATGCCATCGAGAAGAGCCAACTCGACTATTTTATTTCTCACCCTTATTGCAGCAAACCAAGAGCAATAAAAACGCTCCCTGCTCAGGACTTTACATAAGTGACAACGAGTAAGATGGAGTGGGGACGCGGTGCCCGGCTCAGCGCGAGGCCCTGGCAAAATATACACGTCCCTCCACTACAAATAAACCCCGAGGAAGACACGCACCCACGGCGCCTCCGACAGCGCTTCCGGAAGCCCTCCTTCTCTCTCTCTCTCTCTCTCCCTCCCTCTATCTCTCTCT
>NW_020869367.1:37717-40178 GCF_003789085.1 Penaeus vannamei | reverse complement strand
TCCGACCGCTAAATCCGCGCTTTGCTCTACCTAAAAACAAAATGTCGACGAGTAATTCAGGATCAGCGAGAATAAGTATGCCAAGATTGGACAGAAAACGACGCTTCAGGATAACCAGGTGTTTGGCACACCTGCAAGAAGAAACACACGCAAATCAAGATTCACACAACAAGAAAAGTTCCAGAGAAACTGGAGCATCAAGCGCTTGATTCCCATCTTGCTGCCTGAAAGCTCCTCGCTCTTCGAGGGGGTGGGGGGGGTAATACATTATTCAGCTTATAAAATGCCATTTAACCAACGAAACGAAGCAGCAGGAAGGCGGGTATCCTCACCGGTGGAAGGCATTTAACAAGACTGCAATCAAAATGCGAATGGTGGGGGACACAGAGAATGCATTGCTATTTAATCCTGCGGGAGAACGGGGGTAGAATTCCCCACAGATCCCGTGAAAAGAAATAATTTCCTTCCTATACCCCCTGCTTGACAAGGGAACCATCCAAAGAAACTATTCTTGGCCTCGAAAAGTCGGCTGCGGAGACTTGTTTTACTCCCAAGAATGCCGGGGGTGCTTTCCTCGGCCGAGCTCCGCTAGGGGGCGTATTTTTAACACCGGGGAAACATCGGGCAGGAATTCGCCCCGTCAATGAGAGGGAAAGCACGGAGATCAAATTCGTGTGAAGGGACGCCGAGGGGACGCTTGCTACGGCTCGGACCAGGCCTAGGGTCACGCCAGAGGGAGGCCCGGGCGGTGGCACGACGGAGATACAACTCGGCGCCGGAGGGGGGGGGGGGGGATCGGAGAAGGGATACGAAATCAGAAATAGGAAAAAAATAATAGAGGGATGAAAAGCAAGAGGGAGAAAGTACGAAGATCAGAGGGAAAGATGAAAGAGGAGGAGGCGGAGGAAGCATCAGCCACAGCAGCAGTGACGGTGTGGCTGCCGTGTGCCCCCGAGCCATTTTTGGGCATGGCGCCGGGTAACTCAATCCTGTGGCCAAGCCCGTACCCCCCTTTCCCCCACCTGCCACAGCTAGCCCAACCCATCCCTTCTACATCACTTCGCTTCTCGACGTAACACCACAGTCCTCAAAAGTGCAAATGGGAAGGGCAGTAGAGGGAAGAGAGGGAAGGAACGAACGAACGAGCGAAGAAGCCCTTGGATGCCAGCGGCCGACAGTGCACGGCGAGGGAACAGCGAAGTCAGGCGGCGACTCCGAAACGGCGCTCAGCCTCCACGTCCGAGCGCAAACGCCCAGACCGGCCCCTGCCATGCGCTGCTGGGACCCGGCCAATCCGAAGCGATCTGCCTGCGTCTGATTCTGCTCAACCCATGGAATCAGGTAGCGAGAGGCGATGAAGACCGAGACGCGAGTATGGGTGAAAGATAAGGGGGTTGGGAGAAGGAAGGCGAGAGAGAGAAGGAGGGAGAGGGGAGAGTGCGGGATGAAGGTCTGCGTTCAAGAGAGAAACTATCAAATATACAAACAGGAAATCAGAAGTAAATGAGAGAGAAAGAGAGAGAGAGGGGGGGGGGTCTAGTGTGCATGTATGACACAATTCCACGCCCAGGCAAAACGACCTTGAGCTGGCCATCGCCATCCGGACACGGCAAGCGTCAAAAAGGAGGAAGCAAAAACAACAACGCGGTTCCGTCAACAGACACGTAAACACACAAACACCCAACGCTGCACAAACCCAACCCAACCACCTAATCAACCACAAAGACCAGCAAAACCAACCCAAAAACCCCGAATAACAAGAGCAATAAAGCCATCCATCGCGCTCGTACAAACCAATCGCAAACAAATCCAACAAACAACAAGCACGCCCACCGCGCCCAGAGACCAGCGGTCGGCAAGGAGGCAAGACATTCCTCTCCCCTCATTCCGGGCATCTCGACTCGGAAGCCGCCGGGAGGACAATGACCCGCTCGAGGACACTCAACCGAGGACGAGGGGAAAGAACCAGGAAGAAAACAGGAATTAGAGAAGAGGGGAATTGAATATCAGAAAATGAAGGAAATGAATAATCTTTTATACATATACAGATTTTAAAGTACGTACAAGAAACAATTAAAATGACAAAAAGGACACAACCGAGGACGAGGGGGAAGGAGAACCAGGAAGAAAACGGGAATTAGGGAAGAGGGAAATTGAATGACAGGAAAATGAAATAAAAAATGGGAAACTGGAGGAAGAGGAAAGCTGGCAGAGAAATGGTAGTCTTTTATACATAGATTATAAGGTACGTATCGGAAATAATAAAAATGATGAAAAAGAAAAGAAAAAAACAAGAAAGATGGGACGCAGAGAAGAGAAGAACGGAATTGTGGAGAATGAATGAACGACAAATGATTAAGAGCAAAGAGATGAATCAGAATGCCGAAGACAAAACAGAGGACAGCAGGAGTGAAGAAGACCCACGAAAAGTAAAACAAAAAGGGAAGAGCGACAAAGCCAA
>NW_020869367.1:10217-35217 GCF_003789085.1 Penaeus vannamei | reverse complement strand
ACGCTGAGAGAGAGAGAGAGAGAGAGAGAGAGAGAGAGAGAGAGAGAGAGAGAGAGAGAGAGAGAGAGAGAGAGAGAGAGAGAGAGAGAGAGAGAGAGAGAGGGGGGGGGGGGGGGGGAGAGGGAAAGTGAGAGAGAAGATGGAGGAGGGAGAGAGGAGAGAGAGATGGAGGGGAGGGAGACAGAAAGAGAGAGATGGAGGGAGGGAACAGGAGAGAGATGTGGAGGGAGGGAGACAGGAGAGAGAGATGGAGGGAGGGAGACAGGGGGGGGGAAGGGAGTAAGGGACAGGAGAGAGAGAGAGAGAGAAGGGGGGGGGCGATGACAAAGCGTGTAAAGCGTTTAAAAAGCTCTCCTGAGACCTACAAGTCACCGTGGCGACGCGAGAGGAGCTGCGTTTATTCATGCCGGAAGGAAAATACAGAAATACTTCGAGAAAGAGAAATGAAGAAAGGCAAACTGAAGAAGAGACAGCGAGAGCGAATATTGAAAAGAGAAAGTGAGAAAAAAGGATGAAAACTGAAGCCAAAAGAATGATAGACGGGATCCTGAGAGCCCGGGGGAAAGCTCAGGAAGGATGACATGATTAACCCCGGTCAGGAAGTACTCACGCTCCTACAGACAATCCTACCCTACATCAGGATGGCTCCCTGGAAAATCTCCCTTCAGCAGCACCGCTCTAGCCCGTCTACCCTACCCCGCACCTTCTACATCTACCCAATATGGTGCAAACAGGTGAAGAGATCACTTCAATTTCTGCACCTGAATCTACATTAACCTACACCTGTAAGTCTTATAACAACAGCAACGCTTGTATGTTTTACCTTCAACCAGGTCTCTTCCTTCGTCATTTAACCCGTTGACTATCCAAATAATAATAATAATGGTAATAATGATACTAATAAGAACAACAACTCACGATCTTGTGCTGGTTCGTCCATTTCATGGAGTTCCAGCACATCAACAACTCCCAGTACGTATAGTCGCAGCGCATCCTTGCCCTCGCGGAGTTCACACGGCAACTATTCCGCGGCCGCCGTGTTATCCAGTCCAGCGAAAGGGGTGAAAGGGGGGAGGGAGGGGGCCGTGCACGATATGGTGATGTTATTATTTCAAGGTTTCACTCTCGCGTCCCCGCCCCTCCACCTGCTCCGCATTATGATGGCGAGTCAAGGTTTCCGGGAAACCGGGACAGGCGAAGGCAAAAGCGAGCGAGCGCCGCTGACGTAAATGGCGCACGGCGGACGGAGCCGCGAGCGGCCGCCACAATACGGCCTGTGACCTCGCCGAACAGGCACTGCAGGCGGAAACTCGCACACACACACACACATACACACACACAACTGCGACCGACCCTCGTGCGATCATAACGTGTTTCCTCACCACGCGAGCCCTGGACCCCCCCTGCCCCCTGCCACGCACGCAATCGCGCTCCCCGGTCCCCGGTCCGCCGCCCCACCGATCATAACGCTGCCCCTTCCTCCTCCTCTCGCCTCCCTGTCCTTCCTCTTATCCCCTTTTCTGAGACCCGCGTCATTTTGAATCCGAGGAAAGTACAGGATAGGCGAAGAGAGGAGGAAACAAACGAAACGATAAAAACAACGTATGGCAAAAAAAAAATAATAATAATAATGAATAAAAAATAATTAAATAAATAAAACTGAAAATTAAATCGAAAACATGGAAAAAAGGAACCGGGGACGATAAAAGGGAAAAGGAAACAATAACGAAATTGAGCAAAATAAAAAACAAAACCGAAAGAAAACGCAGAACGAGAGCGAGGGTCCGGGCACAGGGTGCCGCCCGCCCGCCCGCGCCCACATCCTCCTTCCCTGACACATCCTGGCGTGAGTCGCTCCTCTCGCGTCTTGCAAGCAACCTGGGTAGCATCAAGCTCCGCGGTTCGCAGCCCGCTCGAATTTCGGTCTTCCGTTGGTTTTGAGAACTATTTTTCATCTGCACATGCATGATCGTCTGTTGGTCTATCGGTCTATCTGTCTCTCCACATCTCGCTTCCTATCCCGCCAAAACCCCCGCCAGCTGTATCCTCTCGCTCCCCTTCCTCCGCCATCTTGACCTTTTCTGCCAAACGACGCAGCAACGAACAGCCATTCCTCGCCGCGGCCTTTCAAAAACGGCTTGCTCGCGAGCGCCGCCAGATGGATGATGGCGCGGCACCCGTAAGCAATTCCTCAAGTGCCGCACGTGCGCCAGGGTGCCTAGGGTGCCACCGGGGCGCGAAGGGAGGCCCGAGGCTGGATCCCCTCCTCCCCTAACCCCTAGCCCTGCGACCACTCCCTCGCCGGGACCCCATCCTGAGAAATCCACGCTCCTTTACCTGCCTCTCCTTTCCCTTCTCCTGTCTCCATTCTTCATCTTTATCTCCCTCTCTGTTTTATTTCGCCATCCTCTCTTCCCTCGCCTTCTCCCACTTCCTTCATCTTGGCAACAAGGAAACGCGCGTCTGAACCTCCGTCTCTCCTTTTCCCCATTTTCTGTTCCCTTTTGTTTTTGTTTTGCTTTTTGAGCAATGATCGATAACACAATGTCCTGGAGGTGAAGACGTACCCACTGACCTCTACTCCTCCCGACCGACCGACCGACCACCCGACCGGCCCCCAATCCTCCCCCCGACCCAACCGGTTCTCCTGCCCCTGCCCCCGCCCCTGCCCCTGCCCCGCCCCGCCCCCGCCCCCGTCCCTCCTCCCGCGTGGCGTTCTGCAAAGCGTCTCTTTAAAGCAAAGGGCAATTTAGTCTTTGTCTTGCAAAATTGATAAGGGACTGAAATGCAGAAAAGAGTTGTTTTCTATTATTTACTGTTTATATGCATGCATGCACTTATATTTTCTTTCTCCATCATAAAATAATAATAATGATAAAACACGGACGCCGCCTCCGCGAGTCACGAGACGCACACGCACCGCCGCCGCCGCCGCCAGACCTCCGTCCTCCCGGAGTCGCGAGATGCGCCGCGAAACCTCTCCACGGCGAGGAGGCGCTCGCACAGGGCACGGCGGGGTACGGCAATGTGGTATGGGTGTGTGGTAACTGTAGTTGCACGGAACTGATAGTTATCGTGATGCCGACAGCCGTATGGCGAAGTGACACTGACGCAGTACTGTGCCAGTGTCACTTCGCCAACACTACTTAGTGTCGGTCGTAGAGCAAAATGGCATCGGTATGGCGAAGTGGCACTCATGTGACGTAAGCGTCATTAGTATGCCGGAGGGGCACTCGCATGAACGTTTGTCACACTTCCTTCGGCAAGCCTGCGTGACTTGCCCGGTCAACTGGCCCTTGAGGGGGGGGGGGCAGAGAATAGGGTTGGACCAACAGAGGTAAGGGGGATAAGGGGTGGGGCGGCGTTATCGGCAGCCCCCATCGCCTCAGAGGAAGCAGGCGAGAAAGAAGAGGATTGGCCTGGTGTCGATTCGAATGGCTTCGCTCCTCTCTCTCTCTCTCTTAATCGAGCAATTTCAGTCCGTCCCTCTTAATTCACCTTCTCTTTATCAATGGCAATCATCTGTTATCGTGCCTTGCAATTAAAACAATTAAGTAGCGACAGATGGCGTGAGGAGTGGGAGATTGATTTTCTTTCTTCCTTTCTTTACCGAGAGAGGGATTTTATACCGAAATATTTATTCAACCTTGATACATACATACATACATACACAGGTCATGCAGGTGCCCACTATCTACACCTAGACACCGAAGGCAAGGAGAGAATTCCAGCAAACGTCAGATTTCCGCAGACAAGAATTTTAATATTCTTCTGACCCTTTGCTAAGATTAACTCACGGTCTGTTTTCTCGCCCGGGCTCTTCGCGAACTGCCGCCTCACCTGCGGGGGACACAACGAGCAATTTTAGTCAACATATATAAACATATATAAGCGAAAAGTCAACATATATAAACATATATAAGCGAAAAGTCAACATATATAAACATATATAAGCGAAAAGTCAACATATATAAACATAAATAAGCGAAAAGTCAACATATATAAACATATATAAGCGAAAAGTCAACATATATAAACATATATAAGCGAAAGTACTAGTATAGACAATTATTTCATTCGATACAAATTATTTATACCCTCAAAAAGGCATCGACAATCTAATCGAAATATCACATTCGAAAATCGCCACGAAACACTACTGAAGCATGCAAATTAAGCCTAGAGTCGCATGAACTTGCTTACTAGAATCCCGCAGTAATGTTATAACCTATAATGCAGCACTCTATCCATAACTGTTACATTTCTCTACATTTTTGTCCTCTCTTCTTCCCTCTTCCTCAATGTGGATGTCTGTATTCGTATTTGCACGCGTACGTGTTTGTGTGCATGTACTTATATATGCGAGTGTTTCGTGTACCACTTTAATAAAGACCATCTGCTGATATCATCACCTTCACGGTTCCCGTAATTAGGGGCCTAACACAGCCATCACTCAGGAGGTAATTGCCGCTTCCTCCCGCACTCACACTCTCGCCCTCCGAGGAGTCTTCATGAATCTCCGTTAGCTGCCAAGGTCACGCTATTGAGGTGCCTGCTCCTGCCGAAGGCGTGAACTGTCCCCAAACACCGGGCAGCTCTTTAATCACGATCAAAAGGTGTTAAGTACCTTTAACATCGGTGAATGAAGCGAGGGGGGAAGTGGTGGAGGAGAAGAAGAGGAAGAGATATGGAAGGAGAGAAGGAAAGAAGGAATAAGAAAAGGAAGAGAAAAGAGGCCAGAAGAAAGTATATGAAAAGAAAGAAGGAGAGAGAAATGGATTCATGACCAACGTCACGCCCGGAGTGTGGGAGCCATTCTGTGGTGGCAAGCAATCCACCAGCTCGCGTCATCTCTGGGCTCATCACAAACCGCATCTTCCCACGTCTGATCTCTAATTGCCTCCACCATCAACCGAGCAAATACCCGTCACCATCATCACACAATCATTCCCTCCACCGCTACTAAAATTGCACCATCATTAGCATCATCATTAAAATCTGCTTCAAGTCACCACCCTCAGCGATGCCTCCTAAGCAGTGACTGACTTCATCTTCTTCCTATCTACTTTCCGATACAGTCACCACCTGCACCATCAACACCATCCTCACCATCAAAGGGAATCCGGTGCAGGCAAGGGAACGGGCTGGCCCTTTCTTATGGGAGGGAGGGAAAGGCAGGCAAGTAGGGAGGGAGGGAGAGAGGGGGGAGGGGGAGGGAGGAGAGAGGGAGGGAGGGAGGGAGGGAGGAGGGAGGGGAGGGAGGGAGGGAGGGAGGGAGGGGAGGGAGGGAGGGAGGGAGGGAGGGGAGAGAGGAGAAGAGGGAGGGAGGGAGGGAGGAGGGAGGGAGGGAGGAAGGAAGGAAGGAAGGAAGGAAGGAAGAAGGAAGGAAGGAAGGAAGGAAGGTGAAGGAAGGAAGGGAAGGAAGGGAGGGAGAGGTCAGGAAGGGAGCTGGGAGGGAGAGGAAGAAGGGACCCCGGAGGAGAGGGAGAAGGGAGGCATAGCAGGGGAAGGCACGGACGAGAAATGACGACAGAGAGATGTGACGTGAGGGAGAGAGAGGGACGGACGGTAGTGAATACATCCGAAGCCGCCGTCTTGTTTAGCGAGTTAGTAACCGGCCTGAGGAGAATTGATGAAGAGTGACCGCAGAGAAGCACCTAGTGAGAGAGAGGGGACGCACGCAGAATAGAGAGAGAATGAGATGAGAGAGAGAGAAGGACAGCGGGGAGAGAGATAGAGAAGAGAGGCGCGGAGAGAGAGAGAGAGGGATGAGAGGAGGAGAGATGAGAAGAGAGGAGAAGAGAGAGGAGAGAGGAGAGAGAGGAGAGAGAGAGAGAGAGAGAAGAGAGGAGAGAGAGAGAGAGAGAGAGAGAGAGAGAGAGAGAGAGACAGAGACAGGAGACAGACAGAGGACAGAGACAGAGACAGAGAGAGAGACAGAGAGAGAGAGAGAGAAGAGAGAGAGAGAGAGAGAGAGAGACGAGAGAGAGAGGGAGAGGGAGAGGCAGAGAGGGAGAGGAGAGAGAGAGAGAGAGAGAGAGAGGGAGAGGGAGAGGGAGAGGGAGGGAGAGGGAGAGGGAGAGGGAGAGGTAGAGGGCGAGGGAGGTAGAGAGAGGAGGGAGGGAGGGAGGGAGGGAGGGAGGAGAGAGGGAGGGAGGGAGGGAGGGAGGGGAGAGGGAGGGAGGGAGAGAGAGGAGAGAGAGAGAGAGAGAGAGAGAGAGAGAGAGAGAGAGAGAGAGGAGAGAGAGAGAGAGAAGAGAGAGAGAGGATAGATAGATAGAAGAGAGATAGAGAGGAGAGAGAGAGAAGAGGAAAGAGAGAGAGAGATGAAGAGAGAGATAGATTTAGATAGGAGAGATAGAGAGGGTGACGAGAGGGGTCAAAGAGGGGATGGGGCTAGAGGATAGTATATGGAAGCAAGTTAAGGGAAGGATTAAAAACTGGGGGGGGGGGAATTAGGAGAAATGGAGGAGAGAAAGGTAAGGGGAAAGATGAGACACTCAGTAAAGGAGGGGAGAGGTAGAGAAGAGACTCCGCGACTGAAAGGGGCGAGTGGATGATGAGAGGGGTGATGCAGAGAAGAGAATGAGAAGGGGAGGAGTGGAAGGGGGAAGGGAGGGTGGTGACCTGTGACCCCTGACCCTCTGCCACTGATCTCACTTTTCGGCTGGATTCGTTTTCCGCCTCGCGCAGGGGAGGGGGGAGGAGGAGGAATGGGAGGAGATGGTGGTAGAGGTGGAGGTAGAGATGTGGAGGAGGTGGAGGAGGTGGGGAGAGAGGAGATGAGAAAAATAAAGAATGGGGAAGAAAAATGATGGAGGAGGAGAATGAGAAAGGAAAGGAGGGGAAACACTCGCATTCCTTGGCCGTCAAGTGATACCGGCGCAAGCATTTTCTGCGCTTGGCTCAGATTAGTAAACACTAAGCCAGGGACCCCCGCCGACTTCCCCTACCCATTTTCACCTAAGGCAGGGACCCCCTCCCCCCACCTCCATCACCCTTCCCCTGTGATAATAAACAAGCTAAATTCCCCCAAACACCCGACTCCACCTCTCTTTACCCCTGGGTGCACGGAGACATACAACCCGAGGAATGATTTTGATGCTAGATGAAACAACATACCGGAAAAATGAAAAACGAGGAGACCCGAAGAGCACGGGGAGGACCAGACAGATGGAGGCTGCGAGTGGGGGCAGGGGAGGGGGTGACCAGCGGGCCCACGTCAGACCTTTCGTTGGGAGGCTCAGACGTAAAAAGCCGCAGTGACAGCATAAGAACAGCATAAGGGTAAAACAAGGGTAAGAGGGTAGCAGCGTGACCAACTTCATGACAAGAGAACATGGTGTGACAGTGCGGCAGTATAAAAGCGAAAGAGTGCATTCGTATAACAGCAGAACTATATGATGCGGTGTTTTGGTATGGTAGTATAACAGTATAACATGTAATAGTATATCGGTACAACATAGGGTAAGAGCATAACAATGTAACATACTGCAAGGACGTAATGAGACAATGAAAGACATCTCGCCAGGTTGTAAAGGGGGAAATCCCGGTGCGAAGAAACTATGGATTTCAGCCCCACAGCATACTTGTACCTCATCAAAAATGCGCGGTATAGAGACAGACAGGAACATATGCCGCAGATATATGGATAAAGAATTTAGTAAATGAGAGGCAGACAGAGACAGAAAGAGATCTAGAGAGAAAGCGTGTTAGCAACCGCAGCCCCGTGCCACACACTTGCTAGGCACAGGTGTAGTTTAGGCAGCTGCGCGTATCGCAGAATTTTCTCTCCCCCGCACGATTCTCTCCTCCCCGCTGTCTCTCCCTTTCCAAATCTCCCTTATCACCTTTCTCTCTTCCTATCTTTCCTTCCCCCTGTCATCATTCCTTTCCACTCAAAAGTGCCAATACTCGAAATGTCGCGCACGCGCACCTGAGTGCCACGGAAACGCCCATCGCGTTGAGGGCATCGTGAGTCACGTCCTCTGTGCCCCCCTTCCGTCATTCCTCTCCCCTTCTGTCCCCCCCCCTTCCCCGATGGTACCCGCCATTCTCCACTATGCACCCCCCGCACCCCATCCTCTCCGCCCCGCCTCCAGCATCCTCACCCTGTGCCTGATCTTCACTTTCCGCTTTAAATAAACTCCCAGTATGTGGATATTCTCCTTATTTTGGATGGTGGGGCGGTCTTCAGTGGGGGCCTTCCGCCGACCCTGGTACCTGGCCCAACCCCCAGTTGAAAGGCTGCCTGGCTGTATAATGGCCATTTGTCTATTTTCCAACCATTTTTAGTAAAACGGCAAAAGAAGGAGAAAGCAGGTATATGTAGGTATGCATATGCGTCCGTGCGTGCGTGCGTCTAATCTATATATAGAGAGAGGGGGGGGGGAGAAGAGAGGAAAGGGGAGGGGGGGGGAAGAGAGACAGGGAGAGGGGGGGGAGAAGAGAGAGGGAGGGGGGGGAGAGGAGAGGGAGANTATAAAAGGAAGAAGAGGAGCGAAAAAAAGAAGGAATTTAGAGAAAAGACCGATAAAAAGGAAGAAAAGTGAAAGAAGGAAGTGAATTAGAGAGAGAGACTGATAAAAAGGAAGACAGAGGAGGGGCGAAAGAAGCGAAGGAATTGAGAGAGAGGCTGATAAAAGGAAGAAGAAAAGTGAAAGAAGAAGGAAATTAGACAAGAGTTACTGATAAAGAGGAAGAAGAAAGTGAAAGAAGGAAGGAATTAGAAGAAGAGACGCGATAAAAGGAAGAGAAGTGAAAGAGAGGAAAATAGAAAAGGACGAAAAAGGAAGCAGAGAGCGAAAGAAAGAAGGAATTAGAGAAGAGACCGATAAAGGAAGAAGAAAAGCGAAGAAAAGGAAATGAGAGAAGAGAAAAAGAAATGAGAGAAGAGACAAATAGAAGTATAGAAGAGAAAGAAAGAAGGAATTAGGGAAAAAGAAAAGAAAATAGGAATGGAAGACAAAGAAATGAAAAGGAGACAGCACACGTAGCGGTTATCGGTTGTCGATCCTTCCCCCCCACCCCCACCTCCACCCCCCTCCACCCCCCCGGTAATTTAGGCAGAGCCCCCCCAGGGTGTTCGATCTCCCCTCCCCCTCCTCCCTCCCTTCCTCCTGCCTCCCTGCCTCCCTCCTCCCTCCTTCCCCTTCTTCCTCCTCCTCCCTCCTCCTCCCTTCCTTCCCCCTCCCTCCCTCCTCCCTTCCCTCCTCCCCTCCTCCCCTTCCTCCCCTTCCTCCCCCCCCCGCCCTAACCATTAACACACGACGGCAAGATGGTCGATCAGACGAAGCTAACTGGCCAACACCTCGCCGCCGCGCGCACCCCCCGCACGCATCATCGAATGGGCGGTGTAGGAAAGAAAAATCCTCTTCTTTTTATTCTCATTCTTCCTTGACTTGTGTGTGTGTTTTTTTTCTTGTTTTTTGGTGTGTTCTTCTGTTTCTTTTGTTTCGTTTTCTTTCTCCTTTCTTCTCCTTTTCCTCCTCTTCTCCTGCCTTCCATCTTTCCTCCTCCTCCTCCTCCTTCTCCCTCCTTCTTCACCACTCCCCTCCTCCTCCTCCTCCTTCTCCTCTTCCTCCCTCTTCCTCCTCCTCCTCCTCCTTCTCCTCCATCCTTCTCCTTCTCCCCTTCTCTCCCCTCCCCCCTCCTCCACCTCCTTCCTCCTCCTCCACCTCCCCCTCCTCCTTCCCCTCCTCCTCCCTCTCCTCTTCTTCTCCCCTCATCATCATCATCACCCTCATCCTTTCTCAAAAATTAATCACGTTCCTTTCCCTTCCCATTTAAACCTGCCTCTCGAGTTCGGAATGCTTACCCTCGAGAACTTCCTCCAAAGACTGGGTAACAGGTTCGAAACATGTTTACGAACATGCCTAAAATCACATACATAAACACATACGGACATGTCAAGGGAGGGAGGAAAGGAGGGAAGGAGGGAGGGAGGAGGGATGGAGGGAGGGAGGAAGGAGGGAGGGAGGGAAGGAGGAGGGAGGAGAGGGAGGGAGGAGGGAGGGAGGGAGGGAGAGGAGAGGGAGAGAGGGAAGAGAGGGAGAGAGAGAGAGAGAAGAGAGAGAGAGAGGGAGAGAGAGAGAGAGAGAGAGAGAAGAGAGAGAGAGAGAGAGAGAGAGAGAGAAGAGAGAGACAGAGAAGAGAGAGAGAGAGAAGACATACAGACAGAGACAGACAGGCAGACAGACAGACAGAGAGAGAAGACAGACAGACAGACAAGAGAGAGATAAAGAGACGGACAGAGAGAAAGAGATACAAAGAGACGAGAAAGAGAAACGAAAGAAAGAAAAAATATCCCCAGACTTCAAACTCGAAAATTAAGTGGGCGTGTTCGAATCCCTGTCGACGCAGCCCGCAGTCTTCCTTGAACGTCACTCAGCGCCAACCCACGAAAAGTTGACACGCCTCTCTCTCTCTCTCTCTCGTCTCTCTCTCTCTCTCTCTCTCTCTCTCTCTCTCTCTCTGTCTCTCTCTCTCTCACTCTCTCTCTCTCTCCTCTCTCTCTCTCTCTCTCTCCCTCTCCCGTCCTCCGACTCCTCTCTCATCCTCTCTCGTCTGTCTCTTCGTCTCCCCTTCTCTCCCCCTCTCTCCCTCTCTCTCTCTCCCTCCCTCCACCCTCCCTCTCCCTCCCTGTCCTCCTCCTCATCCCCTCCCTCCCCCTCTCTCCTCGCTCTCTCCTCCTCCCACCCCCCCCCCCTCTCCCTCTCCTCCCTCTCCCTTCCCCCTCCCTCTCCCCTCCCCCCCCTCCCATCCCTCCCTCCCTCCCATCCCTTCCCCTCCCTCTCCCTCCCTTCTCCCCCCCCCTCCCGCCTCCCTTCCTCCCTCCCTCTCCCTCTCAGTCCCCTTCTCCCTCTCTCTCCTCCTCTCTCTCGCGTCGCAGAATGGTTTCGTAATTAGCACCGAGACGACGAGACTTAATTGGCACGCGTGTTGAGAACCTGAAGTTGATGCGACTCGTGTCTCGTTGCATAAAGGTATGGGAGGAAAGGTAGGGCGGCTGTGTGGTATGTTGTTTGTGGTGGTGTGAGTGTGGACGAAGAGGTGTGTGGTATGTTGTTTGTGGTGGTGTGAGTTTGGACGAGGAGGGGTGTGAGTTTGGGCTATGAGGTGTGTGAGTTTGGGCTAGAGAGTGTGAGTGTGGATGGAGAGGTGTGTGAGTTTGGGCTATGAGGAGTGTGAGATGGAGTAGAAGGGGTGTGAGTTGGACGAATGAGGGTGTGAGTTTGGACGAAGAGGTGTGTGAGTTTGGACTATGAGGGTAGAGTGGCACGGAGAGGGGTGTTAGTTTGGACGAAGAGGTGTGGAGTTTTGGACTATGAGGTGTGTGAGTGTGGACGAAGAGGGGTGTGAGTTTGGGCTATGAGGTGTGTGAGTTTTGGACGAAGAGGTGGTGAGTTTGGACTATGAGGGGTGTGAGTTTGGGCTATGAGGAGTGTGAGTTTGGACTATGAGGAGTGTGAGTTTGGACTATGAGGAGTGTGAGCGTGGANTAATTATATATAATATATATATTATATATTATATCATATTTGACCATTGCAGTTCTACGTACCTCCCTTCTAACACATAATCTATAAGCCCTAGAGAACATATACTCCCTTCTAACACATAATCTGCAAGCCCTAGAACAGATAATCATAAAAAAAATCTCAGTTTGCTGGATTCAATATCCCGATTTCCACTATTCGGACTTTACTTTTAAAACGTGCTGCTCATCAGCTGACGATACGAAAATGGCCGCGAGGACGCCCCCCCCCCCCCCCCCCCCCGTCCCCAATGCCAGTCGCCGAGCTCACAAACAAGGAAAGGAGACACACATTCCGTAAGTTCTCCTTCGCGCACTTCCTCTCTTGCATAACCGTTCGACAACCGCAAGCCGGAAGGCGTTACTGTATCTCCTGCAGCAGAAGTGTTCTTGGGGCCTTCGGCAGAGTGGGTTAGCCGCGAGAACATCGTTTTGTGTGTTGGCGATAAGCATTCTGTATTGCGTGCTGGTGGTGGCGATGGGGGGGAAGGGCCCTACCAAGAGGTAACGGAAGGAGGGAAGGGGCCCCCTGGAGTGACCACCACACGACCTTGAAGGAGGAAACATTACCATACAACTCCCCATCCTTTTCCCTCCCCTTCACAGCACCCCGTTCCACACCGCCTTTCCTACTCTCCCTCGCCCCTAGTCCGCCCCTCCTTATCCCTCCCTGCCAACCTTCGCTCCCCTTCTCACCCCTCCATATTACTCCCCCCTTTCCACCGTCAAACTGCAGCGAGTTGTACCCGTGAGGCACTGGCACAGATCACACAACCATAAACAAACTTAATCACTCTCCATTAATGACCCTATAAAACGAATAAAGATGCAATCTTTGTATTTTAATTGCAAAATCGTTAAACCAAGACATGAAACTTAACATAACAGATTCCTTGTACAGTTATGTGCCTCTTCTGCCCCCCTTCTTTCAATTCATATTTCTTCTTCATCTTGTCTTCTTTTCGCCCTCATGGCTATGCGATTATCTCCACGCCGTCTCCCCTAACACCACCACCTATCTCCCTTCTGATTTCGTTAGCGTCCACCCTTCTCTGTTCCCTCCCACTCCTTCTAATCACTTCCTTCCCTCCCTTCCTTCCTTATCCCATCCCTTCCACTCACCTCCCTTCCCACCCCTTTTTCTTCTCACCCTCCGCCCAAAACACCGGCGACCCGTGTTTCCGAAGCCCAGGTTAAAACACCTGATCCGAGCTCGGTCTACCGCATAACCACGCCACTTTGTCCCGCACACTCCCGCTGCCGCACTCGGATCACCTGATACTCAGAGACCACCTTCCCCTCCCTCCCTTTCTCCCTTTCCTGCCTGTCCCCCTTCCTTCCCTTCCCTCATCTCTCTTCCATCACTTTTCCCACTTCCCCTTTATCTTAACCTAACCCTCCATCCTCCTTCGCCCAACGAGGAATTTATAAGGGTCGAATATATTTAACGGAGCGACAGCAGAAGGCCCAAGAAACAACACGAATAATCCAGGCAATAATCGAGAAGAAATCTAAGTAAACGGCGTCAGAATCAAATGATTTTGACGGACGAACAGTGCAAGAATACGGATGGCAGAGACCGTACTCAAGAAGTGGCAAGAGCAGTCGCAGGAGAGCCACGAACTCTTCCTGCCTACATCCTGTGCAGTGGCACTGCCTGACACCCGGAAGAAGAGAAACACCAAGAAAGAAATAGGAGAAAAATGCCGTGAGAACGTCATCGGCCAAAGGGAGGCAACTGGCCCGTTCCCACGCTATCATTTTCTATCTTCAATTTTTCCTCCCTCCATACATTCCCTTTACTGAAAAGTAATCACACGACGCCCCCGAACTAGAAGCATATTCATTTCCCAATTCGAAATTCGTCCTCCATTCTTTGCGTCTCCTCTTCCTTTTTTGTCTTCGTGTCCTTCTCTACGCCTGTCTATTCTCATTTTATGTTTTACTGTGTGTATTAAAGGATGAGAAGAAAGAGTGGAATGATCCCCCCCCCCCTTCTATTTCCTTCCGAGCTCCTACACATCCTACCTTTCTCCGCACCCGTTTCTCCCTTCTAAACACCCTCCCACCCTGCAGGACGGTTCCATCGCCCTCAGCACGAGGGTCCAGGTGGAGGAGCCCGTGAGAACCCAGGCCTCCCGACGGCGTCGCTGCGGTCGGCTTAACTCGCAACACAAAAGACATAGTTTCCATTTAACGTTATGCATGTAACTACCGGCTTCCGGAGTGCTTCCGGGAGCGTTGGGCTACTCGTTGCTTGTAAGCAAGCGTCTCAGGGTCACGAGCTTGAGTTATTCTCAACATTGTGGTTGGGGTGGTGTAGGGGAGGTAAACAGCAAGTTTAAATGGCGTGCAAGTTACTATTCTTTCTTTCTCTTCTATGATCTCTTTCTTACTAGGAGACAAGAACGGTAATAGAGAGAATGGGAAAGACTGACAGGCCTGACAATGTAACGTATTAAAAAGAAAAAGGAAACGAGAAGAAATCTGGCGTGGCACAGATACGGCTTCTCTCACTCTCTCTCGGCAAGTATAAGCTTGCTTTGACAACCTGCCTCGCTTACATTGATCCCCCTTCACCCTTCCTCGCTCAGCCATCCCTTCTACCGCTCCCTACACCATCTACTTCCCCACCCTACAGACCCCTGTGTGTGCCGTGTAGTACAATGCTTGTCTAGCAATCTTGCAGACCAATCTTGCGTTCGATCCTGCGCGCTGCCAGTGAGGGTAATTCCGGCCATTCCTTGCACACAGGGGGAGATGTAAAGCAAATAAAACAGACATTAGAGCACAGCAAAGAATATCCATTGTAACAAATGGAATTAAAACTAAATCTTATATCTTAAATTCCTCCTTATCCCCCTCACCCTCTTCACTCCATCCCTTCATCCTTCCCCTCTCTGCCTCCTTTCCCATACCCTTTCCCCCATTACTCTGTCGGCCTCCCTCAGGGTATACATCTCCCAGATAGCTCTACGAGAAGCCGAGGGAGGGGGCGCTCCCTGGACAAAGAAAAATAAAGCTAGACAGACATGTAAACATGGATAGAAATGATACAGATAGGGGTAGATGTCAATAGATACATAGAGATAGGCGTAGATGTCGATACACAGATGGAGAGACAAAATCGATATAGAGATAGAGGCCAGGAATGGATAGAGTTTGGCTACAGATAGACAGAAAGAGCTAAGGAGGTGTAATGACTGAGATGTGCGTGACGAGGTAAAAATGACAGAGCAACAGATTTTCCCACTGAGGTACGTAGCACTCATCACTGCTTCTCTCCCTCTCTCTCACTCTCTCCCACTCTCTCTCACTCTCTGAGGAACAAGGGTTACCTTCCCGAGTCTCCACTAGGGACTCGCGACCAGCGCCCGAAACCTACATTAGTTGACCTGGGACACTTGACCAGAGTTCACGGCCCTAACCAGACCTCCTCTCTGGGGTCTCTCCCCACGCGCGCCCCGCTCGGCGCGCCTCTAGGGCTACCCTTTGCCCAAAACGACACAGCCCGCGCCACGCTACCAATCACTCATATCAATAAACAGCTGAACCAGAATTGTGTCTCCATAATCCACCAAATCAGGGCAAACACAAAACCCCTGACACCTGCTGGCAAGCGGCGGAATGACACGGACAAGCCTCCGAAAAACTGTTAGTACCCCATAGGCAATTATTTCCACTTCTTTCTCCTATGTGTGCATGCCGTGCCTTTTTTTCACAAGTGAAGTGATTTGTTTCGAAATGTCTGAACAAGTGTCCGTGCAAAGTGCATTTTCTTTCTTTGGCGTGTTTTTCCTTAAATCTAACTCGATCATGCCAACCTGATTAGGATAAATCGCTTATAATGCTGAAATCTTTTACTCTTGTGGGAGAAATAGAACGTGCATTTACTTTGAATTATTATCTATTTCTACGAACATTCTAGGCCAAGTGGCTAGAATTATAAGCATTGCCATATTCTTGACATTTTTTTTCTTATTCTCATTCTCCCATTGTATATAACAGACGCCATATCGACGTTCAGTTCGCATATTATTACTAAGTGCATTTAGTTAGGCTCGGTTTAACTATGCATTTGTAGGATATTTTAGAATATTTAAATAATTTAGTTGAATTATGCGCAAACAAGCATTTCTCCCACGCTTCCCACCTACCTCCATCATCCTATTCCCCCTCCCTTCCCCCTAACCCCCACCCCATAATCCCCCCTCCCCCTCTACCTATTTTCAATATTTCTGCTCAGGCCACTAGCGTTAAATTATATTATTTGATATTTTAAACAAAGTTTTAAAAGAATACCCTTGTCTTAATTACCATATTTTGACCGCGAGTGACCTTTCTTACTGACCTTTATATCAACTAGTATTTTCATGTATAAAGTGTTATATTCGTTTCCTAGTGCGAGTGACTTCACACATAGTTGTTAAGGTCAGGTCTTGTCAAAAGACACATCTCGCCTTTTATGACCTTGGTGCCATTTCGAATTATGTTCCACATTTTTTTCTGAAATTATAATTTCATTTATATAACACACGATTTACGATAGAGTGATGTATTTACTTCCGGTTTGCATTAATATATTGGGAACTGTAATAATACTAGCATAATTCATCGAATTAAATCGTATAGTTTTAGGTTATTATTATAGTATATTTGTGTATATCCGAAAGTATGTTTCGCCGTAATTATTCGTCTTATTTATAGATATATTTTTTCCTTAATTATTCATGTTCATTTATTGGTAATTTGATTATTTAATTTCTAGATTACTGTGTACTTGTTTTTTTCACAATATTATTTAATTTTACATTTTAGCTCTTGCTAACGAATATTTGGATAATGACCTCACTTTGACCTTATCAGTTAGAAGGTACTTTATATACATCTGATTCTGCTCGACCCAAAACTACATTCAAGTTATTTGTATTTATATCTTATTCAATGATCTCCGTGTTAATGACTGATTATTATACAGCTACTACGATTTCATATTGTTCATGATTTTCGCTTTCATGATCTTAATCACGAACTTCACCTCATCATTATTACATGGTCCTTGGTGACGACCCCAGCTGGTATGGACATGTAAGTAGGTTAAGGTAATTAATGTTAAGTTGTTTCTCATGTGCCGCGTCGCACCACCTATCGCCAGGCGATCTCAGCGCCGCAGCGCGCCTTCTTATCGCTATACGGGAGATTATCGCTGGTATTCCCCAAGAAGATGGGTACCCAATTGCGTTCTGCCTATGAGGTGGATGATATGTCCCTTCTACGGTTGGGTCATCATGTCATCACTTTCCTCAGGGAATTTATTTTAAGTATCATTTACAACCACGAGGGTTGTCATTCGGCTGTCAGTTGTCTCAGGGAAGCTGACCAAACCAGTCACCGCTTTCATTCATTTTACGTACTAATTAAAGTACCATCTTTATGATTTCGCATAGTAGTAGTTGATTAATATTGCAATTAACGTAAGTTCATTGTTATTAGTGAATGTTTTTTTTCGTGTAGTCAGATCGTGGATTGTTTTTATTGCGTGCAATCCACATTACCACCCCCGTCTACACATACCTAATCCCCTCCATCCTCACCCATACCTCTTTTACCTTTGCCTCCCGCCCACTCACTCCTCCTCCCTTCGCTTATTTCTTCCAACTTCCACGCCATCCTATTTCTTTTTACTCACTCTCGCCTTACTTACTATTAAAAAAAACTAATGAATATCTATCAGCATTCTATTTTCTACTCGTGCTATGCTCTGACTTACTCATTTCATAACTCACCCATTATTTATCAACTCGTCTACGCACTCACGCAGTCACATGCGCACATCGTCCCGCAGAAACCCATTAATTGCACAAGAATTACATGCGTACTGTTTCCGGAAGATAACCGACTTGCGCAATCGTGTATTCTTGCTTGCAATTACGTTTTTCGTGCAAATGTTGTCTTGAGAAAGTATATTTTGATGTAATGAGTCGCTCCCGAAGTATGAGGACTGCATTACCTGTTTTCATTATTGCTTTGCCTCAAATTGCTGTTGGTGACGTGTGATAGACAACTTCAAGGAAATGACAATTACTATTAGTCAGACGTATACCGTATGCACTATTGCACTGCACACTTCTGAACTCTGCATTGTTGCATTTTCATTCTTTTCTCCAAGGACTGCGACACCTTTTGCTTCCTTGTAGTTCTGCACAATGCTTATCTCTTGTAGAATTTTCTCTGCTATCTGAGGCAATTGCAACTCAAGCAAGTCCTTGCGGACTATTGCAATTGTCTCCCTAAGCATGTTCCTCTGTCTATCCTTGGACAGTGCATTATTCAAAAATAAAAAAAAATTGAAAAATCATACAAATAATTGAATTGACATTACAATCTGATAATATTTTGAATATATCTTACGGCCCCTGCTCTTACACACAACCCCCACCCCCCCTGTTTGCCTTCTAATCTTGTCTCTGCCTCGGTGTACTTATTTCAGAGAACGCCAGCACCAGACTGACGCGGAACGACGGTTAGTAGCGTATGCCAAGCGATCTGAGGAACAAGGGTTGCCTTCCCAAGTCTCCACTAGGGACTCGCGACCAGCGCCCGAAACCTACATTAGTTGACCTTGGACACTTGACCAGAGTTCACGGCCCTGACCAGACCTCCTCTCTGGGGGTCTCTCCCTCTCCCCGCACGCGCCTCTAGGGCTACCCTTTGCCCAAAACGACACAGCCCGCGCCACGCTACCAATCACTCCTATCAATAAACAGCTGAACAAGAATTGTGTCTCCATAATCCACCAAATCAGGGCAAACACAAAACCCTGACACATTCTCTATTTGTATTTTATATTTCTCCAAACGAATAAAAATTGTTAATTCAACAGTGCACTTACATCCTGCAATGGTTCATCCATACAAAACCTTCACCAATAGTAAAAAAAAAACACAATACACAAAACTACGTTCACTGAAATTGGGTTTCAATAAACCTAGTTTCTGTATCGCGTTTTTTTATCTTTTTAATAAATTCAGTTTTGGTGTCTAAGACAGTTGTTTAAGGCTGTGGTTTGGGCTTTCTACATCTTCGCGTGTTTTGGATTCCCATCTGTTCCTTCTCCACTTTTTTCCCTGCTCTCTCCTATTTCTTGTTCTTTTCCGTCTTATTGCCATCTTGTAATCATTTTTCCCCTTTACCCTTCTGCTCTTCGCTGTTCCGTTTTCTTTCTCCATTGAGAAATCAAGAAAGCGAGGAACCAAACAAAACACGCAGACAAAAAGAAAGAAAGGAAGAAAGAAAAAGACAGCAGAAACCTCGCCATGCGCCAAACCCAGACACAAGTTAGATTCCAAATCAAGGCAAGCAAAAGCAGGAAGAGCGACAGCCATGAAGTGAAGAAAAATAAGAAATCGGCAGGGAAAAGGAGCCTTGAAGACCGCCACCACAGGTGAAGGGAGGAGAGCCAGCCCGAGGAGTAACAGCCTCATAATGTCATTCCCTTGTCACATTTCATCTTCCTAAAAGGCGAAACGACCACCAGGCTACACGACTCAAAAGGAAAAATACACACAGGAGACAAAGGGAAAAATAACAAACATACATATACATAAGAAATAAACTATGACGCGTGAGGGGAGGTGTGAATGAAGCGCGTGACACCGGCCCCACGAGACAGTCAATCAGCGTTGTGAGGTGGGCGGGAGCCGAGCTTGTCCCTACGCCCTCGCGCCTCCTTGCCAAGTAGCTTCTAGCTCCATCGCCATCTGAAGAGCACGGCCAGTCCAATTCTTCGGCGTCGCTCTCGCGAGGGCATCGCCTCCGTCCTGCTCTGGCTCTGCGCTTTTACATTCACGCTCCCGCCCGCGCCACGCGAATGGCCCGGCTCGGGAACGAAGAGGAAGTGGACCAGAGAAAAGGTGGGGGGGGGGGAGAATGACAGGGGAAAACGAAGAAAAACAAGGAGTAAAGGGCAGGAAGGACTAGCATAGGAGGGAGATGTCCCTGGTGGTCCTGTCAGGCACACGAGACGCGGGGCGCCGAGGAAACTCAGCCGCCGCCGCTGGTTGTCTGGGGTTGCTTTAGACATGTGCAAAACATGCAGACATATATATAAATGAATAAATAAACTTTATATATTATATATATATATATATATATATATATACATATATATATGTATGTATGTATGTATGTATATGTATATATTTATATCTATCAATCTATCTAATCTATCTATCTATATATGTATACGTACACACACACACACACACACACACACACACACACACACACACACACACACACACACACACACTCACTCACTCACTCACTCACTCACTCACTCACTCACTCACTCACTCACTCACTCACTCACTCACTCACTCACTCACTCACTCTCACACACACACACACACAAACACACACACACACACACACACACATATACGTAATATATATACATATAATTATATACATACATATACACATGCACAAACACACACACACACACACAATATATATATGTGTGCGTGTAAAATGCGCGGGCAAACCGCAATCTCTTGTAAACCAAGTTTCAATCCTGTTCCAAACAATCAGTTACTGTGGCTCTGC
Organism: Penaeus vannamei; assembly: GCF_003789085.1. Classification (NCBI taxonomy): domain Eukaryota; kingdom Metazoa; phylum Arthropoda; class Malacostraca; order Decapoda; family Penaeidae; genus Penaeus; species Penaeus vannamei. The sequence continues at coordinate 15,074 of NW_020869367.1, read as the reverse complement.
TGGTCAATTTATCCCGGAGTTGAGGCTTCCTTCGCGCGCCCTTCGAAGCCGCGCATTCAGCGAGCGAAACGGCGGCTCGGCGCTGCCCCTCGCCGGGCCCGGAGCCTCGTCAGCCCCGCGAATGCGAGCGAGTCAAGCGCGTAGGGAGGGATGCAGAAGGGGAGGGGAGGAGGAGGGAGAAGAGAAGAGAAGAGAGAAAGAAGAGAGAGAGAGAAGAGAAGAGAAGAGAAAGAGAGAGAAGAGAAGAGAAGAGAAGAGAGAGAAGAGAAGAGAAGAGAAGAGAAGAGAAGAGAAGAGAAGAGAAGAAGAAGAGAAGAGAAGAGGAGAGGAGAGGAGAGGAGAGAGGAGAGGAGAGGAGAGGAGAGAGAGGAGAGGGAAGGGAGCACAGTGGGAACGGCATGGGGAGGGGGGGGGGCGCAGGGGAGCACCGACGCCACCTGGCAAACTCAACAGTCACCCCTTTAACGTAACTTCTCTTCCATCCCTCTCCTTTCCCCGTCTCCTCCCCTTCCACCCCCATCCCTGGCAACCTCTTTAAACGCAAAGAACATCTTTAAAAACGTTACTTATTAGCATGATAAGCACCACTCCTCCGCAAAGCCATGACGCCAATGCAGCCTCCGCGCAAACAATACGCCGGCATCCCTCCCTGCCCTCTGCCCGACCCTCCGGACCATCCACAAAGCCCCCTCCCCACCCCCGTCCCGCCCGCAAGAATCGATGGCGTAGTATGGACGCCTTCCGCTGCCCCGCCCCTGCCCCGCCCCTCCCCACCCAACGCCGGTGACAACGCCCATACGCCACGTGCTGTCGCCTGCGCTGCTTGGAGCCGAAAGGATGCAAATATGTGCAAATAATAAGTTCAATAAGGATGTAAGCAGTTTATCACTGGTCAAAGGAAAGGCATTCTGATGCGAGAAATTCAAGGGTCAACTTGGAGTAAGTCGTTTCTCAAATTTGCAATAACTGCCTAATGCCGATGTTTGGCGGTAATTTCTCCTTCTCTTTCTATCTCTTTTCTCTACTCTTCCTTTTCGTGTTTCCTTTGACAGCTACCAGGAATTTTTTTATCAAACCCTTGCCTATAATCTCGGAACACGTTAATGCTTCTATAGCTATAATATGGAAGCTCTCCATACAGACACACTGATTTACATAGACGGTCTAAAAAAGAGATACACTGACAGAAATCTTTCAACAATCAAAACAATTAAAAAAGAAAACTTATAAACACACAAACACAAATAAAATTACACGAGGTCTGTCCTAAGGAATCACATTCCACTAAGTAAGATTACAGACGAGAAAAAATCAATCTTCCTTCCTGGCGTCGCCTGTGATTGGCGTCGGTTGTAAATGACTGCTAGGATATATATATATATATATATATATATTATATATATATATATATATATATTATATATATATATATATATATATATATATATATATAAACTACCGCTCACGAGTAGTCGGAAAAGAGCTTTCGTCCAGCGAGATTGCGTAGAGAGGAGGAGGGAGAAGAGAGAAGGGAAAAGCAGTGGAAGAGAGGGGAAGAGAATGGAAGGGTATGTGAGGGAAATTAATGGAAGGGAAAGGGAGATAAGAGAGAATGGGGAAAAGCAGAACAATAAAGAAGAGAGGGAGAGGAACAAGCGGTTCTGTGTCGAGTGTCAGCTGTCAAGGAAGCAAGTGAACACAGGAATGCACACGAACCTCGAACAACCACCTGAGCAGTGCCTCTGCAGCTGGCATTCTTCAAGGAGCCAGCCGCACCGAAGGCTGTCCAGAACTATTACTCACCAGCCACCCTCCATGCCCTCAACACATTCAAAAGAATCATGTTTTAGTATCAATGTTCATTCAGTCTCAGTGAAAGTGACGCAACAATGCACTTTATCTAACACTCTAGATCTGACAGATTACACAGTGGGTACATATACATATATAAAGGTGTGTGTGTTGTGTGTGTTTAAGTGTGTATGACGAGTTTGCATGTGGGGGGACTGTACAACACACTGTACTCTATAGTACATGTTGAGCACCGTATAATTAACATCTCAACCAGGCTTCATCACATGACCTAAGTTCCCGAGACAAAAAGGTCGCGATAACCCCCGAGAGTGAGAGGCCGGCCTTCGGCGTCAAGCTCCGAGCCTCGCCGCTCCCCCGCCCACTTTCTTCGGCGACACGTCGCATCCCCAGCAGGACCGTTGATCTTTAGGGTAATAAGTACCCACCACACGGACAGCGCGGCCCTCCTTCGCTGTGACTGTGGGGTGCCATTACTTTCATGGCCCCCCACCCCACCCCTCAGAAAGAAGGGAAGAGAATCGAGGTGTGAATGCACTCGGGTATTTCCGTCCGAACCTTTATCACTGCCTACGTGCTTTTCTCTTTCTTTCTCTCTCCTCATCTCTCTTTTTTTTTCTTTACTTTTTTCCTTCTCTCTCTCTCTCTCTCTCTCTCTCTCTCTCTCTCTCTCTCCTCTCTCTCTCTCTTCTTCTCTCTCTCTCTCTTCTCTCTCTTCTCTTCTCTCTCTCTCCTCTCTCCCTCTTCTCTCTCTCTCTCCAGATATGACTATAGCATACTTGCAAACATTCCCTCTATTGCGAGGGAGGGGAGGGGAGGGGAAGGGTGGGAAGGGAAGGGAAAGGGGGGAGGGGAGATGAGGGGATAGAAGGAGAGGGAAGGGGAGAGGTGAGGAGGACGTACCTAGCCTGGATGCGAGGGTCCGCAGAGGGCGCTTGGGTGGGCAGGCCAAGCTCGGACACACCACCGCACACAGTATTTCGGGTTCCGGAAGCTGGGAGCTACGTCGCTGTCGAGTCGCGGTGCGTTTTAGCGAAGGAGCTATGTGCGTAAATCTGTGACGGTCACCGAGACGGGATAAGAGGAGAGGAGGAAGAAGAATAAGGTCTGATAAAAACAGTAGGTAAAGAGACAAAAGAAAAATCCATATACTAAACATCTCTTTAGTATCTGTAGGCCAGAGCTCCCACACTCTTGGACCGGCTATCTGGCCAGCCTTCTGCACCCGCCGAGACCCTCTTGAGCACGTGATCGAGCACCTTGAGAGGGACTGGAGGAGGAGGAGGAGGAGAAGAAAAAGAAGGAGGAGGAGGAGATGGAAGAAGTCTAGGAACACTAGTAGAAGGGGAGGAGGGGGACGAAGAAGAGGATAAAACAAGATACATAAGCGAAAGAGGAAAACGGGGCACCATAATCCAACCTATGCCTTCGGGCTCTACAATGGTCTGTCATAAGTGGTAAACAAAACCGGACTCGATTCCTCCCCCTACACCTCTCCTCTCGTACCGAGTCCAGGCAGCGCGGTCGGCCGGGCGCGGATTCCGAGTCCAAGCCTCGCACTGGAATCTCCTCCGCCGGGATCGCGAAAGATAATCCGAGGTGAAAAGGAGAGCCGCGTCGAGTGCCGTTAAGCCCCGCCCAGGACACTTACCCTCGCTCTGCCACTTCACTCCGGCCCGGACTCCACTCCGACTGTCTGCCTTACCTAGAAAAAGAGAGAAAATATTAGTATATATATATATATATATATATATATATATATATATATATATATATTAATATATATATAATATATATATATATATATATATATATATTATATATATTATATATATATTATATATATATATATTAAATATTACAAGCACACTGAATGAATGTCTCTGGTTTGAAAGTCTGAAAAAGTCTGCATCCTCTACAGAACAATGACTTTTCATGAAATGACTTTTCCGTTCATTAAAGGGGAAAAAAGAAGTCCACTTTCATTTCCCATTGTCTCTCTCATGTCCACTTTCTCTCCGCCTTCCCATCTCCCCGAAATACGTCTCCGCTATTCTTCTCCCTAAATATCCATTTCTTTTCGTCTGTTTCACCCCTCGCATCCCCCCCCATCCCATCCTCGCCCATGATTCACGGGCCACAATGGCTCCCTTCCCCTCGCGCTCGCCACCTCCCTCGCCCACCCCCATTTTCCCACCTCTTTATCAACGCTCCTCATCTCCACATCACACTTCATCATCGCTGCCTTTTCGTGTTATTCCTCTCTTTTATTCCTCTCCATCTCCCTGCATTATCGTCATTTGCCTCATTCCCCCGTTTCTCCTCCGCCACTGGCTAGCTTGGCTCCGTCCTGGCTCGTCGCGAAGTCTATGATTTAATCGCACAATAAAAAGGCAGACACGAAGGCGACGTACAAGTGAAAGTCGACGATTTAACAATTATCCCTTAAAAGAGAGCCAGAAAGGAGAAGGAAAAAATGAATAATCTTTTTTTCCATATTCCGGAATGAAATAAAAATCCTTATCTAAAAAAAAATAATAGTAATAATAATAATAATAAAATAATAATAACAATAAAAATAATAATAACATTAACATAAAAGAAAGAGAGCGGGGGAAATCCCATCCAAGTTAAACCTCCGACTCTAAGAGGGACCCACAAGGGCCTCGAACCGACAACGCATTCCCCCAACAACAACCTCTGCACATGACCTCCTTCCGCGGACCTGACCTACGCTACTCCACGTGGGTTTTTAAACGGCCTCTACTTTATTAACGAAAAACCTTTAAGCAGATTTATGAGGCTATGGCATTGCCTTTGGGGGTTCGCTACGGTTCCCGTAGGTGCGGTCGAGTGGGAAGGTGTGCGCGACCACCTACTTCCCCTTTCTCTTCTCTTCTCTCTCTCTCTCTCTCTCTCTCCTCTCTCTCTCTCTCTCTCGTCTCATCTCTCTCTCTCTCTCTCTCTCTCTCTTTCTTTCTTTCTTTCTTTCTTTTTTCTTTCTTTCTTTCTTTCTTTCTTTCTTTCTTTTCTTTCTTTCTTTCT
>NW_020869366.1:43138-53138 GCF_003789085.1 Penaeus vannamei | reverse complement strand
GTGTGACCCGAGATTCATCCAAGGGACTGAAATATCCAGATAAATTGATGGTGTGGGTACCTTTGGTTACCATGGTGGGGGACATTGAAAATACTATCAAGGATGAATGCATTGATGAATGCAGACAGATATTTGGAGCTACTGAATGGTAATTTGGAAGATTGCTTTGAGCAGCACCAAACAGACGTGTTTATGCAGGATGATACACCTTGACATAATGCAAAGCTTTAAATCCTATTGGAAACCTGTGGGCACTAATGAAAAACATATTTCGTGACCATGATACCTCATCAGTCCCCAAGCTTGAGGCAGCAATCACAACACACTGGCCAAAAACAGCAACAGAACTCACGAAAAAAGCACGTAGCAATTCTGCTCACTGTCACTGCCCAGAGGTAATTGAGTGATATCTAAAACCGCTAATGTGGAGTCAGATGAGTAGTCTATTAGATTGTAGGCGCGGGACCCTCTCGCGCCAAGATTCCTGACGTGCACTATTATATCTATCTATCTATCTATCTATCTATCTATCTATCTATCTATATATATATATATATATATATATATACAAATACACACACAAACACACACGCGCGCGCACACACACACAGAGGCGAGAAGTGCAGTTGCATCAGCGCAGTACAGCTCTTACTTGTTAAATATGGAGAGGATTGTGGAATGGGTGGTCTAGTCTGCTAGCCTTGGGTTCATATAAATGTGTATAGTCAATGTTGAAAGGAAAATCTGGGTTAGAAAGTGAAGGAATAAGTGAAATAAAAAAGGAAGTGAGCCGAGACGTGAGTGAGAAGGAGAGGAGGCGAGAAGTGACTGCGAATCCTGCATGGTAAGCGTTTCGCGCCTTGAGACAAGTAACGTGAGTACAGCTCTGTTTTTTGTTTGTTTAGTGAGGAACAACTGAGATCGGACGAGAAAAATGAAGTTAGCAGAAGCAGCATTCAGAACTGAGGCTCTTGAAGCCAAGGTTGACAACCTAGTGGCAGAATGCCTCAAAATACGTGAAGAGAATGTGAATCTGAAGGAACGTAGAAAACTTGCGCAGAAGCACAACTATTCAGAGAAAAAATATAGAAAATTTTGACCTGAAAATCAAAGAACTAATGGAAAAGTTAGAAGCTGAAACCAAAAATGGCAATGGTAGTGAAACCGAAGCAAATAATCTACAGGAAAAAGGTAAGGAGGTTACAAGAAACTGTCAAACAGATCGAAAGCAATTTGTCAAGCAGCCAAGCTCCGATAATGTAAGAAGCTAAAAAGAAGACAGCTACATATGCCGATGTAAAGAAAACCGCAAATGAAATGGTAAAAAGATAGAAAAAGATTAAGACACAATTTGCACAGGCGATAAAGAAGAACGAATTCAAATCCCACCTTGGGCAACAGGCAAGCAATATTGCAAATTTGGCTGACATAAACAAGGACATAGTCATATTGGGACATGAAGAAAAAGTTGTAGAAGATGGAACTGAACGATACAACGAAGACAAGAAATTAATTGGATTCATTCTCAAGGTCATAAATCCCGACTTCGCTGAGCAGAATATCATAGCTCACAGGAGGCTGGGATTATTCGTAAAGGGAAAGAAATGGCCTCTAAAAGTAATATTCTTGAATAAGCAAATGGTTAACTGATAACTACAAAAGAAACTGGAAGAAGTAAAACACAAAAAATGAACAAAGGACTGAAGATAAAAAAAAAACTTGTTTATTTGGAGGGTGAGGTCTCCAAGCAAAGCAAATATACTATCGGAACCAAAATGTAGTGACAGACAAACATTAACCCTGCAACCAAAACTAATACCGAAAGATTATATAGAAATAGTATATGCAAATATTGATGGGTTATCTTCGAAGTTGCTTGAACTAGAATAAACCAGATGTAATATGCATCACCCTCCATAGCCGATGTAACATTAGGATTCAAAGACTATAATATTTGGAGAAAAGATAGGGCAGATGGAAATGGGGGGGGGGGGGTTAGCAATATTAACAAGGAAAGGAATTATTACAAAAGAGCTAGAAATTAATCAGGACCCCTTAGTGGAGGAAATTGAGGTAAAAACAAACGGGGTAAGCATAATAATAACCACGGTATACATGCCACCTCAAACATCGGTGTGGTCACAAGAAAATTACCAGAAACTAATTCAAGAGACATTCGGAATCCAATGGAAAAGAAGTTCTTATCACAGGGGATTTTAATAGCGAAATCGACTAGGAAAGTTTCGATCCCAGAGCGCAACCAGATTCGTGGAATGCTAAATTACTAGAAGTTATAAATAAGCATTGCCTTTCCCAGAATGTCACAGATCATACCAGGATAAGAGGGCCAGATAGGCCGTCTATGATTGACCTAATATTTACAAAGCATAACGATGATATTAAGGATATCGAATACTGTCCTCCTTTAGGAAAAAAACGACCATGTAGTGATTAAACCAAAATACTGTCTGTTACCAGAAAAACTCATCGTAAGCAGGGAAAGAATGGAAAAGTACAATTACAAAAGAGGTGATTATAGAAGCCTTAGAGATTTCTTTGATAGCATAAACTGGGAAACACTGCTGGACGATGAGAACCTTGATGTTCAGTATTGAAAATTTTGTGAGATCTATAAAAAAGGAGTGGAAACATTCATATCATAATTTAAATTGAAGCAAGAAATGGCCACTAATGGTTCAACGACAAATGCAAGAAAATAAGAAAAAAAATCCTTTGGAAAAGATTCAGAAGACACAGGTCTCAGGTAGCGTATGGAAGATATAAAGTAGGAAGAAAAGAGCATACCCAAACCATGAGAGGCGAAATTAAACTTTGAAAAGGATATATATAATCAACCTTATATAATCAACTGTACAAGTCAACCAAAGTTACATAAATAGAAAAATAAGAGTAGAGATCAAATTAGCGCCATCAAAGACAGTAACATTATATATTCTAAGGAGGATGAAATGTGTGAAATCCTAAATGAAAAATTTTAGTCAGTTTGTTCCGGATACATACTTTGATATGGCAAGTACGCGTACAAACGTGAAGAAATCGAAAATACCACCTTCAAAAAGAAAGAAATAAAAGATCTACTAGAAGGATTAGACAAGACCAAAGAAGAGGGACCAGATGAAATTTCCAACAGGGTTCTCAGGGAATATGCCGAAGAACTATGTACTCCTTTCTTGTTAATATTCCAAAATTCACTAAGACAAGGCAAACTACCAAAAAGTTGGAAACTCGCAAATGTTACACTCTCATATAAGAGCGGCGACAAGCATCTCACTAAATCATAGACAAATTTCATTAATCAGTGCAGTATGCAAACTGCTAGAACGAATAATTAGGAAAAAAAATGGGTAGAAATACTTGGAAAACACGAAATGATATCAAATAAACAATTTGGTTTTAGAGAAGGAATGTCATGTGTAACAAATCTCTGTTTTTATGATAAAATATCTGAAGGATTACAAGAAAGAGATGGCTGGGTGGATTGTGTGTACTTTGACTTCAATCCTTTCACTGATACGCTTGATTTTTTTTTTTTTTTTTCCAATCCCTGTGTGATACACATTTTCTGCATTTTCTGTATAATATTTGCTGCTGTTTAGAATATTTCTTTTTGTGGCACATTATGCATACAATTACCAGACAATAAGGCAATAAACACGTTTTACATTATTAGTTATGAAAAAAGCAGCCCGGCAGCGTCGTGTACTTTACTTTACTTTAATCTTTCACCGTGCCGTGCTGTATAGGATTGTACAGCCAGCAACAAAATCGGTTACGCCTCGCCAGTCCTGGGCTCGGTGAGATCATGCCCTTCTTGCCCTGAAAGGAGGCCCGCGTTCAAACAACCAGGGCATAGTTAGGATGGTTTGAATGTGAGGAGGTGGGAAAGGACGGAAATCAGGCGAAGAAGTGCAATGATGACTGAAATATACATGAAGAGAGAGAGGGATCGCCTTTATTCATGTTTAGTTGTTAATTTGATGGATATATTGGAAACCTGCCTTAAGAAATGTTATCGTATATTATTTCGAAAATAATTATCAAGAAATCTTTTCGCAGCTACTCTCTCTCACTCTTCTCCGTCTTATATCACCTGGATGTGCTATTTGGATATTTTATAATGTCATATGTTATATGGAAAATAACATATGACATTATTTCATACGCCATTATATTTCCATATGTTTACAATTATTTCATTACCAAAATGAATATGTAAAAGACGGATATCAAAAGCAATGGGTTTCTTGAACAGTTTGGAGGGAGGACATCGACAAGATGTAGGACATCAGCTGCTGAAACGGCAAATAAAGGTGTAAGAATTGATAGAGTCAAGGCTAAGGGAATATCCCCTTAGCCTTGCATAGAGTGAAGCTAGACTCGGCCCTTCACGAGGAGAGTGAGCAAGCATGAGCCAGGAAAGGGTCACCTAATAATTTGACACTAAAAATATGCTAATAGTTTGTTTCGCAACACCTGCATCATATATACCCTACCATCATAATGCACCGTTGCACACATTCACTCTCTATAAGTATATGATTGTGTGTGGCGGAGCCAAGTAGCCCATCACACTCAAGCTGACCCCAACCTAACCGTGCTTCACGATTCATGAACGCGACTGGAGGTCGTGGTTCGTAGGAAGCACCCAAACGAAATAAAAGGAAATCAAGGGAATCGATACCTAAACCTTAACACCCCATCACGCTCGAAGTTTTGTGGCCAAAGCCATTTAATGTTTGGTAGCTCAAGAGGAGCTCTTTAAAACGATATATTATTCACACCCACAAATATTACACACAGTGTGTGTGTGTGTGTGTGTATGTGCGAGAGAGAGGGGGGAGGGGAGAGAGAGAGTGAGAGGGAGAGAGGGGGGTGGGTTGCGGACGGTAGACTCGATAAGACAGGACTGAAACAGCCAAACACTCACTCCTGGCTTTGCCTAGCGAATCCAGATCACCCCCTTCCTTCCTCCCCCCCCCTTTTCTAACTATGTCCAGGTTGTTTGAACTTGGGCCACCTTTCTGGGCAAGAAGGGCCAGATCTCTCCAAGGTAGGTCTGGCGAGGCGACATCGCTTTTGTTGTTGGGTGTACATTAGTAGGGCTCACTGCCACCACCCGTTTAGTACGTACGGTAACGGGGTGTTGACTGGGAGAAGGCCTTGTGTGAAGGGCTTGTGGAAAGGAGGGAAAGATTGTGTACAAATGTTGTGATGTGTGTAGTGAAGAGTGTATGAATCAGCAAAACAGGGTAAATGTAACCAGAGCGGGGAGGTCGAGCACGGGAATTTCACCACATGTGAGGGGTTTCAGATAAGGCTATCTTGTATAGATAATTCCCTTTCAGGTAAGAACCAGCAAGCACTTATTCTCTTTCAGATAATCAAGCAAGCAAGCAGCTGTTACTGAAATAATATTCTCTTTCAGGTAATCATGCAAGCAATTACCATTACTTTAAAAACTTTACAAAAGTTTAAAAAAAGAAAATCATGGATAATCCAATTATTTATTATAAAGCGATAAAAATAAAATGAACACTTCATAAAACAAATTACACAAGCTAAAAGGGACGAGGACAAATCCCCTTAAAAAAGGAACTTTAAAACCAGTTAAAAACGTATAAAAGAACTTGAAAAACAAAAAATACAAAATGAAATCCGCTCACTCTAGTTCAAAATGAAAACCACTTAAAAGTGAATATAAAAGAGAGCACCAGCCTTATGTTCTTAGCCCGAATGTATATGCCTCTACATTACCACTTGGCCACTAAAAAACACGTTTCTCACGACCACTTTTCCTGCCATTAAGTGCTGCAAAGGATCTTAAAAGAAAATCCACGATAAAGAAACAAAAAAAAAAAAAAAAAAGGGAGAACAGCCTGGGCCCAAGGTGTCCCCTGCCTCCACCTGCAGCAACTGCCGTGATAAGGTGGGAACAGCGTTGCCACTACTACGGCACTTCTATTACGGCACGTTTTCTACGTTCAGCGTTATTACACAGAGAACGGGAATTGTAAGGGGAACAAAAATAATGAAGGCTTCCCTTAACGCGAAGCAACTTTTTTTTGAGAAAGGTAATGGAAATAATGACCTTACAATAAATTTATTAATTTCCCAGAGATAAGGATTAAAATCTATATTAAAGTGTCCCTTCTCCCGGAAGGCCTCTTTCAGAGACAGAAATATATGCATTGGGTGAAGGTCACATTGTATATACTTTTAAGTTTCTGAGAGGAAATATAAAGAATAAGTATTTGAAACGTATATTATCGGTTGTATATCTGAACTTTATATAGCACTGTGTAAGTGCATATTTATTGCTCATGGTGAAGGAGTGGCCAAAAAGAGAATAAGTCGAAGTGGCAACACAGCACATGACGCCAACCTAATCAGCAATCCACCTCAGACCATTGCCTAATACATAGCATTTGCTCCCCACTCCCCCACCCATGTAAAAGTGACCCACGATGCTAAAAGCGCCCAAGTGCATGCATTATAACACTACGAAGGGGATCACATGTAACACTATTCAAACTCAGTTACACCCAGGAACTCAGAGTGTGCATCTCTTTTCATAGTGTCGTATTTGTTAAGGCCTTACATGGTAAGGAACCTTTAAAGCTTACCAATTTATTGAAATTACTGCATGACGTTCAAAGATATTCGTCTGTTTATTCATTTGATTGAAATATTTTAAAGTTATTTCTTCAATATACGACGGGCCTCGTTAAAGTATTTAGGCCGAAAATAACCGTTTTTTAAAAGCATCTTGTTTATAATACTATATGCTTCAAATGTGCTCATATTTTAACTTTTCTAATTATATTTTTGATGGAGTTGGAGGGTAAATGACGCAGAAGAGTGGCTTATATAGAATATGGCGGAATGAAGATTGGAGATTGGTGATGTTTTCCGACAGAGATTTCTGCGGTAAGGGTGGAACGACAATCTTGCAGAGAGCCTTGCAGGAATCCTCATCAACCTTCACCCGCGGTTTAGAGTCCTTTGTGTGTAGCCAGCCGTCTTTAAATTATGTCTTTGGCGGCATTCTGCTTGAACAACATTTCATTGATAAACACTTAAGTCTCAATATATGTTATTTCATTATCACTTGATGGCATTGTTTTATTCCTCTATGTTTAACTTTTGTCGAGAAGCCTACAATACTTAATCGTACCTTTCTCATATTCGTGAGTAGATCTAACGTTCGATTTGCATGAAAAGGTCACGAAAATGGAGATCTCGAAATGCAAATAAATGATATACCATGGGGAATACACAATTGTTAGAACGGCTTTTAAGTCTTTTATACATACTATACACATCCCTTTATATTATAAAAAGATGAATTAGGCAAAATCACCATAATTTGTGCCAAATTATGAGTGAGGTAATATTATGGGGACGATCCGTAGGGTAAAAATTACTGCAAATGGATCGAATTACGGCATTTTGGCAACCTTGGGTGAGAACACCTAATTATACCCTCATTTCCAAGGAACGCAGGTATCAAGGTGCAAAAGTTTACATTACTGTAAATTCTTAATCAATTCCTCTGATAAGAGAGACTCCTATGGCCACGTTCTAAAGGTGTATTTGCTTCAATATTAAAGCCTTAAAAGGGAAAGAAACTTCTTAAAAATGAAAATAACTCCATTAAAAAAATGGTTATTTAAAGAAAACTTTCAGGTATGACTTTCATATGATTACGTTTTCCACCGTTTTTCGATCTCATAGCTAGCATTCTTAAAATGCTGGTGCTCTGAGCTTAGAGAGTGACGGGGCTTATTAAAAGAAGTTGACAACCTCTTGCTTATCCAAAATACGGAATTATTAAAAAAAAAAAAGCAAAAGAATGTACAAGCACGTGTGCGCCTTCTTGGAATGGTCTAAGGGTACTCACCTCCTTCTCTTGAAAGGAATGGTGTTCGTCTTTTCAATGGGCTCTTCTATATATATATATATATATATATATATATATATATATATATATATATATATATATATATATATATATATATATGTATATATATATATACATGTGTAAATATATATATATATATATATATATATATATATATATATATATATATATATATACATATATATATATATATATATATATATACATATATATATATATATATATATATATATATATATATATATATATATATATATATATTATATATTATATATATATATATGTGTGTGGTGTGTGTGTGTGTGTGTGTGTGTGTATACATATATATTATATATATGTGTAAATATATATAATATATATATATATATATATATATATATATATATATATATATATATATATATATATATATATATGTATGTATGTATGTATACGCACATATATTTATGCATTACACCCGTGCTTATTTTTCTGGATTAATGAATTATATACATATATATACATATATATACACGCCCAACTTCTGTGCTCATTTTCCTAAACGCTTGAATATTAAGACAATTAAGGTTGCGTGCGGCGGTAATCGTACTGCTTTTTCTAATATATTTTGAAGCACATTGATGGATATTAAAAGAAAAAAAAAATTGTCCCCTACAACAAGGGCTTTGTCCATGCAGAACCATGCTACAATCCAATAAATGAGCTAGGTTTTATAGAGGAATTTTGTCAGGTGCGCACATCGACGCACGTATCCTGCTCGGAAGCCCTCAGTGCAGTCGCCGAATGATGCACGTATCAGGGAAAGGGTTAAAAAGGCTTTTGATAAGGGGTCCCATAGAAGACTGCTATGGAAATTAGAGCACCTAGGTGGAGTGAAAGGCAGACTACTCGCAAGGATGAAAGACCTTCATGAAAGGCAAATGAGCACAGTAATTAGAGGAAAGCATTCTACATGGCGACGATTAACCAGCGGAGTGCCTCAAGGATCGGTGTTGGCGCCGATTATGTTTACTATTTTCCTCAATGATTTAGAGTCTGTAAGGTATACTCCCGGCTTAAGACCAGGTACCAATCCGTACTGAGGAGCCCGTGAGGCGGGAGAGGCTTAGGGGCCAAGTGAGCAGTAAAGTCAGGGGTCCCATTCACTCCTCGTGAAATAAGTCAAGTAACTTTTGAAAATATCTATTTGTGTTGCTTATCCTCCAAGGTCCTTCTAGTGTAGAAATAGTAGTAGTAGTAGGATGGTAGTAGTGATAGCAGTAGTGGTAGCACGAGCGGTAGGCACATAAGCGTGTGGTACAATGAGGGTAAAAGAACGAAAAGGAAACAAAAGACGGATGTAAAATAAAATGCCAATAGCTCAATAAAAGGATCAGGAAAAGGTAAGTAAAAGGTAAGAAAAAGGCACAGTAAAAGGCAAGCAAAAGATAAGTACAAGGCACTAAAATGGAAGTAAAAGATTAATAAAAGCAGAGTAAAAGTTCAGTAAAAGCGAAGTAAAGGATCAGTAAAAGCAAAATAAAAGCAAGGTAAAAGTTCAACTTACAAGTAAAATTCCGGAATACTAAATAAAAAGGCAAATAAAAATCACAGCAATAAAAATCATGAATGAGTTATGTTACCTTCTTAGTAAAAGTTATATATATGGAAAATAAAATATTAAGAAAGACGAACAAAACTTAAAAGACCTAACATAAAAGTGAGCATCACTGGGCTTCAAGTTCACAGCTATTTCAACTTAAGTTACTTTAAACCCGAAAGCCAACACTACTTTCATCATCGCCCATATTCAGTGTCGTTGACAGTTCTGAAGGCATTGCAGAAGGAGGAAAATGCGGAGCACGAGAACGAGGGGAGGTAGGAGGAGGAGGGGGGGGGGGGAGTAGGGTGTCTCACGTTATGTAAGGGAGAATCACTGGTGAAATGTGCGGTGTCGGTTGTTTGTTGGCATAAAAGGTATCCCTCTTATGCCAACAATAGCTGCATCTATTCCATGGTAGACTGTGCTCGGCTGCGTATGAATGGTCGTGTTGTGTGATTTGACATTTGCAGAAAAAA
>NW_020869366.1:37301-43037 GCF_003789085.1 Penaeus vannamei | reverse complement strand
CACACACACACACATACACACACACACACACACACACACACACACACATATATATATATATATATATATATATATATATATATATATATATATATATATATATATATATTTATTTATTTATTTATTTATTCATTTATCTATTTATAGTGTCTATCAAATACACAAAAATATACCCGTGTTTGAGTCTGTGTGTGCGCATGTTTCTGAAAGCAAATATTATCTGCAAAGCACTTCATTCAGGCAAACTATATATAGATTGACATTTGGATGGAGTAGAGAGACGTGACTTTCATAGAGTAATAGTGAAACAAATTGTACAAATTGAATATCATTAACTGGTTCTCAAAACACTCACGCCCTTGACCTTTGCAAACGGTTAATGCAGACATGAATTAGTTATTGTTCGTATATTATTTCTCTCTTTTCTTTGCCCTTTTTTGCGTCTTTTCTTGCTGGTGTTCTTAGTCAACATTCTTCCATAATCATTGCGCCAGTAAGTTTACATACAAATATATACTTATACAAGTGCATACGCACACACAAACAGAAAAGTAGATAGATGAACACTACGGATGGAAAGATAGATAGACAATAAAGATGGATATCTAGCTATAATCTTTGTTATATCTACTTATCTATCTATCTATCTATGTAACTTATCTATCTATCTATATCTATCTATATATATATATATAATATATATATATATATATATTATATATATATATATGATTCATACATTGATAAATACAAGATATATTCATTCTTGTACATGAAGATAGCTTAGGGGATCTTATTATAGGAATGCAATACGAAAACATTTCCAAAAATAACTGAACTGTTCTATGATATTTACTTTTCGTTTGAAAAAAAAAGGCAGAAAGTTTGTATCGTCCTTTTAAGCCCGTGAATAAAGGAATGTAAACACGAGGGCATGTCTGTTATTTACCTTTGATTATCTGCCTACTCTTTTATATACTGTACCTACTTATCTATATAGTCTATCAATTTAGTATTACGTTGCGGCCGTGTGTGCATGTTATTTATATATGCCTTATATGTATGTTGTATGTATATATATATATATATATATATATATATATATATATATATATATATATATATATATATATATATATATATATATATATATATCCAGTGTCTGCGTGTGTCTGTGTTGTGTATATGCACACACACACACACACACACCACACACACACACACACACACACACACACACACACACACACACACACACACACACACACACACACACACACACACATATAATATAGGTCGTAGTCGGTTTTTAAAACCTGTGCCACACCAATTCCACTTAGACTTACACATGAAATTAATTTAGCTGGATTATTGCATGATGTCTCTCTCGATGTATTAGAATAAAACAGAGAGGTACTCCATCGTAAAGGGAAATAAATTGGTAGTGTGTGAGATACAACCTCACAGGTAACTATTCTGTGGCTATTGCAAAGAAGCTATACTATTTAGGTCTAACAAATACAGGTTCTGAAAACAAATCATATTTTTCGGTTTCCTATTCTTATTACAACTAATAAGACTCAGTTACTGACTAACCTTCCCCCCCACAAAAAAAAGAAAAAAAGAAGCGTATATATATAATATATATATATATATATATATATATATATATATATATTATATATATATATATATATACTTTCCATAAGCGAAATCACCAGACATAAATGTAAATGCAGTCCAGAATGAAATCTTCAAGGAAAATAAGATTACTATTAAAATCCATTAATGCTTGATTCTCTGTCTTTCTGCTGACAACTTAACTGACCACCTTGCTTCATTTTAAGATTTGAGAATATAAGAATGAATTTCATATGAAATGTTCAAGTGGACTTCCATGTCGCTGAAAGTTATTTTAAACGAAAGTAACCGTTACATGCCTTCTGCACTACATCATTAATATCAGAGTCTACTCTAAAGTCTTTTCCAGTCATGCTCACAAAACATTCATGCTGGGCGACCGAAACGCGTGTAAATAGCCGAGGCGAAAGATAAGAAAAAAGAAAAGAAAGAAAGAATGAAGACAGACAGCCGTAGTGAGGCGGAGATGGAAAATACAACGAATCAAATGACAATTCTGACAAGACCTGCGAACGGTTAGAAGGCACGACTTTGTATGATCCTTCTCTATTTTTTCCACAAAAAAAAAAACTATTTACTTCAAGTGATATGCAAGCTTACATTACAATGATGAAATAGAGAACTAGGTTGTGTTAGAGATAAGGATGATGGACACTCACATAAATCTTCTTTGGTGGAAGGATATATCCGTTCTTTTTCGTATGGCTGTTAGGTGGTTGATATAGATAATTCGATGCAAATAAAACAAACCTCAAAAATGCATATATTAGTTCTCCCTTTATGTTTAGACAGCTGGAAATTGTTGGTTCTTGTGTAAAAAGTTTAATTCCCCACATTCAAAATTCATTTCAGACAAGGGTGGATGGGTTACACCACACTCGTAAGTATGAAAGTCCAATCTCTACCTGGTGAAAAATCAACCAAGATTACAATTGGATCGCGCAGTAAAAAGGATCCTTGTTTTTCTTCCTCTTCCTTCTCTTCTTTTTCTTCTTCCTCTTCTTTTTCATCTTTAACTTGAACTCCTTTCATGTAATTCTCTATGTTGCATGTCAGGAACTATCGTATCTTTTCACGTTTTCTGTGTTGTTTTCCTCGTGCGCCTTTGGCATTTTGGCTTCCTTGGTCATGTTGCATGTGGGCGAGAACTACCAAAGGACTTGCTGCAATTGTTACAACACGGAAAGGAGGGGGGGGGGGGGCGGGGAGGCGTTGTAGGTGTCCCCGACATGGGTTGGTGAGTGTAAACATGTTGAGTGTATATGAAGGAAGAGTGAGTAGGGTCTGCGAAATCGTTACAGGAATCCACAGCACCAGTATTATTGTCAGTATAACAGACTAGATTACCTTAGCATGGCAGGCTAATATATTTACCTTCTTGATGAAGAATCGACAGATTACACAAATACAAAATAAACAAAACGTATTCTACTCCTAATCGTTTCAATAATTAGCAATATAACTCACACCAGAACAATTACGTTCCATCAAAACCAAAACAGGAAGAAGAAGAACAGGAAGAAAAAACACCATTGTTTCCCATTTGTTTTTAAAAGCTGTACAGATGTTTACACAAACTCTCCTCCTTCATAAGGACCTCAGCGGGAAGGAGAAAGAATCGCCCTGTTGTTAGACGGAATT
The DNA here is from genome assembly GCF_003789085.1 of Penaeus vannamei. Lineage (NCBI taxonomy): Eukaryota > Metazoa > Arthropoda > Malacostraca > Decapoda > Penaeidae > Penaeus > Penaeus vannamei. Next base: position 39,755 of record NW_020869366.1, on the reverse strand, counting down.
CAGGATGAAATAATGCATATATCAACATCAGAGGGGGAAGCTATTTTTGAAAGGCGAGGGAACAAAGACGGCCGAAGGGGGAGCGAGAGAAAGGGCAGGTAGAGAGAAAGGCGTTTTCCAAGTGTAAAGAAAGAGTGTGGGAAAGAAGAAAAAAATGGAAGGAAAGGGTAGTGCAAATAAGGGAGAAAATGTGAGTGAATTGCATATAAATGTTCGATGGAGAAGGAAGTCAGATAAAGCAAAGGAAACAGATGAAGTGAAAGGAGAGGAATGAATCATTACACAGAATAATTGGAAATAATCTAGGCAAAAAAAAAAAAAAAAAAAAAAAGGCTTATTGCCATGTTTTACATCAATGAGAAGAAGCGATGGCAGTAATAATTTATTTTTCAGTAGTAGTAATAAGTAATAAGCTGTATAAGAGTAGTAAATAGGTGCTTTTTCCTTAATGACTTCCTGCAAATATGCTTGCTGACGAAATTGATATTGAATTAATTATGGTACTACCTTTCTTAACAATACTGGTGGCAAAAATGATAACATCCACAATAATACATAAAATGCTGTTAAACCTGTCATCATCATTATTACAGTAACCCTTTTTGTGATTATTATCATCATCAAAATCATAATCATCAACATCATCATCATATCATCATCATCATCATCATCATCATCATCATCATAATCATCATCATCATCATCATCATCATCATCATCATCATCATCATCATATCATCATCATCTATCATTATCATTATCATTATCATTATCATCATCATCATCATCATCATCATCATTATTCATACTATTACTGAATATAATTTATATGATATGATACTAACAACAATGATAACGTTATTACAAAAAAACAATGAAATGGTAACATGAAATTAATTATGAGTAGTATGATAGCAATAACAAATCAAGATTCAAAAATTTTATTCCGAATGTCTTAATTGGATAATGTTAGAAAAACGACTAATACTTGAAAGCTTATGTTGAAAATCATGATACGTTGAATAATGTGTTTTATATTACTTTTTTTCTGTAATATTAATCACTCGTTTTATTGTAATATTTTTATGTTTTCCAGCAAAATCATCTTAATTTTTCTAACCTTTTTACATTTGGTATTTTCGGATTTGATAAAAAGCTTAGAGAAGATGTCAGCATTTTCCAGTAAATGTCAATCGTATTTCTGCCACATTTATAGCTCTAAAAAAAAAAAAAAAAAATGTGCCGATCACCGCCATCCACGACACGGGGGGAGGGGGGAGGGGGGGAGGGTGCATGTGAGACTTTTTAAAATAAAAAAAAAGGTTAAGATCGATAAAGAACCGAGTTAGATGTTGTTTTCCTAAATAATGAAAATAATGATTATATAATGAAAATGAAATAATAATGATAATAATTATATAATGAAAATGAAATAATAATAATAATTATTATATAATGAAAATGAAATAATAATAATAATGATAATAGTAATGATAACTATAATAAAAATGATGATAGTGATAATAAGGATAAAAATAATAACGATAATAGTGATAACAATAATAATAATGACAAAAACAGTAATGAAAAGAGTAATGATAATAATAATATCAACAATAATAATAATTAGTCATAATGATACACACACACACACAAAAAAACTTTTCGAATCCAAACCGAAAAGAAGCAAAAAATAAAGAAAAAAAATCGAATAAATGGTGATGAGTTAAGGTTGTGCCAAATAAGCATTTCTCGGGTTTCATGAGTGGTACAACAAAGTTATGGTTTCGCAATAGAGTTTTCGAGTTTCTCCGTTGCCAAAAACCCATTTAGTGGAGTGTGTTCGCCCAGCACCCAGGAGACACCGTAAGAAGAGGGGGAGGAGGAGAAGGAGGAAGAGGAAGAGGAAGAGGAGGAGTTAGAGGAAGAGGAAGAGGAGGAGAAGGGGGGAAGAGGAAGAGTAGGAGTTGGAGAAGGGGGAGGAAGAGGAGAGAAGAGGAAGTGGAAGAGTAAGAGGAGGAGAAGGGGGGAAGAGGAAGAGGAGGAGTTGGAGGAAGAGGAAGAGTAAGAGCAGAAGAAGGGGGGAAAAGGAAGGGGAGACGGGGGGAAGAGGAGGAGAAGGAAGAAGAGGAAGGTTAAGAAGGAGGATAAGGAATGGGAGGAGGAAGAATAAGAAGAAAAGGGTTAAAAAGAAGACAAGAAATAGGAGAAGGAAGAAGAGAAGAACAAATAAAATATAAATTTTAAAGAGACGCCAAGGAGGAAAAGAAAAGAAGGAACGAAAAGTAGGGAAAAAATCATTCTGCAGAGTATACAGATATAGATACTATATTTCCTCGAAATGTTGAGTTTTGTGTAACGACCAGAACACGATAGATGCTGTTTCCCTTAACTATTAGTTCACCATGACATGCAGCACTATTTCTGTCTCTATTTATCCATCTGTCTATCTGT
>NW_020869366.1:0-2500 GCF_003789085.1 Penaeus vannamei | reverse complement strand
CAGGTTAACTAAATATTCTGTCTTCCGTGAAGCAGGGTTTCTATAATTATCCATTACATTAAGTTTCCAATAAGTAATTCCACAAACTTCACGATCACGTCAGGCATTCCACAATTGGAAAAAAAAACATCACAGTATATTTTTGGGCATCAGAGTACAGCCAAGGACGAAACCTTTAAGGAGAGGAGTCCTCAGGAGTGTTTTGGGTTCTATCATCTTCTTAATCTACACTGTTGGATTGTAATTCTCTTGTTATTATTAAGCTATTTACCGACGATACTCGGTTTTATTTGTAATAAGGTATATGCTGAGTTATATTTTAACTTAAGAAACGAATGGATACAAAGCAGTTAATACTAGCAGGGCCGTCGGGAAAACGGTATAGAAAGGGGTGTAACATTTTTAATTTACTAACAAAAGGGCGTCGTTATTGGGGGTCTTTAAAAGTTAGTCGTATCTTAGAATAATAATGGTATTTTACCGCTAGCGTTTTTCGTGTGTTTGTAACTTGCATTACACTTAATTGGAGATAATTCGAAACTTTAGGAATTTGAGGACAAATACCGGGTTTAGCTTCAATTGCCGACTGAAGCTTTCTTCAATTTTCGAAAGTTGGATTCTTAAGTGCGTAGTAGCAAGCTTGATGTGAATACGGAAGTGAAGGAGTTAGGTAGTAAACACTTCTCCTTTCAGATATATATATATATATATATATATATATATATATATATATATATATATTTTTTTTTTTTTTTTTTTTTTTTTTTTTTTTTTTTCTTTTCTTTTTCTTTTTTTTTTTGCTTACTTTTACATTGTACATTAGGTATGTTTATGATTATTTTCGCAATTCACTCAAAGATCCGATAATCTTGGAACTGGTAATATTTATCTCCCGGGACACGAGGTTAGAGCAGTTTGAGAAGTATGTATATATATGAATTCATGTAATATTCAAAGTAGTCTAATCATTGTTATTAAATGTGATAGATGGGGTATATATCGCAAAGTTATCGATAATGATGAATAGATTGATATCTCATATGACAGTTTCCACAATAGAAACAAATGTTTATTAATATTACTTTTAATATCATGAAATATTACTTATTTTCTTTATTTCCGGATGTACATGCTGGCCAGTGGAATGGGATTTTAACCGAATCCGACCATTCTGTGGAGAGATAAATACATATAAATAAATATATGTAAATGAAAAATGGTAATTCGAGGTTCTATTAACCTGGTCAAAATATACCATATACGTTCGCGGTTTATCGATTTTCCTTTGTATTGTGGCAATTAAGGATTTGTTTTCTTCCCAGAGGACTCTCCATCTTGTAAGCCATTGTCGCCTTTATTGCGCTCAGGTATAAGGACTAAAGCCCATACCTTTTGGTGAGTAGCAAGCAAAAGTCCCAAGAGTGCTGTCCATAAGGCCTATAGTCCCTTGCTACGAAGGGAAAGCCGGTGGTCAATGGTTACCTCGGGGAATAACACCGCTTTCATCTCTGCCTCTTGGTACCTGCGGCAGACACAGCCCGCCCTGGACACTCACGGGAAAGTGACTTCACTCCGACTTCAAAGGCGAAGACCTGACAAAGACCGCCTCTTCTTTTCTCCTTTCCTTTCACCAAACCATAGATGTTTTTTTTTTTACATAATCAAAGCGCGACGTGAAAGAGAAGAAGCCACTTCAACCTTTCCGAGAATCCCTGGAGCGGTCGCCCGGCCGTATAGAAAGGGGCGCCATAGAGGCCGATTTGGCGTGGCAAGACCCGAGCCATCCATCACAGCCCGAGGAGGCGCTGACAGCTCCTGCTTGTAATTGGTCTTAATCCCCACTTATCTGGTCACGGACCGTCACTTTTCTTTGTTCCGAGACAATGGAGGGCGTGTCAGCCCAGCGGGACGCCCGTCTTGCGAGCCACTTTCGCCCCTATAGACGGTCCGTAAGGTCGAGAGTCCCATCGAAGAGGGGATGCTGTGAGCGACTACCGACCGTATGGACAGGCGATAAGGGCCGAAATCCTCTGCCACGGACTGAAATAAGCCCATAAATGTCGCTTGAAGATGTTACGTCCATAAGTTCTTCAGCCTCATAGTCTTCACAGGAAACCGAAAATTTACATAAACCTGAAAGCGGTTGGGATTTAAAGGCTCTCTCTTTGGACCTTGTTATTAAGGGTGATTTTATGTTGCCTTATTTATTATTATCCGATGAACTACGAGGTGTGTTGTTGTTTTTATCATTTTTAGTATTATGCATTTTGATTTTTTTTTTTTTTTTTTTTTTTTTTTTTTTGCTAGCGTCACTACTAAATAATAATCATGGCCGATACTAGTATTTTACATCATTAGCATAATTAGAAATACGTTTTAGATATCACTTTTATAGTTCCTTTTATTTTGATTTTTTTATTTATATTTAAGATTGAAAAAGAAATTAATTTTTTTTTTTGTTTTACCTTTTATTTTATCTACAGTGAAATTTATTTTGTTA
>NW_020869365.1:576633-581799 GCF_003789085.1 Penaeus vannamei | reverse complement strand
AACATACCGCAGGGCTCAGGAGGGAGGAAGGAGAGACGGGAAATGGGGATGGATAAAGAGGAGAGGGAGGAGAACCAAGGAGAGGTGGATATTGGGACGGATAGAGAAGGAAGAGGGAGAAGGAGTGAGGATAGAGAGGGGAAGGGGAAGTGGGGAGAGACACGGAAATGGGGAATGATAGGGAGGAAGGGAGGGAGAAGGGAGGAATACTGGGATGGATAAGGAGAAGGGAGGGGAGAAATGGAGGAAAATGGAATAGATGAGAGAAGAAGGGGGAGAAGGAGAGAGAATCATAGAGAGGCGAGGAGTAAAGTAAGGGAGGAGAAGAGAGATAATGGGAATAGAAAGTAGAGGAGGATGAAGGAGGACGGAACTGGGAATAACGATAGAAAGTAACCGAGGAGAAGGAGAGAAAATGGAATGGAGGAGAAGAAGGGAGGAGAAGGAGAGGGAAATGGGATAAAATAGAGAGTAAGGGAGGAAAGGAGAGGAAAATGGGATAGATAGAGAGGAAGGGAGAAGGAGAGGAAATGGGATAGATAGAGAGGAAGGAGAGGAGATAGAGAGGGAGGGAAGAATAAGGTGAAGAAGTTAGAGAAATGGGGATAGTAGAGAAGAAGGGGGGAGGGGAGGAGGAAATGGATGATAGAGATAGAAAGAGGAGAAGGAAAAGGAAATGGATAGATGGAAAGTAAGGAGGAAGAAGGAGGGAATCGAAGAGTGGATGAGGACGGGAGGGAGAAGGGAATTAGAAATGGGTTATAATATCTGTTATTCCCCAACCTGCGGCGGATTTTTATGTTTCGTCTGTCCTGCTGCTTAATCATGGAATGAATTTATTATTCACCTTAACCGCTTCAGTACATGTGAACGGCCCGACGATGTGGCAGAGAGAGAGAGAAAGAGAGAAGAGGGGGGGGGAAAGCGAGAGAGAGAGCGTGAGACAGAAAGCGAGAGAGAGAGAGAGCGCGCGAGAGAGCGAGAGAGACAGAGGCGCGAAAAAGAGAGAGAAGGAGAGAGAGAGGAGAGAGAGAGCGAAAGCGAGAGAGAGAAGAGAGAGAGAGAGAGACGGCCTCGGCCAGACACAGGGAATCCAGAACAAAGAAAAAGAATCAGGGTTCGTTTTATTTTTTTCTTTTCTTTTTCTCTTCCTTTTTTCTTGAAACGACCGGGCTCCCCACGCACGCCAGCGTCACTGTAATCTCGGGACACGTAGCAAGCATCGAAAGTAAACTGTTCACGGAATCACGGCAATTTACAATCCTCGCATGCTTCGGCGTAACCTACACACGACGTGCATGTACGCGCGCATCATGCATACAACAGTCGCCACACGCATACAAGCACACGAACATGACACAAATAAAACTCGCACATCACATACAAGCAGCAAATGTACATACACAATACAACGACAAATAAACCAAAACAAACAAATACTCCACCACATACACAAAACACACATACACACAAACAAACACACGACACAAACAAACACAGCACACACAAAACAAAACACACACATATACAACAGCACAAAACAACACACACACATCGCATGGCCGATCGACCATGAGGTCATCGGCGTCTAAGTGCATCTTCTGTTGTCTTATAAGTGAATATGCGATAGGGGGCAACATAACGAATAGGATCTTTGTATTTTTGTCTTTTTTTCGTATGTGGTTTAGTTTCCTTCCCTGTTATAAAACCAACAAGTAGCTCGATTTTAAGAAATATGCAAAATCTCCTTAACAACGTAAGTGTTCTTACTTCATCGAAGACTTCTCTCTCTCGTCTCTTAATCTATATATATTATCACTTTATCTCTATTCTTCCGTTCTACTTCATCTATATCTATCTATTCTAGCCTGTCTCTCATGCTTCTCACTTCGTCACATCAAGAATCTTCTCTCGAAGTCGTCCGCGTAGGTCTGAAACTCTCTCTCTCTCTCGTCTCCTCTGCTAATCATCTCTCTCTCGGTCTCCTCTCTTCTCTCTCTCAATCTACAGGTCCCTCTCCTCGAAGAGTATGATTATTCGAGCGTCGGGGAGGTTTGAAAGATGGTTGAATAACACGACTGAAACAGGTCACTAATCGATCTATCTATAATATTTTTTCATGCTCTTAATGTCTGAGCTCATATGTCGATCTGTCTAATATTATGATCTGCCCGTTCGGTCTTAGTATGATAAAGATCTATCTTGTCATGTAATATACATCATCACATTTGACACAGCGAGGGCAGTGAGTACGTGGCACTTGGACAACCACCGATCACAATAGCATATATATATATATATATATTATATAGATATAGTATATGATATATATGGACGTAGTTATATACTATAGTAATCCAGCTAAAGTATGGATATATATAATTAGCGTATAAGACTAATATTGCTGATCAGTAATATAAGTGATACGTATATTTACGTATAATGGTATATATATGTATCATATATTACGTACAGATTCAGATTATGTATAAGATTATCTAAATATATATATAGGTAATTATTAGAGGATGATTATATAGTAAATAATAATAGATAAAGCGAATTATACCCATATGATTAAACTTGGTAGGTGCCATAGTGTAGGAGGCTGGTATATATAAATAGATATATATATGATATATAGTAATATGATATAATATGTTGGATACGGTTCTGAATATATATGTGTGTGTGGTGTGTGTGATGTGTGTGTGTGTGTTGTGTGTGTGGTGCTGTGTGGTATGTGTCTGTGTAGCTGTCTCTGTGTGTGTGTGTGTGTGTGTGTGTGTGTGTGTGTGTGTGTGTGTGTGTGATGCTATGTGTGTGTGTGTGTGTTGTGTATTTATAATATAGTATATATAATAGTCATATAGGTGATACTATATTATATATAGTAGTATATATATATATATAGTATATATATATTAACTAATGTGTGTGTGTGTGGTGTGTGTGTACGTGTGTATGTGTGTGTGTGTGGTGTGTGAGGTGTGTGTGTGTGTGTGTGTATGTGTGTGTGTGTCTAATACTAATATATAATATAAGTATGCATAAGGAGTCTATATATATATATATATATATATATCATAATAATAATAGATGTGTGTTGTTGTGTGTGTGTGTGTGTGTGTGTGTGTGATGTTGTGTATGTGTGTATGTGTGTGTGGTGTGTGTCTATATTATATATTATATATATATATAGTATATTATATATATATATATGAATATATATATATATTCTTATATATATTATTCACATATATATATATCGTATATAATACATATATATATTATATATATATATATATAGTATATTATAATATATATATATATATATATATATATATATACATATATACCACACCCTCTCATTCTCTCCGTCTCTCTCCTCGTCTCTATCTCCTCTCTCATCTTCGTCTCTATCGTCTCGTCTTCTCTCTCTCTCTCTCTCTCTCCTCTTTCTCTATTCGTTTCTCTCTCTCATTTCTCTCTCTCGGTTTTCTCTCTTTCCCTGCTCACTCTCTTTACCCTCCGTCGATCTCCTCTCGCTCTCCGACTTCCGTCCTCTTCTCGCCGTCCTCTAACCGTTCCCGGAGTCTCCCTCCCTCGTCATCGCCACCAGGCGGTCCTCTACGTTCTCCTTCCCATCATCCTCTCTCTCTCCGCGCCCCCCCCCCCCCGTCTCCTCTCGTCGCAACTCTCCTCTCTCTCTCTTCTCTCCCGTCTCCTCTCCTCTCCTCCCCAGCTCGCTTCTCTCTCTCCACGTCCTCCTCGCCTCTCTCGTCGTGCTCTCCTCTCTCCCGTCTCCTCAACACTCTGCCTACTCCTCTCTCATCTTATCTCTCCCATCTCATCTCTCTTATCTCGCTCTCATCTCTCTCTCTCGACCTCTCTCTGCTCCTCTTATCACAATCTCTTACTCACTCCTTCTTCTTCTCCCTCCTCACTTATCTCTCCTCTCTCCCTCTCTCCCCGCCGCGCGTCTCTCTTCTGGTCTCATCCCCTCTCCTCCCTCTCTCTCCCCCTCTCTCTCTCCCCTCTCTCTCTCCTCTTCCTCCTCTCTCCCCTCTCCTCTCTCTCTTTCTGTGTCAACGAGCCATAAAGTGTAGTGGTCGATTCCAAATTCAGGGAAACGGCGAGAAAATACGTCCCTCCGCGCACCACAAGCTCCCATTTAAGCCGAAAGACCCGCTGTGCCAATAAACAAATAAGGCTGATGCCAGGTCAGTGTCGCCGGCGTGGGAGAGACAAGCCACCCTGGAGAACACTTTGGGCAATGGGATCACAGGACGCGGGGAGGAAGAGGGAGGGGTAGTGGGAGGGGAAGGAGGGGGGAAGGTTTTCGTGGGGGAAATTATGCTCGAATTTGTTTCACGTAATCAACGACTTCAAGGCATAAAAGTATATGATGTGTTTGTGTGAGGAGACTGAGTGAGGGAGAGAAATCGAGGGAGAAAGAAAGTGAGAGGGAAGAAAAAAGGGTAAGAGAGGGAGGGACGGAGAGATAAAGAGGAGAAAAATAAGGCAGATACTGAGAGTAAGAGTGAGGAAGAAGGATAAGGAGAAAGGAATGGGAGGAAAGAGAGGGATAAAGAAAGTAAGAGAGAAAAAAAAAGTTCAAGAGAGGGAGGGACGGAGAGTGAGAATGAGAATAAGACAGACACTGAGAGAATAGAAGTAAGAGAGAATTAGAGCGAGAGAGGAAGTAAGAGGGAAAGTGAGAAAAAATAAAGGAAACAAGAGATAGAGAAAATAGTGGGAGAAAATGAGATAGAAGAAGAAAGTGAGTGAGAGAGGGAGAAAGAGAAGGGTGTAGAAGGGTGAGAAAGTAGCATCTGTCACAAGGCTTCACTAGGTCAGGCGGTGTGATTAAGGTTCTTGACGGGGAATCAGGTGTGATTTACCGATGAATCATTTGATGTCATATTTACAAGGAAGAGGGAGAATGAGATGTAGAAAGAGGAATAAGGCGGGGTGCAGAAAGAAAGAGAGAGGGAGAAATAGAGAAAGGGAGAGATAGAGATTGGGGCGGGAGAGGGAGAGGGAAAAAGGAAAGGAAAGATAGGGATAGAGTGAGAGGGGGAGGAAAGGTGATGGATAGAGAGTGAGAGGGAGAGAAAAAGAAGGGTGTGTGTGTGTGTGTATATATCTTTGTTTATTTGAGTG
>NW_020869365.1:523692-535062 GCF_003789085.1 Penaeus vannamei | reverse complement strand
ATTAATATATATATATAAATACTATTAATATTTAGATAGATAGATAGATAGATAGATAGATAGATAGATAGATAGATAGATAGATAGATAGATAGATAGATAGATATACATATATATGTAGAGAGAGAGAGGTAGAGAGATAGAAAGATAGATAGATAAATGAATAGATGGCTGGATAGAGATAGACAGATAGATAGATATAGATAGATAGATAAATAATAAGATAGATAGATATAGATATAGATAGATAAATAGATAGTAGAATAGATAGACAGATAAAGATATAGATTAAAGATAAATAGCAAGATTGACATATAAATATAGATAGATAAATAGAGAGCTGAATAGTAAGATAGACACATAGATAGATATAGAAATAGATAGATAAACAGACAGATAGATAGTAAGATAGACAGATAGACAGATAGATATAGATATAGATAGACATAAATAGTAAGATTGACAGACAGATAGATATAGAGAGAAAAATAGACAACTAAATAATAAGATAGACAGATAGGTAGACGTCTGATAGACAGATATAGATACGGTTATGAAATCCAAATGAAACTGGTGCTAAAAATATTAGAGAAAAGATATAATGAAGCAGTTTTTTTTTATTTATTTTTTTTCTTTATCTTTTTTTTTACAGTTCATTATCTAATGTATATTAAGAAGAGTTCCTGGATTTGACTTCAGGGTTTTTATCTATCTATTGTGAATATGCAAATTGAAGATTGATATCAATGTTATTTTTGTTATTTTTGATATTACTATTCATTTTATAGTTGCTGTTGTTATCATTTTTGTTATTAATGTCATTATTACTATTACTACTACTACTACTACTACTACTATATTATCATTATTATTATTATTATCATTATTATTATTATTACTATTGTTGTTGTGGTTGTTGTTGTTATTACTATTATTTTTATCATTAACATTATTATCATTATCATGATTATTGTTATCACTATTAGTCATTATAATCATCATAATCATTATGATTATTACAACTATCATCATGATTATTATTATAACAGCCATTAGTATCATTATCACTATTATCATCATTATCATTATCATTATTTCTACTATAAAAAAGATCAGACACTTTAATAAGCATTTCCGTTCAGTATCATTTCCATTGCAAAATGTAAATAAAACAGTTACTCACTATCCATTAAGAACCAATCACACTACGCGTAACAAATCAGCCAGCCAATCAAAGCACTCGTCTCATCGCGCTCCCTGTGTTCCGACACCTGCGTTGGCCGGGGCTTCAGACTTAAGTAAACAAGAGTTGGGAGGCGGGGGGGGGCATAGGCTTTCGCTCTAGTCTGGGGGATTGTGTGTGTAGACCAGGTATCTTGTCAGATTAGGATTGGTTAGGTTAGGGTAGGTCAGGTCGTGATTCCTATTGAGGTTGGCTTGTCTTCAATCCAGACCAAAAATAAACGGAATCGGACGAAGCGTACTGTACCTACGAACTATTTTTCGTCATACAAGAATCTATATCTATATCTGTCTATCTATCTATCTATATACATACACACACACACATTATATACATACACACATACATATATATATATATATATATATATATATATATTATATATAATATATATATATATATATATATATATATATATATATATGTGTGTGTGTGTGTGTGTGTGTGTGTGTGTGTGTGTGTGTGTGGTGTGTGTGTGTGTGTGTGTGTGTGTGTGTGTGTGTGTGTGTGTGTGTGTGTGTGTGTGTGTGTGTGTGTGTGTGTGTGTGTGTGTGTGTGTGTGTGTGTTGGTGTAGGCTCATATGTGTCTGTGTGCGTATGTATATCTACGACACATGCAAACCCAGGCAAACACTCAACATCATGGAAACAAAAAAACACTGAAAACAACAAAACAAACAACAACAACAACATCAACAACACAACAAAAAGAACAGGGAAGGTGACACCGCAGAAAACGCCCTAATTCCGTGTTGCGTTGGCGCGATCTCCTTCCTTTGATTCGACCCGCTATTTCCAGCTCGCGTAATGGGGCGCCGGAGCTGACATGGCGCCCGCCCGTCTCGCTGATGAGCCACCTGCGTCCCCCGCCTCCGTAGGCCGACGGTAGGCCTACAATGGGGAGGAATGTCGAATGAAATCAAGCATTTTTTTTTCCTGGCCTTTGTTTTGGGATACATACAAGCACACATAGAATCACACACTCACACACGCACGCACGCACGCGCGCACGCCCGCACATACACACACACGCACGCACACATATACACATATATATTCTAAACATATACATACATACATACATACATACATATATATATATATATATATATATATATATATATATATATATATATATATATATATATATATATATATATATATATATATATATATATATATATATATATATATATATATATATATATATATATATATTATATATATATATATATATATATATATATATATATATATATATATATATATATATATATATATATATATATATATATATATATTACATCAAACATTTCAAGAAAGTATCAAAATCTCTTTATGTTGTTCATCATTTAATTTTGCCGTTATTATAAGGAGAAAAAAAAATCTTAATGGTTCCGCCGAAGGAACGAGCGTCGCCGTTTCTCAGTGTTCTTAATGTTCCTCTGTTCTGGCGTCGACGCGGGAAGGGAAATACGAGCAAATATATATTTTTTTCCTTCTCTAATGACATTTTTATTGTCGTGTTGGTTTTATTGGCGGTATTTTATTTTCTCGATTTTGGAGTTCCGCGCTCGGTCATTTTGTGAAAATCTTTTGTTTGTACAGGGCGCACACACACACACATACACATACACACACCACACACACACACACACACACACACACACACACACACACACACACAACACATACACACACACACACACATATATATATATATATATATAATAATATATATATACATACATAGATAGATAGATAGATAGATAGATAGAATAGATTGATAGATAGATAGATAAATAGATAGACAGATAGATTAAATAGATAGATAGATAGATAAACAGATATAGATACATGCACACACGCACACAAACGCATATGTACGTGTATGTGTGTCAAAACACACACTGTACACATACACATACACACGAATAAACATGCATTTAGGTACACGAACATCCAACCAAATACACACCTACCCCCCACCCCACCCCCCACCCCCCAAAAAACTCCCCCCCCCCTGTACGTTCCCAACAACAGCTGATCAACACGCCCAACCTCTACTCCGACCACCGTGATATATAGACCGCCAATCCCGCCGTTCACCGCCCAATCTCCCGCCATGAACAGACGACAACGCCCATCTATCGCCGAGTGCTTGTGGGCGCGGGATGAAAAATTCATTTCCAATCTCTCGTTGTCAGTCAGAGTGGAGATAGGAGTGGAGGAGACGAATAGGAGGTGGAATTGTAAGGCTGGAAAGAGGGGGGGGGGGGGCTGGTGGCGAGGCGCGGCAAGTTCAAGGTTGGAGAAGGGGGGGGGGGGGGTGAGGGGGGGTGGGAAAAGTATGTGCATATATATATTTTTTTTTTTCGTTAGGGGGGAAATGAGAAATGTATGTGTGTATGTATGTTCAAGGTTGGAGAAGGGGGGGGGGAAAGGGGGGATGGGAAAAGTATGTGCATATATATATTTTTTTTTTCGTTAGGGGGAAAATGGGAAATGTATGTGTGTTGTATATATTTTTTTTTTCTTTTTTTTTTTCTTTGTTTATTTGTTTTTTCCCTTTTTCTTCTTTTTTTTATACATATTTTCTATATTTTTCGTTTTCTTTTTTGCTATATACATTTTCATTTTTTCTTTTATTCTTTTTTCTTTATTACCTCCGCCAAGGAGTTTATATTTTGGTAACTTTGGCTTGTTAGTTTGTTGGCTAGCAGGATAACAAAAAAAAAAAAAAAAAGTTATGAACATATTTTTATGATTTTTTTTTTTACCTTAGGCGTGTCTTAGCCCAACTTCAATGCCATCAAATTGTTGGTGATCATCAACAAAGAAAAGAAAGAAAAAAAAAAGAAAAGAAAAGAAAAAAGAAAAAGAAAGAAAGAAGAAAGAAGAAGAAGAAGAAGAAGAAGAAGAAGAAATTTATATATATATAATATATATATATATATATATATATATATATATATATATATATATATATATATATATATTATATATATATATATATATTGCATCAGTTACCCCTATCGCCTTATTAGCATTGAGATATTGAGATAACTTTTTGGGGCTGAATTAATATAATTTTCCTATTACCTTCTCGGATATATGCTCTTCTAATTCTTTTTTTTCCTCTTCTTTTTGCATATATATATTTCTTTCAATTCCTTCCTTTTCTCTATTTCATCAATATATCTTTTTTTTCCTTTTCATCTTTTTCCTAAGAGTAATCTGGCGTGTGACTGACTCTAAGGAAGGGTTGGTTTGAAGTTATCATTATCCTCAGTTTTCAGTTCAAGAGGTGAACGAAAGGATGAAAGAATAATAAATGAAAGGAATAATGAAGAATAATAAGAATAATAAGAATAATAAGAAATGAGAATAATAAGAAATAATTAGAATAATAAGAAATAATAAGAATAATAAGAATGATAAGAAATAAGAAATAATGAAATGAATAACTTCAAAGATATTTGTTTTTTTCTGGTAGATAGGCAGACAGACAGACAGATAGATAGATAGATAGATAGATAGATAGATAGATAGATAGATAGATAGATAGATAGATAGATAGATAGATAGATTAGATTAGATAGATAGACAAGCAGACAGACAGACAGAGAGATAGATAGATAGATACAGATAGATAGATAGATAGACAGACAGACAGACAGAGAGATAGAGATAGATAGATAGATAGAGAAGAAATAGAATAGTTAGAGATAGAAGATAGATAGAGAGAGAGATAGAGAGAGAGAGAGAGAGAGAGAGAGAGATAGATAGACAGACAGACAGAGACAGACAGACAGACAGATAGATAGACAGATAGATAGATAGACAGATAGATAGAGAGAGAGAAAAAAGAAAGTTAGAAAGAAAAGAGAGAGAGAGAGAGAGAGAGAGAGAGAGAGAGAGAGAGATAAATAGATAGATAGAGAGAGAGATAGATAGATAGATAGATAGGTAGATAGATAGAGAGAGAGAGACAGATAGATAGATAGATAGAGAGATAGAGATAGAGAGATAGACAGATAGAGCGATAAATAGATAGATAGAGAGAGACAAACAGACAGAAAGAGAGAAAGAAGCAAAATTCACGAAGGACTGTACTTAACTAAGCAATAAGAATTCAGGACGAGAACCTCGAAGCACAAAGAGCTGTGTTATTACTTTATCCGAGCTAATGTACGAGAAAATATACTCATGTTATGTCCTAAATATATTATGGAATAGTATGGCATACCGTAATGTAACATATACCACAGCTTACTAGAGAGAGAGAGA
The DNA here is from genome assembly GCF_003789085.1 of Penaeus vannamei. NCBI lineage: Eukaryota > Metazoa > Arthropoda > Malacostraca > Decapoda > Penaeidae > Penaeus > Penaeus vannamei. The sequence goes on along the minus strand of NW_020869365.1, from coordinate 529,529 downwards.
GAGAGAGAGAGAGAGAGAGAGAGAGAGAGAGAGAGAAGAGAGAGAGAGAGAGAGAGAGAGAGAGAGAGAGAGAGAGAGATAGGAAAAGAGATAGATAGATAGATAGATAGATAGAGAGAGCGAGATAGATAGATAGAAAGAGAGAGAGAGAGAGAGAGAGAGAGAGAGAGAGAGAGAGAGAGAGAGAGAGAGAGAGAGAGAGAGAGAGAGAGAGAGAGAGAGAGAGAGAGAGAGAGAGAGAAGAATGAGAAGAAGAGGAGTAACAAGAGAAGAAGGAGAGACAGAAACAGAGACAGAGATAGAAATATAGAGATAGAGAGAGCGAAGGAGAGACGGAAATACAGTTGATTAGACAGATGAATAGAAAGAGTGAGAGAGAGACTGGGTGAAAGAGAAAGACAGAGATATACAAAGAAATGAGACAGGGCTCTAACCATCACCAACATCAAAAGCCACTTTCACCACTATCACCACCAACAACAACACCTTCACCAACAAATCTACCAACAACAAAACTTTCACCACCATCACCACCACCACAACAACAACACCTTCATCCATCACCACCACCACCACCAACAACAATACTTTCACTCATCACCACCACCATCCTCACCACCACCACGCCAACAACAATACTTTTCACACACCATCACCACCACCTGCCAAGAACAACAACCTTCACTCCATCACCATCCTCACGCTCACCACCACCACCACAACACAACAACACCTTCACTCAATCACCACTACCACCAATCTCACCACCACCACAAACCAAACAACAACATCTCCACACACCCACCATCCTCACCCCAACCACCGCCACAGGCAGCCACTCGATCCGCACCCACCCACCACCATCCTCACGCACCACAACCAAACAGCAACACCACCCTCCACCACTCCATCACACCACCACCACCATCCTCACCCACAACCAAAACATGCAACACCACCGCTCCACCCACCTCCACCATCCTCACCACCACCACCGCCAACAACACGACCACCATCTCACAACCACCACCAACAACAGCACCTTCACCCTCCATCACGCACCACTACCATACCTCACCCACCACCACACAACCAAAACAACAACAACACCTCCACCATCCTCACCACACCATCCTCACCAACAACAAAAACAACACTCACCTCCACACAACCATCCTCACCTCACCACACCAAACAACAACAACACCTCCAACCACACCACAAATAAAGAGAAACACTACACTTCCAAATACAGCCTCCCCTCAATGCCCCGTTTCCCCTCGAAGGTAAACACAACACGAAGCCAATGAGGGGAGACTACTATAGACTGGGGAGGAGGAAAAAAATCCTTAAGAGCTCACAGGAAGAAGCGAGTATCCTTCGGGAAGTCATGCAAGTTAAGGCCTTAAGGATGGAGAGAAGGATATTATTCTGGTGAGGAAATGAAGGGAGGGGGAGGGGGGCTTGTTAGAAAGAGGGAGAGGGATGGGAGGGTGGGAGGTGGGAGGGTGGGAGGTGGGAAGGTGGAGGAGGAGGATGGAGGAGGAGGAGGAGGAGGAGGGAGGGAGGATGGGAGGGGTGGAGGAAGAGGAGAGGGGATAATCGGGGATGGGGATGGGGAGGATGAGGAAGAGGGGAAGGAGAGGAGGGGGATGATGGGGGGATGCAGGATGGGAGGGAGGAGAGAGGAGGAGGAGGAGGATGGGGATGGAAGAGGGAGGAAGGAGGAGGAGGATGGGAGAGGAGGAGGGGAAGGGTGGGATGATAATGAGATGGGAGGGTGGAGGACGAGGAGGATGGAGAAGGAGAGATGGGAGGGTGGGAGGAGGAGGAGGATGGAGGAAGGAGGATAAAGGGTGGAGGAGGAGGATTAGAGGGTGCAGGAGGAGGATGGGATGTGAGGAGTATTGTGGGGATGTGGCTTAGCTAGGGGAGGGGAGGGGAGGTAGAAGTATTGGGAGAGGGATGGTGGATGAGAAGGGAGAGGGAGAAGGAGTAATTCATGAGTGGGGGAGATGGGGGTCAGAGAGCGAGAGGGAAGGAGAGGAGGAAGGGAGAGGGAGGAGGAAGTAGTGGAAGGGGAGGAAGAGAGAAAGAAGAGAAGAGAGGAAAATCGAGAAAATATAATAAAAAGGAGTAAAGTTTTGCGGAATAAAAGAGGGAGAAGGAGAGGCAAGGAATTTAAGGAAAAGCAACAGAAGAAGAGAAAGGAAGAGGAAAAGGAACAGGGAGAAAAGGGAGGAAAAACGGATGAAGAGGGGGGGGAGGTGAGTAGGGAGAGGGAGGTTAAAAGTTGTCATTGAACATTAATGATCATATTCAATATTTTTATATCAGGACCATCGTCATTCAGCTCATCTTGAACAGCCACTACATGTTGATCGAAGAACATGTATTAATATAACAGTATACATTAGGGTTACCAGTTACATTTTATTACCATTATACCTACATACAACCTCACTATTAAAAGACCTCATTATACCTCATTAATACCAAAAAAAAAAAGTAAATGAAAAAAAAGAATAAATAAAAGAGAGAGAGAGAGAGATAAACAAAATTTGTTTTCTTTAACATCGAGATAAAATGATACATACATACAGCTTCACTACCAAAAGACGATATTATATTATAAAGAGAGAGAGAGAGAGAGAGAGAGAGAGAGGAGAGAGAGAGAGAGAGAGAGAGAGAGAGAGAGAGAGAGAGGAGAGAGAGAGAGAGAGAGAGAGAGAGAGAGAGAGAGAGAGAGAGAGAGAGAGAGAGAGAGAGAGAGAGAGAGAGAGAGAGAGAGAGAGAGAGAGAGAGAGAGAGAGAGAGAGAGAGAGAGAGAGAGAGACAGACAGACAGAGAGAGAGAGAGAGATAGGGGAGATAGATAGCGAGGAAGAGAAGAGAGAGGAGAGAGAGAGAGAGAAGAGAGAGAGAGAGAGGAGAGAGAGAGAGAGAGAGATGAGAGAGAGATCGAGATAGATAGATAGATAGATAGATAGATAGATAGATAGATAGAGATAGAGAGAGAGAGAGAGAGAGAGAGAGAGAGAGAGAAATCGAATTTGCTTTCTTTAACATCGAGATAAAACGATCATGGATGAGATAAACATAAGTGTTGATACAAAAGTCGGATTTATATCCACGTAAAATCTAAAATTCAATTATATTTATTTATGTGTTGTGACCTGATTCTTGCGGTCCGCCCAGATGGCATTAAGTGCTTGAGGTCAAAGGTCACGTCGGTGTTATTTCCCCCTGGTATTATGTATACACGTAGGTAAACGCACACATGTACACACATGTAGAGATACTAGACTGAGACACAGAGACGCACATGAGAAGCTAATTAATTAAATAGACTTGTATATATATTGTAGACTTGTATATATATTGATCTATTAATACACACATTAATCTCTTTATTTTCTTATAGATCCATATTACTAGTCGTTATCATTATTATGGTTGTTATCATTGTTTACATTACCATCATTATCATTGTCATTATTTTATCATTATCATATTATCATTATCATTATCATTATTATATCATCATTATCATTATATTATTTATCATTATTATTATCATTATCATCATTACTATTATTACCATTATATTGATCATTATTATCATTATCATTATTCATTATCATCATATCATTATTATTATTATTATTATTATTATCATTATCATTATTATTATTATTATTATTATCTATTATTATTATTATTATTATTATTATTATTATTATTATTATTATTATTATTATTATTATTATTATTATTATTTTATTGTTATTATTATTATTATTTATTATTATTATCATCATTATTATATTATATTATTATTATTATTATTATGTATTATTATATTATTATTATATTATTTATTATATTCATTAATCATTATTTATTATTTTATATATATTTATCATTATTATTATTATCATTATTATCATTTCTCATCATTATTATCATTCATTACTTATTATTATTATTATCGCCATCATCATTATCATCATTACTATCATTATCATTATTATTATTATTGTTATCATTATTGTAGCTATTATTATTATCATTATTGTTATTAGTATCACCATCGTTATTATCATAGTTATTGTTATTATTATCATTATTATCATTTCTGTTATCATTATTGATAATATCATTACTATTATCATTATCTTCAATTACTAATAGCACCATCATCATTATAACCGTTAACATTGCTATCATTATTATTATCATCATCATCCTTAATATCATTATCATAATTATCATCATCATTACTGTTGATTTGTTGTTATTTTTTATCATTGTTATTGTCACAATCATTAATATTATCATCATCCTTTTATCATTATAATTATCATTGTTTCTGTTAACATCATTATTATTATAATCATAACTGCTATCATTATTATTTTATTATTACCGTTACAATCACTCTTATCATTCATTATTATTATCATTATTTATTATTATTATTATTATTATTACTATTATTATTATTATATCATTATTATTCTTAATCTTCTTTTCTGCATTTCTGAATGTCGTTATTTTTCGTCTTTCTTTCACACCTTTTCCCATTCTCTTTCACGTAGGAAAAAAAAAAAAAAATTTGTGACACCTTTTTATTTGTCATCATTTTTTTTTATTTATTTTTTTAATCACGGATGAGGCAGCTTAATGCAGTCGTTTGCAATGTTGCTTTGATCAACAGAGCAATGTTATTCTCTTAATGTTTTCGAGTTGCAAAATATTTTTTTCCTGCTTTAGTGGACGGTGAATTTCAGTTTTTTTTTTTAAGTTCTTGTAAGTTTTTTTTTTTTTTTTTTTTTTTTTTTTTTTTTTTTTTTTAGTTCTCGGAAATGTGTTTTTTTTTCTTATTCATTCTTATTTTTTTTCTATGGAATTGGGAATGGATTGAAAAAAAGGCTGAAAGTGTGAATATATACGAAAAAGGAATATATCAAATGTGTGTCTGATTAAGTGTAAGAATTTTGATTATATATTTAATTGATTAAATTGATTAAAAAAAACTGAAAGGTGTGAATATCTATACTATATTTACTATTAAAAGGATTGATAAATGATTAAAAAGGTGTGTCTATACGAAAAGGAATATATTAAATGTCTGATTAAGAGTAAGAATCTTAATTATCTATTTACGCTTGGATAGGTCGTTAAATTGCACGATTAAGAATATCACATTAAAATGACAGAGAAAAACCTACTGTGTGAGTGTGAGTTAGCATTATATATTTTTTTAATGAACATTAAGCCACACCCAAAACACACAGCGAGAAAAATGTTGTTAACAGCTACCCCAACCCCTAAAAAAAAAAAAAAAAAAAAAAAAAAAAAAAAAAAAAAAAAAAAAAAAAAAAAGAAAAAAAATTAGGGCAAAACTTTGTGATGATAAGTTTGCGGTGATAAAATTCCCCTCCTCTATTCTTTTTTCTTCTTTCGCTCATTATTCATCTCTTTCTCTTTCCCTCGTATCTTTCCATTCTAATTTCATCTCTCTCTCTCTTTCTTTTCTTTCTTTCTCTCTTTCTTTCTTTCCTTTATCTTTCCCTCTTTCTTTGTTTTCTCTCTCTCTCTTTCTTTTCTTTCTCTCTTTCTCTTTCCCTCGTATTTTTTTTCACTCTGATTTTCTTTCTTTCTCTCTCTCTTTCTTTTCTTTCTCTCTTTCTATTTCCCTCGTATTTTTTTTTCACTCTAATTTTCTTTCTCTCTCTCTCTTTATTTTCTTTCTCTTGTCTTTTCTTTCTTTCGTTCTTTATCTTTCTTCTTTCTCTTCTTTTCTTTCTTTATTCTCTATCCCTCACTCATATC
>NW_020869365.1:508692-516192 GCF_003789085.1 Penaeus vannamei | reverse complement strand
ATAGCAAGTAAGACGCACATACACTCATACACACGCATACACACGGACACACAGACATGTACATACACTCATGCACGCATATACACAGACACATAGACATACACACACGCACACACACAGGAACACAACACACACACACATACATATGCACACACACACACACCACACACACACACACACACACACACAAACATACACACACGCATACACAAGAAACACACACACACACACTAACGCATGCATAAAATCAAACACGAACGATTTCAAAAGCAAACGAGAAAGTAAAAAAAAGGACAGAAAGAGAGAAGAAAGAAGAAAAAAAAAAGAAAGTATTGTATCTCAGTTATTTATTTTTCATTTAAGCCTTTCCTATTCTCCCCTACTCTCCCCCCCCCCCCTTCAGAAATCCAGGACCGCCTAAAGTACAAACTTTACGATGCTTGTTGAGATGAGAATCCTCTTTATCTCTCCCCCCGCCCCTCTCCCCTCTACGCAACTCCCCCGGCCCTTTTCTCCTCTAGGTAACCTCCCCCCCCGGCCCCACTCCTCTAGGCAACTCCCCCCGTCCCTCCTCCCCTCTGGGCAATTCCCCCCACCCCCCCCCACTCCCCTCTAGGTAACCCCCCGTCCCTTCTCCTCTCTGGGTAACTCCCCCCCCCCGGTCCTCTCCTTCCCTCTGGGCAACTCACCCCCTTCCCCCCAACTCTTCAATTCTCTCGTTTCTCTTTTCCTCTCTTCCGCAGCTTCTCTCTCTCTCTCTCTTCGTCCCTTCTCTTCACTCTCCAACTCCCCTCTTCCTTACCTCTAATCGATTTTTCTCTACATTTCCCTCTCTCTCTCTCTCTCTCTCTTTTCTCCACCCTTTATTCCTTCTCGCAACCTCTTTCTCTCTCTCTCTCTCTCTCTCTCCTCTCTCTCTTCCTCTCTTTTCATCTACCTTCTCGCATCTCTCTCTTCTCTCTCTCTCTCCTTCTCTTTTCTAACTCCCCGTTCCTTATCACTTCTCTTTCCTCCTTCTTATCCTTTATCAATTTTATTCTCTTCCCTCTTCTCCTTTTCCTTTCCTCCTTTCCCCTTCCATTCCTTTCCTATCTCCTCATCTCCCTTCTCTCCTCTCCCCCTCCCTTCCTCATTTCCACTTTCCTATCCTATTTCCCTCTCTCTTTCCTACCCCATTCCACTATCTCCATCTTCTTCCCATCTTCTCTATTCCCCTCTTCTCCACAACATCCTCCCCCTTAATCACATCTCTCTCCTCTTCTTCTTCTCTCTTTTATTCCCCTTCCTCTCCTTCTTCACTTCCCAATCCTTCCTTTCCTCTCTCCTCCTCCTACTCCTCTCCTTCACTTCCCCAATCCTTCTTCCCCTTCTTTCCTCTCTTCCTTTACTTCATCAACTCTTCCTTTCCCCTCTCCCTCTTTTCCTTCACTTTCCCCCAATCCCTTCCTCTTCCTTCACTTTCCCAACCCTTCTTTTCCCTCTTCTGCCTCCTACTCTTCTCTTCCTTTTCTTCATTAACCTCTTCCTTTCCCTCTCCTGCTCTCCTTCACTTTCCCAATCCTTTTCCTTCTCCTCTCCTCTTCCTCTCTCTTCCTCCCTTCCTTCTTTTTCTCCCTCTCCTCTCCTCCCTTCCCTTTCCTTCTTCTCCCTCTTCCTCTCCTCCTTCCCTTCCTTCCTCTCTTCCCACTTCTTCCTTCACTCCCCCAATCCCTTCTTTCCCTGCTCCCTCTCTCCCTCCTCTCCCTCCCATTCCAACCTCTCTTCAATATCTTTTTTCCACCTCCTCCGCTTTTTGAAAATCCGTCTCGTGTCATCTCAGTGTCACTTCACGTCATGACACCGCCGAAACTTCACACTGCATGGAAGACCAGCGTGCCAGTCATGCATTCTCGTTTCATGCAGGGGATTTACCTCGAATACTTTGATATTATGTTTTTTTTTTCTCTCTCTCTCTCTCTCTCTCTACTCTTCTCTTCTCTCTCTCTTCTCTCTCTCTCTCTGTCTCTCGTCTGTCTGTCTGTCTCTCTCCTCCCTCTCTCTCTTCTGTCTTCTCTCTCTCTTTCTCTCTCTCTCTCTCTCTCTCTCTCTCTCTCTCTCTCTCTCTCTCTCTCTCTGTCTCTTGTCTTCTGTCTCTCTCTCTCTCCTCATGGTCTGTCTCTCTCTCTCTCTTCTCTCTCTCTCTCTGTCTCTCCACTCACTCTCTCTCTCTCTCTCTCTCTCTCTCTCTCTCTCTCTTCTCTCTCTCTTCTCTCTCTCTCTCTCTCCTCTCTCTCTCTCTCTCTTACTCTTTTTCTTTGGTTCTTTTCTTCATTTTTTAGACCTGACGCTTTTGGGGTGATATGATCAATGGAGTTGCGGGAGAATTGGCTTTGTTTGATTTGTGTTATTCATATTTGTTTGTGTTGTTGTTATGATCATAATGTTATTATAACAATAATAAAAAATGATAATACCATCATTAACATTGCAATTATCATTATCATTATACGTAACCCGAGCTTTTGGCATCGGCGTGACCTACCAGACTCACAACAGGGTATGTTTTCCAATAGCTTACAGGGTACCAGTGAGCAAGGTGTAGTACCTATCTGCCTCCCGTGCAAAGGTTACTGCGCGTGTTAGATACGTGTTAAATAACGTGTTAGATGCAGTGATAGATACGGTGTTAGATACGGTGTTTAGATATCGTGTTAGATACGTGGGTTAAATACGTGTTAGATGCGTGTTAGATACGTGTTTATGCGTGTTAGATACAGTGTTAGATACGTGTTAGCATGCGGTTGTTAGCATACGGTCGTTAGATACGTGTTAGATCTGTGTTAGATACGTGTTAGATACGTGTTAGATACGTGTGTACGTGTAGATACAGTGGTTTAGACCGTGGTAGGCTGTGTTAGATTACGTGTTACGGATGCGTGTTAGATACGTGTTGAGATACGTGTTAGATACGGTGTTAGAAACGTGGTTTTTAGGATCTGGGGTTAGATACGTGTTTAGATCTGGGTAGATACGTGTTAGATGCGTGTTGATACGTCGTTTAGAATACGGTGTTAGATACTGTGTTAGATACGTGTTAGATACCGGTGTAGATACGTGGTTGGATACGTGTTTATACGTGTTATAGATACGTGTTATACGTGTTAGATGAGTGAATAGACTTAGATACGTGTTAGATACGTGTTAGATGAGTGATAGATACGTGTTAGATACGTGTTTAGATACGTGTTAGATACTGTTAGATACGTGTTAGATACGTGTGACAAAATTCTATAGCCTCCCGGGCAGGCTGACACTGAGTGAGGATGGCTGTGGCAGGGAATGAATTTTCCACGATTGTTGATTTAAAGAAAGAGAAAGAAAGAGAAGAGAAGAGAAGAGAAGAGAAGAGAAGAGAAGAGAAGAGAAGAGAAGAGAAGAGAAAGAGAAGAGAAGAGAAGAGAAGAGAAGAGAAGAGAAGAGAAGAGAAGAGAAGAGAAGAGAAGAGAAGAGAAGAGAAGAGAAGAGAAGAGAAGAGAAAGAAGAGAAGAGAAGAGAGAGAGAGAAGAGAAGAGAAGAGAAGAGAAGAGAAGAGAAGAGAAGAGAAGAGAAGAGAAGAGAAGAGAGAGAAAGAGGGAAAAAGAGAAGAGAAGAGAAGAGAAGAGAAGAGAAGAGAGAAGAGAAGAGAAGAGAAGAGAAGAGAAGAGAAGAGAAGAGAAGAGAAAATAAATAAGATAAAATAAAATAAACTGAACTGAACTGAACTGAAATTGAATAAAAGAAAGAAAGAAGGAAAGAAAAAACATGGGTAGAGCTGCAACGGAAAGGACCGTGATGATGGAACAGCGTGCAAGGGATCAGCTGATCGTGAGCGTCTGTTCAGGGTTGAGGGCTGACACTCTCTCCATGGACAATCGTTCGAGAACAATCTAAGGAACTAGTCATGACCTGCGTGCTTCCGGTGACTATGTTCATAAGCAGGATTTGCCTTTTATATTTATCAGAGTTTAAAAAAAAGAAAAAAAGAAAAAAAATCTGTGATTCATTTGGAAATATCTTAAAAAAAAAATCTGAGTGATTAATTTGAAAATATCTTAAAAAAAATCTGAGTGATTCATTGGAAATATCTTTTAAAAAATCTGAGTGATTCATTTGGAAATATCTTTAAAAAAAATCTGAGTGATTCATTTGGAAATATCTTAAAAAAAATCTGAGTGATTCATTTGGAAATATCTTTAAAAAAATCTGAGTGATTCATTGGAAATATCTTAAAAAAAAAATCTGAGTGATTAATTTGGAAATATCTTAAAAAAAAATCTGAGTGATTCATTTGGAAATATCTTAAAAAATCTGTGATTTCATTTGGAAATATCTTTAAAAAAATCTGTGATTCATTTGGAAATTCTTAAAAAAAAAATCTCTGTGATTCATTTGGAAATATTTAAAAAAATCTGTGATTCTGTGATTCATTTGGAAATATCTTAAAAAAATCTGTGATTCATTTTAAAAAAAAATCTGAGTGATTCATTTGGAAATATCTTTTTAAAAAATCTGTGGATTCATTTGGAATATCTTAAAAAAAAATCTGTGAATTCATTTTGGAAATATTTTAAAAATCGAAAAAAAATCTTTCTGTGATTCATTTGGAAATATCTTAAAAAAAATCTGAGTGATTCATTTGGAAATTTTTAAAAAATTGTGATTTTGGAAATATCTTTAAAAAAAATTCTGAGTGATTCATTTGGAAAATATCTTTAAAAAAATCTGAGTGATTCATTGGAAAATTTAAAAAATCTGTGATTCATTTGGAAAAAAAAATCTGTGTTCATTGGAAATATCTTTAAAAAAATCTGTGATTCATTCATTGGAAATATTAAAAAAAAAAATCTGAGTGATTCATTGGAAATATCTTTAAAAAATCTTGATTCATTTGGAATATCTTTAAAAAAAAATCTGAGTGATTCATTTGGAAATATCTTTAAAAAATCTGAGTGATTCATTTGGAAATATCTTTAAAAAAATCTGTGATTAATTTGGAAATATCTTTAAAAAAAATCTGTGATTCATTTGGAAATATCTTTAAAAAATCTGAGTGATTCATTGGATTCATCTTCTAAAAATCTGATCATTGGAAATTAAAAAAAAATCTGAGTGATTCATTTGAAATATCTTTTAAAAAAAAATCTGAGTGATTCATTGGAATATCTTAAAAAAAAATTGAGTGATTCATTTTGGAAATATTTAAAAAAAAATCTGAGTGTGGAAATATCTTAAAAAATCTGAGTGATTTATTTGGAAATATCTTTAAAAAAAAATCTGAGTGATATCTGGAAATAAAAAAAAATCTGAGTGATTTCATTTGGAAAATCTTTTTAAAAAATCTGAGTGATTCATTGGAAATATAAAAAAAATCTTGGAAATATCTTAAAAAAAAATCTGAGTGATTCATTGAAATATCTTAAAAAAAAATCTGAGTGATTTATTTGAAATATCTTTTAAAAAATCTGAGTGATTCATTGGAAATATCTTAAAAAAAATTGAGTGATTCATTTGGAAATTCTTTTAAAAAAAAATCTGAGTGATTCATTGGAAATATCTTAAAAAAAATCTGAGTGATTCATTTGGAAATATTAAAAAAATCTGAGTGATTAATTTGGAAATATCTTAAAAAAAAATCTGAGTATTTATTTGGAAATATCTTTTAAAAAAAATCTGAGTGATTAATTCATTTGGAAATATCTTAAAAAAAAATCTGAGTGATTCATTTGGAAATATCTTTTTAAAAAATCTGAGTGATTCATTTGGAAATATCTTAAAAAAAATCTGAGTGATTCATTGGAAATATCTTAAAAAAAAAAATCTGAGTGATTTATTTGGAAATATCTTTTAAAAAATCTGAATGATTAATTTGAAAATATCTTAAAAAATCTGATTCATTTGAAATATCTTAAAAAAAAATCTGAGTGATTCATTTGGAAATTTTAAAAAAATCTGAATGATTAATTTGAAAATATCTTAAAAAAAATCTGAGTGATTCATTTGGAAATATCTTTTTAAAATACTGTGTAACATGTATCAAAAATAGAAAGTAGATTTAAAGTACTTCAGGTAATACCCTAAGAATAGTAAACTACAGGAAATTTGAAGTGTTAGTTAATTTAATCCCTTAATTACGGGAATTATGATCTTAATACTCTTAAAATAATCATATCACCTAAAGGAGTTTTTTTCTGTTTTCTTAGAAAATAATGATGGTGGAGGCGGTTATAATTATAATATAAATCTAATATTCTTCTTATGCTACTAGATGCATACATTAATTAGATAGGTTCATAGATAGATACATAGGCACACAGATAGACAGATAGATGGACAGAAATGGAATCAAATACATATGTAGGAAAGTAAAGAAAGAAAAACAATATTAGAATAACGATGAAAAATATATGTATGCATAAAAAAAAAAAAAAACACAACACACACACACGGCGGTCATTTATTGGCTTCTAGCTCATGAAAAATTGAATGAGAAACTTCTAGCCAAAAAAAGTAAAAAAGTAAAAAAAAAAAAAAAAAAAGTAAAAAAAAAAAAAGAAAAAAGAAAAAACATTGCCTGCTGCATCGACAATACTATTAACCTCGCTCGCTGTTCAATTGATACTCAAGTTGCATGTGAGTAAGTTATCAAATGGGTAGAACTTAATTTTGGTAATGATTGAAGGGCAATTATGGCGGAGAGGAGGGAGAGGGAGGGACAAGGGGTGAGGGAGGGAAGGGGAAGAGGGGAGAGGGAGGAGGGAAGGTGGAAGGGAGGAGAGAAGAGAGAGAGAGAGAGAGAGAGAGAGAGAGAGAGAGAGAGAGAGAGAGAGAGAGAGAGAGAGAGAGAGAGAGAGAGAGAGAGAGAGAGGCGAAGAGAGAGAGAAGAGGAAGAAGAGAGAGAGAGAGAGAGGAGAAGAGAGAGAGAGAGAGAGAGAGAGAGAGGAGAGAGGAGAGAAGAGAGAGAGAGAGAGAGGAGAGAAGAGAGAGAGAGAGAGAGAGAGGAGAGAGAGAGAGAGAGAAGAGAAGACAGACAGACAGACAGACAGACAAACAGACAGAGGCAAAAGAGAGGTGGAAGAAGAATGAGAGAGAAAGGAGAAGAGAAAAGAGAAGTTCATTACGAAAGTACTTCAAATTGCTGCTGTATGAATCATTTGAGAAGAGTTAAAAGCTTTCAGTAAGGTCGATCTAACAATTATTTATGATTTGGCAACTGGAATGTGACTTAATCTCTCTCCTCTCTCATCTCTCTTTCTTTGTCTCCCTCTCTCTCTCTCTCTTTCTCTCTCTCTCCCTCTCCTCTCTCTCTCTCTCTTTCTTTCTCCTCTCTCTCTCTCTCTCTCTCTCTCCTCTCATCTCTCTCTCTCTATCTCTCTCTCTCTCTCTCTCTCTCTCTCTCTGCTCCCTCTCTCTCTCTCTCTCTCTCTCTATCTCCTCTCTTGCTCCTCTCTCTTCTCCTCTCTCTCTCTCTCTCTCTCTCTTCTC
>NW_020869365.1:493756-504698 GCF_003789085.1 Penaeus vannamei | reverse complement strand
AGAGAGAGAGAGAGAGAGAGAGAGAGAGAAGAAGGAGAGAGAGAGAGAGAGGGAGAGAGAGAAGAGAGAGAGAGAGAGAGAGAGAGAGAGAGGGAGGGGGAGGGAGGGAGGGAGGGAGGGAGAGAGAGAGAGAGAGAGAGAGAGGAGAGAGAGAGAGAGAGAGAGAGAGAGAGAAGAAGAGAGAAGAGAGAGAGAGATGGAGGAGGAAGAAGAGGTTCACTCGCTAACGGAAAGTGTTTGCAAAATGCAGGAACGAAGAAACAGTAAATATTTCTGTGGCGATTTCTGGTGCCTGGTCATCGATTACATCATTTCTTTTTCTCTATTCTTTCTCTCACTCTTCTTGAATCTCCCGCATCTCTCTCTCTCCTCCCTCTCTCCTCTCTCTCTCTCTCTCTTCCTCTCCCTCTCTCTCCTCCGTCTCTATCCCTTTTCTCTCCTCCTCATCTCGTCTCCTCTTTCCTCCCTCCTCTCTCTCTCTCCTCTCTCGTCTCTCTCCCTCCTCTCTCTCTCTCTCCTCTCTCTTACTCTTCTCTCTCTCTCTCATCTCATCTCTCTCTCTCTCTCTCCTCTCTTCTCTCCTGCTCTCTCTCCTCTCTCTCTTCGCTCCATCTCTTCTCCCTCCTCCTCTCCTCTCGCCTCCCTCTCTCTCTCTCTCTCTCTCTCTCTCTCTCTCTCTCTCTCGCTCTCTCTCTCTGCTCTATCTCCCCCTCCTCGAAAGTGAGAGAGGGGGAGGGTGGGGAGAGGAAGAGGAAAGAGGAAGAGGAAGAGGAAGAGGAAGAGGAAGAGGAAGAGGAAAGAGAAGAGGAAGAGGAAAGAGAGAGAGAGAGAGAGAGAGAGAGAGAGAGAGAGAGAGAGAGAGAGAGAGAGAGAGAGAGAGAGAGAGAGCAAACAAACAGAAAGAGAGAGAGAGCGAAAGAAGGAAAGGGAGAATAATAGCGGAATTTCATTTCATTGCTCTTAATGGAATTAATTTGTAATTGCAGTAAGATAGATGAGTAGATTCTTGACCAAATACGTAGAAACGAATCACACCACACACACACCACACACACACAACACACACACACACAACACACACACAACACACACACACACACCACACACACGCACAACACGCACACACTATTTTCGTTGTGTGTTTTTGTGTGTTTGTTTTTGAAATACAAACACACCACACATCGAAAAAGTTCAAACGAACCCCAAATAAACAAAAACTATCTACGACCAATAGACAAAAACGCAAAAAAAGCAACACAACAAAAAACAACAACAATCTTTTTTTTTTTTTTTTTTTTTTTTTTTTTTATAAAACAACAACAAATAACAACACAACGAAAAAAAAAAGCCAGAACAAATAATCACTCCAGGAGCACAACGAACACAATCGCGAGTGAGACATGAACAGAACACGTCCCGATCGAGCCGACGACGGATAATAATTACCCGCGCATATCACACACATCCGCACATTGCATGGACAAGGAGAGGAGAGACGAGAGGAGAGAAAGAGAGAAGAGAAGAGATAGAGAGAGAGAGAAGAGAGAGAAGAGAGAGGAGAGAGAGAAGAGAGAGAGAGAGAGAGAGAGCAAGAGAGAGAGAGAGAAGAGAGAGAGAAGAGAGAGAGAGAGAGAGGAGAGAGAGAGGAGAGAGAGAGAGAGAGAGAGAGAGAGAGAGAGAGAGAGAGAGAAGAGAGAGAGACAGAAGAGAGATGGGAAGACATGCACACACTCTTGTGGCAAACCCAACCCTTTTCTGTCCTCTGTGTGTTTGGGTTGTGAGAAGTGGGGGTGGTGGTGGGGGGAGGTGGTGGGTGAAGGGGAGTGAAAGCGAGAAGGAGGGAGGTAGAAAGGAAGAAGTGAAGGTAGGGAGAAAGGAGGAATAGGGAGGAAGGGGAAGAGAGGAGGAAGGGAAGAAGAGGAGGAAGGAAGAGAGGAAGGAGAGAGGTTGGGAGAGTGGAGGAAGGGTGAAAAGGGAAGGGGGAGGGGGGGGGAGGGAAATTTGTGAGGGATTCTAACAGTTCCTAAGTTAATTAAGTTCGGTTGATGACTATTAATTACACTTCGGCAAGCAATTTCATTGATAAAACCGAAGCAGTTAGTTGGCATTGTTTATCTTTTGCTCTCTCCCTCTCTCCCTCCCCCTCTCTCTCTCTCTCTCTCTCTCTCTCTCTCTCTCTCTCTCTCTTCTCTCTCTCTCTCTCTCTCTCTCTCTCTCTCTCTCTCTCTCCCCCTCTCTCCTCTCTCTCAGGGCCTCTCTCTCTATTCATCCTTCCTCGTCCACCTTGTCACTGTCTCTCCTCTCCTCTCGCTCTCGTCTCCCCCTTCCCCCCTCTCTCTGTTTGCTATGTCAGTCAGTCTAAAAGCCTTTTCCTCAATTTTCCTCACATGATTCGATCTTGAGTTTTCAATCACACTTAATTTCCTTATTCATGTATAATGTACAGCCGCTAAAAAAAAAATCCTTGAAGAGAATGACCTTCTTGACTTTGACTTCTGAAGTGAGGTCACTTGTTTGTTCTCATTGGGTCACGGAGAAAGGAATTAAGGGAAAGGTTTAGGAGCCTGTTATTAACTCGTGTTGTGTTCTGAATATAGGTGGAGACTGTTCTAGGAAATTACCATATTTCGGCTTAAAAGGGGGAAAAATAAGGACAGTCATTTAGTAAATTTAGAATAACACAAATAACAGCAATAAAAAGACACGAAACATGAAAATAAACGCGATACATTTCTTCTCAAAGCAAATCTTAAACCTATTAAGACCTTTTAAAAAACAACAATTAACCCTTTGACGTCAAACGGTCAGTACAACAAGACCTACAACGCCGCCAAACAACCAAAAAGGCAACCAACAACACACACCCACAATGATTCTAAAAATAACTAAAATTATGATGGCGATTACTTACAAATCCAAGAGTCAATTAAAGAATCATTTACCGTCTTTAGATCTCAGAAGAGGTGGTGCTTGAAGGCAGGGGTGGTGGGGGTGGGGACGGGGTGGGTGGGGTGGGTGGGGGTGTTCACCGTGGTGTGGTTTCATTTCTTGTTCATTTATCTGTGCGTGTTATTTGCGTTCAGTTAATGAAGCATTTATTTATGTTCTTTATTTATCTGCTGTTTGAAAAATTGTATCTGTAAATGTATCTATTTGATTTTTTTTTTCTAAAGATAGTAGAAAAGGTAGAAAATGAAGAAGAAAAATAAGGTGAAGAAGATAGAAGAAGAAGGATTAGACGGAGAAGAGAAGAGGAAGGATTAAATGAAATAATAGAAAAGAAAGAAGGGGAGATAGAGGAGGAGGTAAAAGGAAGAAGAGGAGAGGAAGACGAATATGGATATAAAGGGGAAGAAAGAAATATAAGAATGAATTGACGGAAAGCGAGGGAGAGAAATTAGGAAAATAGAAGAAGGTGAAAGAAGAAGAGGAATAGAAAGAGGAGGATCAAAGGGAGGAAGGATAGAGGAAGGAGAAATAAGAGTAGAAGAAGGAGGAGAAGGAAAAGAGGTAGAGAAGAAGAAAAGAAGGAAAGAAGAGGGGAAGAAAAAGAAAAAAAATGGAGGGGAAGGAGAAAGAGAAAAAGGAGGAAAAGATTGAGGAGAATGAAGGGGAGAAAGTGGTGGAGGGGGAGAAGGAATAGGAGAAAGAGGTGGGGAAAGAAGAGAAGGAGGAGAAAGAGGTGGAGGAGGAAAAGGAACAGGACAAAGAGGAAGAGAATGAGGTGGAGGAGGAAAAGGAAGAGGGAGAAAGAGGTGGAGAGGAAAGAGGAGGAGGAAAAAGAAGGGCGGGAAGAAGAGAAGGAGAAGAAAGAGTGGAGGAGGAAGAGGAGGAGGAGAAAGAGGTGGAGGAGGAAGAGGAGGAGGAGGAAAAGGAAGAGGAGAAAGAGGTGGAGATGGAAGAGGAGGAGGAGAAAGAGGTGGAGGAGGATGAAAGGGAAGAGGGGAAGAGAGGTGCAGAATGAGAGGAGAGGAGAAAGAGGGGGGAAAGAGAGAAGGAGAGAAACGAGGTGGATGGAGAAAAGAGGTGGAGGAGAAAGAGAAGGAGGGGAGAAAGAGGTGGGAAAAGAAGAGGAGGAAGGTAGAAAAGAGGTGGAGGAGGAAGAGGGAAGGAGGGGAGAAAGCGGCGTGGAGGAGAAAGAGGAGGAGGAGAAAGAGATGGGGAGGAAAGAAGAGGAGGAGGAGAAAGAGGTGGAGGCAAAGAGGAGGAGGCAGAAAAGAAGGTGGAGGAGGAAGAGAGGAAGGACGAAAGAGTGGAGGAGGAAAGAGGAAAGGAGGAGAAAGATGGTGGAGGAGGAAAAGGAGGAGCGAGAAAGTAGGTGGAGGAAGGAAGAGGAGGAGGAGAAAGAACGTGGAGGAGGAGAGGGGGAGGAGAAGAGGTGGAGGAAAAAGAGGTGGAGAGGAAGACGGAGAGGAAGCAAGAAAGGTGGAGGAGGAAGAGTGGAGAGAAAGAGGTTGGAGGAGAAAAAGAGGAAGAGGAAGAAAGAGGTGGGGAAAGAAGAGTACGGAAGGAAAAAGAAGTGGAAGGAGGAAAAAGGAAGAGGAGAAAGAGGTGGAGATGGAAGAGGAGGAGAAGAGGGGAGATTGGAAGAGGAGGAGAAGAAAGAGGTGGAGGAGGACGAGGAGGAGAAGGAGGCGGACTAGGAAGGCGAAAGGCGAGGCGGTGTCCACGCAGCCTCAAGTTCTGCCAAAGGACACGTTGGTTCCTGGAAGACATCCTTCGTCGGAACACAAGGACATTTGATTCTCGCCTCCCCTTCTCTCACCCCTTCTTTCCCTCCTCCCTTCCTCCTTCCTTCCTGCCACCCCTCTTTCCCTCCCTTCCTCCCTTCGCTTCCCTGCTCACCCTCTTCTCCCTTCCCCCCCCTTCCTCCCTTCCTCCTCGTCCCCCTTTCCCTCTCTTTCTCCCTCCCATTCCATCCTTACCTCCTTTACGTCTCCTCCTTCCTCCTTCCCCTCTGTCACCCTCCTTACCCCTTTCTTCGCTCTCCCTTCCATTCTTGCCTCCCTCCTCTGCCCCCCACCTCCTTCCCTCCTCTTCCCCCTTTCACCCCTTCCTACCCTCCTTTTCTTTCCACCCTCCCGCCCACCTCCTTCCCTCCCTCCCTCCCGCCCACCTCCTTCCCTCCCTTCCACTCTGTCACCCTCCCTCCGCCCACCTCCTTCCCTCTTCCGCTCTGCCTCCCTCCCTCCCACCCACCTCCTTCACTTCCTCCTCCCCCGCCCCCCCTTCGTACCTCTCCGGGCAGCCAGGAATGTCATTTTGCGTTACGTCGCCTCCCTGAATGAGACCCGGATGAATAAATAAACAAAATGACGATCGCAGAACGGGAATCAATGCGGCGTATGGCGGGAGATATTACGGAGAACATAAATATTTATCAGTCGCGATGAGGAACAGGAGAGAGAGAGAGAGAGAGAGAGAGAGAGAGAGAGAGAGAGAGGCGAGGGAGGGGAGGGAGGGGAGGGAGGGAGGGAGGGAGGGAGGGGAGGGGGGAGGGAGTAGGTAGGGAGAGAAGGAGAGAGAGAGAGAGAGAGAGAGAGAGAGGGAGGAAGGGAGGGAGGGAGGGAGGGAGGGAGGGAGGGAGGAGGAAGAGAAGAGAGAGAGAGGAGAGAGAGAGAGAGAGAGAGAGAGAGAGAGAGAGAGAGAGAGAGAGAGAGAGAGAGAGAGAGAGAGAGAGAGAGAGAGAGAGAGGAGAGAGAGGGAGGGAGAGAGAGAGAGAGAGAGGGAGGAGAGTGAGAAGAGAGAGTGAGAGAAGTGTTGTGGTGTTGTGTGTGTGTGTGTGTGTGTGTGTGTGTGTGTGTGGTGTGTGTGAGAGAGAGAGAGAGAGAGAGAGAGAGAGAGAGAGAGAGAGAGAGAGAGAGAGAGAGAGAGAGAGAGAGAGAGAGAGAGAAAGAGAGAAGAGAGAGAAGAGAGAGAGAGAGAGAGAGAGAGAGAGAGAGAGAAGAGAGAGAGAGAGAGAGAGAGAGAGAGAGAGAGAGAGGAGAGAAGAGAGAGAGAGAAGCATATCTCTAAAAGAAACAGACAAAACCCGGGACAGACAGACGAAGATAAAGGGGAGAGTCGTACGTAGAGTATTAAAATCGAGAAAGGAATAGACAAAGAAAATAAAACAAAGGAGAAGAGGCAGAATTAATAAAAGATTGGGAGAAGGGAAATACAAGAAAATACAAGTGGAGAAGAGAGGGAGGGATCAAGAAATGAAAAATGAATAGTGAGGAGAGGAAAAAAACAAGCAAGAAAAATAAAACGAAAGCAATAGAAAGCGAAAACGGTTGAAAATGTAAACAAACGATCGCTTTTCCGTATTCTTGCTAACATGGCTTCGTCGCTCTCTTTTTGTCTTTTTCTCAGCATGCGCAAGAATTCTCCACAAATCTTTATTTTCTCGGAATGTTACGTGTTTGTAAGGAAATGTTACTTTCTTTTGTGTGTTATTGATATTCACAGATTATTTATTGACGGGGATTGAGTCATATACACCGATCGCGCCCATGGATTCGGAGTCATGCAGAATCGCGGCCTCCAGACAAGGCTTCCCTCAAGGCCAGACACTCCCCTCCCCTCCCCCCCTCCTCTCTACCCCTTCCCCTACTCTGCTTCCTCCTCATTTCTAATCCCTTCTTCCCTTTCCCTCTTCTCCCCTCTCTCTCCTTTCCCCTCTTCCATTTCGCTCGCTCTTTTCTCTTCTCTTTCCCCTCTTATTTCACCTCCCCATTTCCCCTCTTCTCACTCTCCTCTTTCTTTTTATTCTTCCTTCTCTCATCTCCTCTCTTTCTCCCTTCTCTCATCTCCCCTTCCCTCCCCTCCCCCTCCCCGTTCAGGACCCGACTGTGCGGCATCGGCATGTCTGCGCTCCTCTGCTTTATCGTGGCGCCGGTGCCACTGTGGTGCCTCCCCCCTTCTCCACTCCCTCCCCTCCTCTCTCTCCTCCTTCCTTCCCCTTCCTCTCTCCTCCTCCTCTCTCCTGGCCCCTCTCCTCCTCCTTCCCCTCCCTCCCTCCTTCCTCCTCCTCCTCCTCCTCCTCCCCTCTCCTCCTCCTCCTTCCCCTCTCCCCTCCCTCCCCCTCTCCTTTCCCCCCTTCTCCCCTTCTCCTCTCCCCTCCCCCCTCTCCTTCTCCTCCCTCCTTCCTTCCTCCTTCCCCTCCCCCTCCCCCTTCTCCCTCCCCCTTCCCTCTCCCTCTCGCTTCCCATAGCCAGACATCCTTAACTGGTTGCTTGCTCACTTGTCTGGCTGGATTTTGGTGCGCTTGTAGTTGTTGTTTTGTTTGTCTTTGGCTGCCTCCTTGTGTCTAAATGCGCGTGTCTGTTTGTTTGTCTTGGTTGTCCTTCTATTTCTTTGGTTGTTTGTGTCTCTTGTTTAAAAGTGGACTGCGTCTTCTGTCTGTCTCCTTGTTTGTTCTTTTCTGCTTCACTATTTGTCTGTTTGTTTATTTTGTCTGTCTGTCTGTTTGCTTGTTTGTCTTTATGTGTGTCTTTATGTCTGTCTCTCTGTCTCTGTCTGTCTCTCAAAGTTTGTCTTGTTTATCCGCCTCACTGCCTACTTGCCTATCTCCTTTATTTGTCTATCTGTCTGTCTCTCTTCAGTTGAGACGAAGGAGCGAATGACTTGGCGAAGATAACCAAAAAGTTTTAATATATTTTAAAAATTTTCTTTTACTCCTTCTTCCTGTTGCTTCTCGTGTCTAATTCGGATGAGATCCACCCTGTGATTTTTTTTTTATGTGTCGGCTGTATTTTTTTCGTGTTTCTCTTTCTGTGTCTCTCTTTCATGCAAAAGAATCTCAATCATCTCTTCTCTTTGCTTTCCCTCTCCTTCCTCTTCACTCTCTTATTTTCCCTCTCCCACTCCCTCCCTATCTTTCCCTTTCTCCTCTCCCTGATTTTCTCTTCTTTTTCTTTCGTTTTCCTTCTCTTTCTCCCTGCCTGTCTTTTCCCCTCTCTCCTTCCTCCTTTTCTTTTTTCTCTCTCTCCTCTTTCCTTTCCCCCCCTTCTCTCTCTTCTCTTTTCACCTTCCTTTCTCCCTCCCTCTCCCCCTCCCTTTCTTTATTGCCCTCCTCTTCCTTTCTTTCTCCTCTCTCTCTCTCTCTCTCTCTCTCTCTCTCTCTCTCTCTCTCTCTCTCTCTCTCTCTCTCTCTCTCTCTCTCTCTCTCTCTCTCTCTCTCTCTCCTCTCCTTCCCTCTCTGCCCCCTTTTCCGATAGCCTTCTCCGTCCGAACCAAATAAGAATGTTCCAGAAGTTGGCGAGCCCAGCGAACGACTAACTGAAACCTGGCGTAAAAGACCGTAGAGTTATGGTCACAAACGCTAAAAGCTCCTCGGATGTATAGAATTTCCATACTCTTTTCTGCCTTCCTTCACCATCGTCCCATTCTCCTCATTCTTCACATCTTCAACTCCCAGAGAGATTTCAGACATTATTTTGTTAAGTCTTAAATCTCTTTCTTTCTCTCTTTCACCCCCACATCCTCCATTCTTTCACATCCATTTTCGCTAAGCCTCTCACACTCCCCCTTATTTCTCCCCTTCCTCCCTTTCTACCTAATTGTCCCTTCGTCCTCCTATTCTCCTCTCTTTCTTCCTCCACCCCTTTCTCTGGATCCTCCGCCACCTACCTCCTCCTTCTCCCACCCCTCAACTCCCCTACCCTCCACCCCTCCACCCCTTCCCTCAACCATCAATCTCCCCCACCCACACATCCTCCTCCCCACCTTCCCCACACGCCCTCCTCCCCCCCCCTCCCTCCCCAGCGGGCGCCACAGCATAGTAGCATTGTCGCCACGAACGACCCTCCCTGAAATGAATATGTCCCCCCCCTCCCCCTTCCCCCCCCCCCCCCTCCCCCCCTTGTAAGACACGGACGTGAATGTATGAATATTTGATACGATTTTGCGACAAACATCGGATTGGAGGCGGGGATTGAGGGAGGGGGGGGGGGGGGTGGAGAGTTGGGGGGGAGTTGACAAGGGAGAATGTGGAACGAAGGTGGGGGGGAGGGGGAGGGGGGAGGGGGAGAGAAGTAAGGAATGAATGGAGGGAGGGAACAGGGTTGAGAAAGGGAGAGAAGTAACAGAGAATGAAAGAGAGCAAGAAAAAGAGAAGTACAGGCGATGTTAAGATGAACACACACAACACACACACACACATATACGTATATATTATATATATATATATAATATATAATATATATATATATATATATATATATATTATATATATAAATATATATTATATATATATATATGTATATATATATGTATGTGTGTATATATATTAGATAGATAGATAGATTAGATAGATAGAAGAGAGAGAGAGAGAGAGAAAGACTCAATGCGCGCGCGTGTGAGTGAGAGGGAGAGAGAAAGAGATTGACAAAGATTGTCAACGCGTATATACTTAGTCGATATTTCCATTGCAATATTGCACACGAGATCATAAAATGCGACAATAACCGTACGTTCAGGGACATCGCCTCGCGCTGTGGCCTCATTCACGGCGTGTGGGCGAGGCAGGGCTTGGGGTGAGTGAGTGAGTGAGGGGGAGGGGGATGAGTGAGGGGGTGAGTGAGGGGGAGGGGTGAGTGAGTGAGGGGGTGAGTGAGGGGTGAGTGAGTGAGTGAGTGAGTGAATGAGGAGTGAGGAGATTGAGGGGTGAGGGGTGATGAGGGGTGAGTGAGTTGAGTGATGGGAGTGAAGGGGGTGAGTGAGAGAGTGAGTGCAGAGTGAGTGAGTGAGTGAGTGAGTGATTGAGTGTGAGTGAGTGAATGAGCGAGTAAGTGCGTGAGTGAGGGGTTGAGTGAATGAGTGAGTGAATGAATGAAGTGAGCGAGTGAGAGCGAGTGAAGTCAGTGAGATTGATGAGCGAATGAGTGACTGGGCTTTCTTGCTTGTTAGTACATTTGTTTTCGTTTTGCTTGTCATTGTGAATGATGTTTGACGTTGTTCTAGTTGTTTTATTGTCCTTATTTTATATTTATTTATTTATTTGTCTATCCATTCATTACTATTGTTATTATCTTTATCCATCACTGCAGGTATTTTTCCAATAATTATTTACAGTGTCCGTGTCCTTGTTTTTCTTATCGTGCTATACTTCTCGTGGGCGTGAGTGAGAAGCGAGGCAAAATGGGCGGCTTGGCGGCGGTATCATAGGTGCTCCGAGAT
The DNA here is from genome assembly GCF_003789085.1 of Penaeus vannamei. Lineage (NCBI taxonomy): Eukaryota > Metazoa > Arthropoda > Malacostraca > Decapoda > Penaeidae > Penaeus > Penaeus vannamei. Next base: position 494,537 of record NW_020869365.1, on the reverse strand, counting down.
GCAAAGTGTGTGTGTGTGGGGTGGGGGTGGGGATGGGGGTGAGGGCGGCTGTGTTAATAATAGGGTTGATTATAGAACCTAAGTATGGGCGTGAGTCTATCCTCTTCTTGGTACTGCGGGCGTGAAAAATTGGCGATGATAATGGCGGTGCGTGCGTGTGCGTCAGGGCGTGTGCGGGGTGCCTGCGTGTGCATGTATGTGTGTGGGAACATTATCGCTGTGGGCGTGGTGCTGCTACTGCTCCTGCCGCTGCGTGTGTATGTGTGCGTGAGTATGTGCGTGCGTGTGTGCGTGTGCGTGTGCGTGTGTGAGTCGGCCTGTAAGTATATTGATCTCTATGGGAGGCGGACCCTCCGGCCGTGGAGCGCCGCGCCCGCCCTCCGCCTCGCCTCAGGACCTGCCTCCGGGACACGAGCCGGCCGCCCGGGCCCGCTCCTTCAGGGCTCCTCCTGGAGGTCCTGCGCCTCGAGGACCTGCCCTTGGCGCCTGGGGTTTTGGGGTCTGCTCTGTGAGACCTGCTCTTTGAGACCCCTTTGAGAAGGAGGGACATGAGGGTCTGCTCTGTGAGGACCTCCTCCTTGAGACCCTGGGGCGTGAGGGTCTGCTCTGTGAGGACCTCCTCCTTGAGACCCTGGGGCGTGAGACCTCCTCCTTGGACCCTGGCGTGAGGGTCTGCTCTGTGAGGACCTCCTCCTTGAGACCTGAGGGTCTGCTCTGTGAGGCCTCCTCCTTGAGACCCTGGGGTGAGGGTCTGCTCTGTGAGGACCTCCTCCTTGAGACC
>NW_020869365.1:483756-488756 GCF_003789085.1 Penaeus vannamei | reverse complement strand
CTATCTTTAACTCTTTTCTTGCATTTTCCCTTTTTTCCTTTCTGTCTTTGATTTCGTTTCCTCTTTTGGTCTTTGGTTTTCTTTCTATTGTTATCTGCTGATCTTTAATTCATCTCGCTTTTCTCTTTAATTCTCTCTATTATTTTTTTTTTCATTTGGCTTCTATCTTCTCCTTTTCTCCTTTTCCGTCTCACTTCTTTTCCTGTCCTCTGTTTTAGTTGTCTCTTTCTCCCCTTTTTCTTCGCTCGTCTTAAGCTGTCTTTCTTTCCTTTCCTCTCTTACTTTTGCTTGCCGTCTCTTTTCTTGTTTCGTATTTTCTTAAATGTCCTATTTCCTGTGAATTATGTTTTTCTCTCTCTGTTCTCTTATCAATATTTTACTCATCCCCTCCTCCATTATCATCTCTCTTTCCTGCTCTCTCGTTTTATTTCTCATTCATTAATTCTCTCTTGTCTCTTCATGCATTATCTTCTGTCTCGTCTCTCGTCATCTCTCTTTCTCACTTTCGACTCTCTCTCTCTCTCTCTGCCCTTTCCTCTCGTCTGCTCACTCCGACTCTCTCTCTCTCTTCTCTCTTTCCTCCTGTAATCTTCCATTCTCCCTCTCTCCCTCATTCCATCTCTCCCGCCCTCCCCCTCCGCCCCAACCGCCACTCCAACTCTCCGTCTTCCCTCCACACAATCTCTCATTATTTCCTGGGTGTCCCATTAACGCCTGGCAATGTATGTCGCCTCAAGCCCTTTGCGGAAGCGTCCCAGGGGTTCAATGTGTGGCTGAGGCGAGAATCACACTTCGTCTCTCTCCCTCTCCTTTCCTTCCTCTGCGTTCTTTCTTTCTCCTCCTCTCTTTCGTCTCTTTCTCCTCTTCTTTCGTATCTCTGTCCGGTCTCCTGCTTTTTTTCTTTCCTATTTCTAGTTCGTGTTTTTCGGGGTCGTGGTGACTCACAGTTTTTTTTTTTTTTTTTTTTTTTTTTGTTTTTTTTATTTTTTTTTTTTTTTTTTTTTATTTTTTTTTTTTTTTTTTTTTTTTTTTTTTTTCATTTTTTTTTTTATCTCTTTCCCTCCTATCTTCTTCACCTCTCTCTTCTTTCTGTCTCTTTTTTTCTCTTTGTCTTCTATCTTTTTCTTCATTAATTCTCGTCTCCTCCCTTCCCCTCTCTGTCTAACTCTTTTCCTCTCTCTCCTTTTTCTTCCATCTCTCTTCTCCTCTTGTTTTTCTTTCTCCTTCTTTCTTTTCCTTTTCCTCTCTCTTCTTTTGATTTTTCCTTTTTTTTGTTTCTCTGTTTTAGCCTCTCGTTTCATTTCTCCCCCTCTTCCTGTCACCCGCTTCTTTTCCTCTATCTCCTATTCTTCTCCCTCATGTTCCTTCTCCTTTCTCTTCAGTCTGCTTCTCTTCCTCTAACCCTTTCTCTCTTCCCTATCACCTTCTTTCTATTCCGCAGTTCTCTCTTCTCTTCTTCTAGATCCTTTGTTTCCCCTTTTCCTCTCGTCCCCTGCCTCCCTCTCTTCCCTGTTCTCCTCTTTCCCTCTCTACCTCCCTTTTCACTCTTCCGCTTCTGCAGTCATTAAAACAAATTAAAAACAACAATAAAAAAAAAAAAAATCACAAACGACAATTGAAAAAAATAAAAACAATAAAAAAAAAATCACAACACATTGATTAAATCAAACATTGAAAGTACCGAAAATAACACAAAAGAAAAAACGCACAAATAACAACTAAAAATCCACATGGAAAAAATCCAAACATAGAAAACCAAAAGCCTAAAGGTTTAAAAATATTGCCTCATGTCGTAGAGATCCCAGCGATTGTGANAGGCGACGCGGCAGTGGCCCCCCGACCGATACGTCAGCCCCCGACCGCGTAGGAGGAACAACACGCGTTCCCCGGCGGCGATTCACGGCCATCAAAGCCACAAGACAAATTGGCGTTGATGACGTAATGCGGTTCGCCCGAGTCCTTCGCCGGGGCCGGAGGGGGGGGGGGGGGCGGCGGGTCTGGCTCTGGCTCGTCTCCTCGCAAGGCCATATATTTACATGCATAGATTGATGCATTATATATATTATATGTATATATTATATTATATATAATATATATATTATATATATATAGTATAATAATATATATAGTATCTATATACTATATATATATATATATATATATAGTATATAATATATATATAATATATATGTAATAATAATATGTATGTATGGTATATATGTTTGTTATTTTATATAATATGTTTCTTACAATCATTTTGTAAACCATGAAGCTCGTGCCGATTTGAATCTATACTAGCGTTAAAAAAAATTATCACTTAATCGATAATCCAAATAAATATGTTCTTTTGTAAACTGTGTCTGATTTTTTGTGCATTTATTTCTACCAAGGAATGACAGTTGACATGTCACAACCGTATCGAATGCCTGATTTATCGTATGCATAGCAGTGTTTTCATTACCATTATTATTGTCATTATCAATGATATCATTATCATTATCATTTTCATACTTTCATTCTTTGTACGAAAGACAAATATTAAAACAAAATCAATAAAGGATGTAAAATTACATCCAAAATAATTCAAGATCCTATGTAATGAAATAATTGAATGAATTGATTAATGCATAGATGAAATTGGAAAAATGAGAAAAGATTGATTAGCATTATTGACACGAAATACTGTGCATTCTCGTATTTGCAGAACTACAGCATACGTGAGTGCAAGCATATGTCACCTGTTGGCGTTATATTTGGAGTTCGCGGTGAAGTCCGGTTGACAGCGTGGCATGACTGATGGGGGAGAAGTGATATACTGAGGACGAGGTATATTCTGAGGTATGTTAAGGCAGCGAATTTGCGTGTGTGGGACTTGTAAATCATAGTGCAAAGATGATACATTACTTACCGAAAACAAATCTTGGCTAATCAGGTGTGGGTTGTGTGTTGTATATATATATAATGGTCTGCGCTTCTAATCTATCTATCTATCTACCTCCATTTTCCTCTCTCTCTCTCTCTCTCTCTCGCTCTCTACTATCGTCTCTGCCTCCTCTTCTCCTCTATGCTCATCTCTCTCTCTGTCTCCTCTTCTCTCTCTCATCTCTCTGTCTCTCTCTCATGTCTCATCTCTCTCTCTCCTCTCTGGTGTGCTGTGTGTGGTGTGTGTGTTGGTGTTTGTTCTCTTACTGTATTGGTGTCTGAATTCGTTTTTTCTTTTTTTCCCCTCTTTCTTCAACTTAGATTATCGATTCTAAAAGAAAACTAGTAAATGTAGAATATAGATTAATATATCATCAATAAGTGAATCTATTCAGGAGAGAACTCTTTACGAATTAAAGTATTGACATGAGAATGGATTGTGAATGGGATTTTCTGATATTGACGAACATGAAAATCAGTGCACGTAAAGCAAACAGGTGGGAGAATTTGTATAAAAGACACGTCCTCTCTACCTGGTCCTCCTGGGTCATCCCTGGCTTTTACCTACAACGATCACGCTGGCGTTATAAAAGAACCTTAATTTGCTAGCACTTGGACACCAAGTTTCAGACATGTGACAATTCGACAGCGTTTCCAATTCTTAGTGAGGGGTTGTAATTTGCCTGGAAGTTGCTAAGTATCAGATATTGAAATCGTAATATTGTACGTCACGCGTGTTTTAAAAAGTATTTTTTTTTTTTCTCTCTCTAGGTCTCTCTTCTTTCCCCTCTCTCTCCATTTTTTTCTCTCTCTCTTTCCCTCTCTCTCTCATACTTTCTCTTTCCTCTCATCTCTCTCTCTCTCGTCTCTCCTCGTCTCTCTCTCTCTCTCCTCCTCTGCTCTCTCGTCATCTCTATCGTCTCTCTCTCTCTCTCTCTCTCCTCCTCTCATCTCTCCTCTCTCTGCCCAAGTTTGTTTCCTTTGAATTTAAATAATCAAATCTGTGTATGCTACTGTATTGGTGTCTGAATTATTTTTTCTTTCATTTTTCCTTCTTTCTTCACTATGATTACAGACTAAAAAGAAAACTAGTAAATGTAAATATAGGTAAATATTCTTTATAAGTGACTCCTATCGAGAAAACTTTTACAAGTGAATATATACAAAAAATATTTGAATGTTTTTGCCGATATTGAGAACATGAAAACAGTGAACGTAAATCAAACAGGTGGAAGAGATTTTATAAGAGACACGTCCTCGTACTGGTCCTCCTGTCATCGCCTGGCTTTTACCTACACGAATCCTTGTGGCGTTATAAAGGGCGCAACCTTTAATTTGCTAACCTTGATACAAGTTTCAGACATGTTCAATTCCGACAGCGTTTCGTCATTCCAAGTGAGTTGTAATTTGCTGGAAGTTGCTAGTTTCAGATACTGATCGTAATATTATCGTCACGAGCGTGTTTTAAAAAAAGTATTTTTTTTTTTTCTCTCTCCTGCTCTCTTTCCCTCCTCTCCCTCTCAATTTTTTTTTCCCTCTCCTCTCACTCGGAAGGTAGAGTAGATCTCACTACGAGACTCATTCATACAGCATCACCGCGATTTACTCACCCACTCACTATGCGTATATCTAGACACGTTACACTCAGGACAGTCTTTCCTCTTATATCGCTCTCTCTGCTCTCTCGATCACCCTCACTCTCTCTCTCTCTCGTCTCTCGATCCTTCTCTCCTCTCTCGTTCTCTCTCTCTCTCCTTATCATCATCTTCTCCTTCTCTCGCCTCCCGTTCCTCTCTCCATCTCTCCGATCTCGCTGATCTTTCTCTCGTCTCTCTCTCTGGCGCCTCTCCTCATCTCTCTCTCTCTCTGTATATAGATAGAAAGATGGGGATAAGAGAGAGGAATTTAAACCTCTCGATCCTCCTGAACTGAAGATTCCGTATACGTGTTCTCACCCGAGGTGACGGAAGACAGCGCCGGCGTCATGCAGGGAATCATGCAGAACGGTCCTTGGCCAAGAGACCGAACGGGCGGTAGTTGCATGGCTGTCGCGGAGAATAGGGTCCCTTCGGCGCCTC
>NW_020869365.1:468756-473756 GCF_003789085.1 Penaeus vannamei | reverse complement strand
AGTAACTTTTCCTGTGAAATCATCGTAGAGGATATTAATGTTACAAAATTTCTCTAAAATTAATTATTAGAAAAAATTAAGAGGAATATCTAATTATGATTGATGTTTTATTCCCTGTGACGAAGATATAGAAAATAAACAGTAAATGATGTTAAAGACAGTGATAGGCAACCACTACGAAATTAAATTATACAATAAATGCAATGACATGTAATAATAATCAGAATGTAGATGAATAATAATAATGGTATGCTATGATAAAAATAACAATAATAATAACAACGGATAATAATGAAAATAACAAAATCGATGATAACTCTCCTCCTCCACCTCGATTCCTCTTCTTCTTATTCCTTTCGTTTCTGTTTTCCCTTCCCATTCCCTTTCTCTCTCTCTCTCTCTCTTTCTTCTCTCCTTCCTTTCTCTCTACTTTCCTTCTTAACTTCGCTTTAGGTAAATAATAATAGAAAATAATAATTGTGCAGAAACTAATGGTCTAACTACTTCAATACATCGTACTTGCCTCGGATAATAATAATAATGATAATAATGATAATGACGATGACAATGATAATGATAATATGATAATGATAAATAACAACACTAATATCAATGATAATTGATAATAGCAACAATAACAATGATAATGATAATAAAACACTGATAACAATATAATGATAATACAACAGATAACAATGCTAATGATAACAACAATAAGAATGATAACAATGATGAAAATTATAATGGTAATGATTCTCATAGATTCTCAATTGATTGTCAATTATCCATTTAATTTAACAATTTTCATTTTATGAAATGCCTTCATGTTATTATCATATCATTAGATTATTACTGTTGTCATTATTATGATTGTTATTGTTGTTGTTATTCTTACTATTATAATCATTATCATCACATAAATTTTGTTATCATTATTGTTTATTAATTATTATATTCTTATCATTATCATTATCTCATCATCATCATCATCATTATCCTTATTATCATTATTATGATCTTTGTTATTATTATTACTTCTATCTTTATCATCTTTATTATCATTATCATTATCACTGTTATTAGCGTTACTGATATCATTGTTACTATTATCATTATCATCACCATTATTTTAATTGTTAATGTCGCAACAGCAATTAGAGCTTGCAAAATGAATACATTTTTTATAGATTTATTCACGGACTTTATAACGAAAACCATCACATAAATATAAACAGCTGAGTGTCTCAATATCTAGAACACTAATATAAATCAAGAACATGTAATTAGTCGAAATGTTCAGCGTGAACTCGTCTTGTCTCTGGGTGACAAATAAAAGTTATAAAACGTCTTGATATAAAGCATCATCATTCTAGAACAGTGAACAGGAACGAGAACACGACAGAACACCTCTTCTCTACCGTGACAGAACAATTGTTATGATATGAGTAAGACAGAACAATTGTTATGATTTAAATTATATCGTATCAGGAGCCCCCTCCCCCTCCCCTCTCCCCACTGTCTCTCACAATCCCTCCTTCGATCACCGCTTCCCAAACCTAACCCCACCCCTCTCCCAACCTCCCTCCAATCCCTCCCCTCATCCCACCCACCCCTCTCCCACCCCTCTCTCCTTCCCCCAAACCCTCCCCCACCCCTCTCCCACCCTCTCCACCTCCTTCCCCACACTTCGCCTCCACCCCCTCTTCCCACCCTCTCCCCACCTCCTTCCCCACCCCCTCCCATCCCCACCTCCCTCACTCCTTCTCCACCATTCCCACTCTCCCCACCCCTTTCTCCCCCAATCTCCCCACTTCCTTCCCCAACCTTCGCCTCCCATCCCCCCTCTCCCCACTCCCACTCCATCCCCTCTCTCCCTCTCCTCTCTCCAAACCCCCTCTTCTCCCCTCCTAAAATTATGAAGACCACGGGCGCTCACCCTCTTGTCTCCCATGAATATTTCCGTCCCAGGGTGGGGGGTGGGGGGGGGGGGAGGGGGAGGTGTCCATCATAATTCTGAGCCAAATACAAATACAACAGTGTCACGATTTTGTTCTGGGGAAGGGAGGGGGAGGTGATGTTGGACGTCCTTGTTGGGAAGATGGGGGGTGGGGGGAAGGGGGAGGAGGGAGGTGGGGAAGAGGGGGAGGGTGGGAGGTGGGGAGGGGAATAGGGAAGGTGGTGGGGAATAGGGGGAGGGGATGGGAAGGGGAGGACGGGGAGGGGAGAGACAGGGGGGTGAGTGGATGAAGTGAATTCTGTTTTGCTATATCTTTCATTGTTATTGTATTGACATTAATATCATTGTTATCTTTGTTATTACTATCATTTAATTATCATTATCACTTTTATCATTATTGTCATTACTATCCATATTATTAGCAGTAATATTGTTGTAATCATTATTTTTATCACTATATACTTTATTATCGTTATTATCATTATTATCACTGTTGTTGTTGGAGCTGTTGTTTTGTTTATGATTATTGTTATTCTTATAATTGTTATATTTTCATCATACTCATTGATGTCATCATCATCATCATCCTCATTATTATCATTATTATCATCATTATCATTATCATCATTATTTACCTTATTGTTATCATTATCATTGTTATCATTACTGTTATCACAATTATTATCATTATTGTTATCATTATTATTATCACTATTATTATCATTATTGTTATCATTATCATTGTTATCATTATTTTTGTTATTATCATCATCATCATCATTATTATCATTGTTTTTATCATTATTATCATTATCATTATTATCATCCTCATCTTTATATTCATCATTATTGTTATCATCATTAATAGCAGTGCTACCACTAGTAGTAGTAGTAGAAAAAGTACCATCACATTATCCTTATCATCATCATCATCATTATCATCATGATTAATATTACCATTAACATCATCATCACAAGTTCAGGGAGAGTGCGTGTTCATATACCCACATTATACCCACGCGGATATACCCACACTTGCCCACAGTATCCACACCACCTCCCTCAAGCTGTCAACTGCTCTATTCTAATTTTACTTTTTTTATCCGTCTCTGCTCCTTGGAACTTAACCCCTTATTGTAACCCTTTGATTTCCCCCCTTCCATTCCACCCCCTTACCCCTCCCATCCCAACCTCCACCCCCCCTTCCTTAACCCCCTTCTCCCCTCTCCCCCTTCCCTTTAACCCTTCCCCTTCCCTTCCCCCTTCCCCTTCCCCCCAACCTCCGCTCCTACCCTTCTTTCCCCTTCCCTTCCCCTTCCCCTCCGCCCCTTCCTCTTCCTTAACCCCGCAACCCCCCCACCACCACCCTCACATTCCATATCACCCTCTTACCCCCCTCCCAACCTCCCCCTTCCTTAACCCTCAACCCCATAACCCAACCCTTCACCCTTTTCTCCTGACCCCCCCCACCCCTTCCCTTCCCTTCCCTTCCCCTTCCCCTCCCTTCCCTTCCCCCTTCCCCTTCCCCTTCCCCTTCCCTTCCCCTTCCCCTTCCCCTTCCCCTTCCCCTTCCCCTTCCCCTCCCCCTTCCTTCCCTACCCCTTCCTCCCATTCCCCCCACCCCACCCCACCCCCACCCCAACACAGACACAGGCCATCGCGAGCGCAATAAATCCCAGGTATTTTTCAGGCAGAGGCGTGTTTGTTCAGCAGCAGGGGCGTGCGGGCGCATTCGATACGTTTGCTCGGCGCATTGGCGGGAGGCGCGAGGGGCGGCCCGATGGGGGTGGGGGGGAGAAGGGGGAGTGGGGGGATGGGGAGGGGAAGGAGTGGAAGGGGATGGGGGAGTAGTGGGAGGGGAAAGGAGAGAGGGGAGGATGGGGAGAAGGGGGGAGAGGAGGGAATGGGAGAAGGAGGGGAGTGGGGGAAGGAGAAGGGGGAATGGGGGGAGAGAGGAGGGGAAAGGAGGGGGAGGAGGGAGAGAGGGGAAAGGAGGAGGAGGAGGGCAAAGGAGGGGGAGAAGGGAAAAGGTGGGGTGGGAGAGGGATGAAAGGAGGAGGATGGGGAGGGGAGAGAGGAGGGGAAGGAGGGAGAGGGGGGGAGGAGGACAGGGGGAAAGGACGTAGGGTACGAGTGGAAGGTGGAGATGGAGGAGATAGAAGAGAAAGGATAGGAAGGGGAAATGGAGGAGGAGAAGAAAGGGGGATAAGTGGGGAGAGAAGGAGAGGAGGGAGTGTACGAGTGGAAAGTGGAGAAGAGGAAGAAAAGAGAAGAAGAGAGATAAAAATAGTGGAAAGTGGAGAGTTCGAAGAAGAGAGATAAAAAGAGTGAAAGTGGAGAAGAGGAAGAGGAGAGAAGAAGAGAGATAAGAAGAGTGAAAAGTGGAGGAGGAAGAAAAGAGAAGAAGAGAAATAAGAATAGTGGAAAATGGAAAAGAAGAAGAAAAGAGAAGAAGAGAGATAAAAATAGTGGAAAGTGGAGAAGAGGAAGAAAAGAGAAGAAGAGAGATAAGAAGAGCGAAAGAAAGAAAATACAGTAGGAAAGAAGAGAGGGGGGAAAGGAGGAAAAGAGAGAGGAGAGGGGGAGGGGGGGGAGAGGACGTCAAGGGGGGGGGAGTGAAGGATGGTCACAGAGATTGGACAGTGAGATAAGGAGAGAATTGTGATGGTGTTTTGGCTGCTCGGGGTTGATGGTGAGAATCGGTGATGGAGGGTATGGTGAGTTGCTGTGTTGGAGATATTGAGGGAGAAGGGGTTGCTGTTGTTGGAGATATTGAGGGAGAAGGGGTGAGAGGAAGAGGGGAGAGGGGGAGAGGGAGTTGCTGTTGTTGGAGATATTGAGGGAGAAGGGGTGAGAGGAAGAGGGGTGAGGGAGAGGGGGGTTGCTGTTGTTGGAGATATTGAGGGAGAAGGGGTGAGGTGGGTGAGGGGGAGGGGGAGAGGGGTGCTGTTGTTGGAGATATTGAGGGAGAAGGGGTGAGGGGAGAAGGGAGGAGGGAAGAGGGGGTGAGGGAGAGATAAGGGGTGAGGGGAGAGTGGGTGAG
>NW_020869365.1:461256-463756 GCF_003789085.1 Penaeus vannamei | reverse complement strand
CCCCTCTTTTCTCTTCCTTTTTTCTATCCCTCCTCTTTACTCTCCCTCCCTTCCCCTCTCCCCTCCACCGACTCTCGCTTCACTCGCCTCCTTTATTCCCTTCTCTCCCTCTTCCCCCACTGTTTCTGCTTTTCTTTCCCAATTTCTTCTCGCTTCCTCTCTCCTCTTTTGTTTCTTTCTCATTTGCCTCTTTGCCTCTTTCTTCCCTCTTCCCTCTTCCTTCCTTTCATTGTTTTTTTCTTTCTTGCCTTATCTCTTCTCTCTTTCGTCTTTTTTCCGATCTTACCTTTCCTTCTCTCCCAACGTCTTTCTCCCTCCTCTGGTTTCCTTTTCATCCTCTCTCCTTTCTTTTTTCTTTCCCTCCTTTTCCTCTCCTCTCCCTCTTTCAATTTATCTCTCTCTCTCCCCTCCATTCTCTCTCTCTCTTTTCACTCCCCTTTCACTTTTTCTCTCCGCTTCCTCTTCACCTTCACCCTTCCCTTCTTTATCACTTCTTCTGACCCCTTTCTTTATTATTCCCCTTTTCTCTTCCTCTCCCTCTTTTCCCTCTCCCTTCCATCCTCCTTTCTTTCCTAACCTCCCTCTTTTCCTTTCTCTCGCCCTTTCCCTCTCTCTCTCTCCGTTCCTTTTCCTCCCCCCTCCCTTCCTTTCCCTCTCTCCCTTTCTATTCTTCTTCCTCTCCCTCTTTCTTCATCTCTCTCCCCCCCTCCCTCTCTCCTTTCCATCCTCCTCTCCCCATCCCTTCCTTCCCTCCCTTCCTCCCTCCCTCTCTTCCTTCCTCTTTCCCTCCCCCCTCTTCCCTTCCCTCCTTTCCCCCCTCCCTCCTCTCCCCTCCTTCCTTCCCTCCCTCCTCCCCTCTCCTCCTTCCTCCCTTCCCTCCCCTCCCTTCCTTCTTCCTCCTTCCCTTCCCTCTCTCTTCCTTTCCACCTTCTCTCGTCTCCTCCATCCCTCTTTTCCCCATCTCCCACTTTGGATGTGAGTCTCCCCTCCTAGCGACTCCCCTCTCCCACTGGCCAAAAGAGGGGAGGTTTCGTGCGAATATAGAAGCGAGGAAGGAAAGAGAAGGAGAGAGAGAGAGAGAGAGAGAGAGAGAGAGAGAGAGAGAGAGAGAGAGAGAGAGAGAGAGAGAGAGAGAGAGAGAGAGAGAGAGAGAGAGAGAGAGAGAGAGAGAGAGAGAGAGAGAGAGAGAGAGAGAGAGGGGAGAGAGAGAGAGAGAGAGAGAGAGAAGAGAGAGAGAGAGAGAGAGAGAGAGAGAGAGAGAGAGAGAGAGAGAGAGAGAGAGAGAGAGAGAGAGAGAGAGAGAGAGAGAGAGAGAGAGGAGAGAGAGAGGAGAGAGAGAAAGGAGGAGGTGGGCGAGGGAGCCCAAAAAGATATATATATGCATCCGGCAAGTTCTCCCAAGTTCGGTTAATTATGAGTCATTACAAGTCATTAGAAGGCATTAATGAATGTTTTATGTGATGTAATGGTTAATTACTTCTTGCGGTTTGAGACACTTAAGCGGAGGGGAGGGGGGTTAGGGGGGGGAGTTTCTTGCTTTTCCTAAAGTGGTCTTCCTGCACTTGGCCTTAAGTGTGCTATTATCGTCTTTATCAACTCTATAATTATTTTGTTATCATCGTGTTATTACCGGGTTATCATTATGGTGTTGCTATAATTACTATTATATTAATCTTTGTTTATTCATCAATATAGATTCCATGTATTTTCTCAAATTTTATATCTCAGTAATAATTAACTTATCTATTGTTTTGCATACACAACAATTTTATATTTTCAAAACTTTTACTTTTACTTTTACTTTCTTTTTTTTTTTTTATAATCACACTAAAATACGATTTATTCCCCAAAGCTTAAACTGTTATAATGTTCAATTACTATTATCTAATGAACAGTCATTCATTATGATGGATCCATATCGGAGACTCATTCACCATGAACTAACTTTCATGAACGATCAATTTACTATAATCTAGAACAGTTAACAATCTTGCACTTTAGCAAAATATTGAACAAATGGACTCTTCGATGTCAATTTAATTAAAAATCACTCATTAGGATGCAATGAGAACGAGTAAGAACTATTCGAGAATATATGATGATGATGATAATGATAAGGATGATAAGACTAATGAAAATTATGGTGATAATGAAAGTGATGACAGTGGTTATGATAATGATAGTGATACCGATACTAGAAAAATAGTGATGATGATATTGGAGATAGAAAAAAAACAAAATACTACTATTTCTGATACTACAAATAATGATACTAATAATAATGATGGTGATAACATTGATGATGATAACACTGATGATTATGCTGAACATAATGATAGCAGCAATAATAATGCTAATAATAATGATAAAAATGACAACAGTAACGACAGTGACAAGGATCTTAATATAAATATTTAAAAAATATAATGATGATGATTAACATTATCATAACTATGATAGTATTATTATTATTTTTGTTTTACAGTAAAAGTATTCACAA
>NW_020869365.1:451256-456256 GCF_003789085.1 Penaeus vannamei | reverse complement strand
GTCTCCGCACCCAAGGACACCTCACACGCGCGTCCCTTCGCCAATACCAAACTCTCCATACGCTAAAAATCTCCCTTCTATTTGCACTGACCACCGGGGCCTGTGTGTGAGTGCGCATAAACATACACTAAGAATTATTACCTTCATGTCTACAAACATTTCTCAGCCGCCCTTCGCCCCAACGCGCACCATCTTGCAAGACGTAACCCCCCCCCCCCCTGTTAGGACGCTGACGTATCGCCCCTCTCCCCCCTTCCCCCCCTCCTCCCCTCCCCCCCTCCCCCACGCGTCCCCAAACCTTGATTGTTGTTATTAGTGTTGTATTGTGGCACCTTTCCTCGCTGGCAACCACTAAGAAAACGATGACTCTAAATCATGATGAAGTGGGGAAGGAGGGGGGTGAGAGGACGGAAGGGGGAGGGAGGGGTGGGGAGAGGGAGGAGGGGGAAGGGGAGGAAAGATGTGTGGGAAGGAGGGGGTGAGAGGAGGGGAGGGGAGGGGTGGGAGAGGGAGGAGGGAAGGGGAGGAAAGATGTGTGGGAAGGAGGGGAGTGGAGAGGGAGAGGAGAGGAGGGGGAGAAGGGAAGGAGAGGAGAGATGATGGTGGGGCAGGGAGAGAGAGAGAAAAGAAGAGGAGGGAGAGGAAAAAGGGAAGGATGAGAGGAGAGGGAGGAGAGAAGATGATGGGGCAGGGAGAGAGAGAGAAAAGAATAGGAAGGATGAGAGGGGAGGGAGGAGAGAAGATGATGGGGATAGGAGGAAGGAGAGGGAAAGGGAAGAATAAGAGGAGAAGGAGGAGGGAGGGGATGGATGAGAGGAGTGGGGAAGGGGGGGGGAAGGGAAGGGACGTGAGAGGAAGAGAGGATAGGGAGGGAAGGGGAGAAGATGGGGGAGGGAGAGAGAGATAAGAGAAGAGGGAGGGGAGGGATGATGGGAGTGGAGGAGGGAGGAAAAAAAAATAGGGGAGGGGGAGAGAAAAGAATGGGAAGGGAAGATGATGAGAGGGGGGAAGAGGAGAGGAGAGAAGTAAGAGAGGGAAAAGCGAGGAGAAGAGACAGAAGATGAGGAGAAAGTGAGAAGAGGATTGGAAAAGGAGAGAAAGAGGAGGAGGGGCAGATGGAGAGAGAAAAGACGGATAGATTGAAACATACGAAAAAGACGAAGATAAGAAGGGGAATAAGAGAGAGAGAAGATAAGATAGAGAGGAAAAACAGGAGAGAGAGAAAGAGGACGGAGGTAGAGGAGATAGAAGAGAGATAGGAGGAGAGAAGGAGAGAGATAGAAGAGAGAGGTGATATGAGAGAAGAGATAGATGATAGGAGGGAGAGAAGGAGAGGATAGAAAGAGAGGTGATAGGAGGGAGAGAAGGAGAGAGATAGAGAGAGAGGTGATAGCAAGAAGAGAAGGAGAGATATAGAAGAGAGAGGTGATAGAGGGAAAGAAGGAAAGAAATAGAAGAGAGGGGGAAGAGATGAGATGATAGAGAGAGAGAGAGAAGAGGTGATCTGGAAGAGAGGAAGAGGGAAGAAATGGTAGAGATATGAAATACGATACGAGTCGATAAGAGCGAGAATAGATAAAAGAGGGAAGGTAGAAGGGACAGAGAAGAGAAGGGAAGGGGCAAGGTTGGATATACAATTGTGACTTGCATGGTTTGCCGATGACGTGCAAAGAGAGAGAGAGAGAGAGAGAGAGAGAGAGAGAGAGAGAGAGAGAGAGAGAGAGAGAGAGAGAGAGAGAGAGAGAGAGAGAGAGAGAGAGAGAGAGAGAGAGAGAGAGAAAGAGAAGAGAAGACAGACAGACAGAGAGACAGAGAGAGAGAGAACCGACTGCATATTTCACGCCTAATCGCCGACAGACCGACTTTGATCTCTCCGAATTGCAGTTCTCGAAATGCTGCGAAGGAGGCAACACGTATTTACTCTGCACAAGTGTTATCATCGCTTCGATTTCGATAAGATGGCCAAGCGCCCTTCTACATTTAAAGCTTTATTTACATACCACCGCGGTGTAATTTCCGTCCCATAAGAAAGGGAGAGAGAGAGAGCGCGCGCATACGAAAAAAGTTTCGAATTCTTTAATCAATCTGGTCTCCCGGGAAGGCCCGCTCGGACCCTGTGTTATCAACATCGTATTGTAGGAAGAGAAGATATATCTACATTGATGTATGACATTCTAGCCCCTGTGGCATCCCTAAACAAGGGAACAAACCCATTTCTATCCCCCGCGCGCAGCCTTGTCTCTACACAATCGCTCTCCCCGTGGCGCCATGACCCTCCCTGGGGCGCACACCTTTTCCATCTCGGCTGATGAAAGATTTCTTGTCAATTTCCTCGGCTTTCTTTTCCTGCTGGGAGCGGGTTCTGCCGGGGAAGGCGTGTGATTTTTACTGTGATATATATTTTTCTCTTTTTTCTGAGGGTCAGGTTCTAATGAAAAAGAAAAAAAAAAATAGTGGTAGAAAATACAAAGATAATTATCCTCCTCTTTCGAAAGGTGGCGTACCTGTGACTGGGAACGCGCGCCGCCGCCGCGGGGAGCCGGCCCCACATTTTTCATTTTCGCACTTTTCGGAAAACTGATCAGAATTCTAAATCAATTATCTTATCTGGGAGCGTCGACCGTGATTAATGACACGGGGGAGAGAAGGCCAACGCAAGACGTGGACTTAAAAGGGATTACGGTGAGATCGTCTTGTACAAGGATATCCACGCCCCTCCCTGCCATTCCCCCTCCCTCCCTCCCTCTCCTCCTCTCCCTTCACCCTCCCCTCTCCCTCCTACCCTCTCCTCCCTCACCCTTCACCCTCCCCTTCTCCCTCCTCCTCTCCCCTTCTCCCGTACACCTCTCCTCCCTCCCCTTTCCCCTTCCTCCTCTCCCCCTCCTCCCTCCCCCTTTCCCCTTCCTCCCTCCTCTTCCTTCTCCCTCCCCTCCCCTCCCCTTCTCCCCTCCCCTTCCCCCCTCCCCTCCTTCCTTCTCCCTCTACTCTATTCCATGATTTATTAGAATGAGAAATGATTTATGAATAGCTTATGTAGCGCCATGTTGGACAAACGCGCTGGAAGGTTTTGGCGATGGAAGCCATGGGGGTTGGGGGGGGGTACGAGAGGTTTAGGAAGAGAAGGAGAAAGGAGAGGAGAGGGAAGAGAAAAGAGAGGAAGGAAGGGAGGGAGGGGAGAGATTAGTAGAGAGGAAAGAAGGGGAGTGAAAGAGAGGAAAGAGGTAGGAAGAGAGTTGAGGAGAGGTAGAGAGGTGAGAGAGAATAGAGATAGAGACGAAAGAGAAAGAGGGGAGTGAAGGAGAGAGAGGAAATTAGAGAGGGGTGAAGAGAGAGAGAATGAAAAGAAAAATAAGAAAGATAAACAAAGAAGGATAAAGACAGAGAGCAGAGAGAGAGAAGATAGATAAAAGAGGAAAAATAGAAAAAAAGAAAAGAGGAAAGACAAAGAGTAGAAGAGAGAGAAAGAGAAAGACAGTGAAGTAGAAAGAGGGAGAGAAATAAGAAGAGGGAAAAGAAACAAAGAAAGATCCCAGAGAGAAAAAGACAGAGAGAGAAAAAGGCAGAGAGGGAAAGAGAAAAGCAGAAACAGACATAGAGGGAAAGAGAAAAACAGAAAAAGACAGAGAGAGAGAGAGAGAAGAGAAAGAAAGACAAACAGAAAAAAAGACAGAGAGGGAAAGAGAGAAACAGAAACAGACAGAAGGGAAGAAACAGAAAAAGAGAGTAGAGAAGAGAAAGAGAGAGAGAAGACAGAAAAAGAAAGAAGAGGGAAAGAGAAAGAGAAGGGAGAGAGAGAGCAGAGTGAGACAGCAGAGAGAGAGAGAGAAAAAAGAGAGAAAGAAAGAAAGAGAGGGAGAGAGAGAAAGAGAGGGAGAGAGAGAGAGAGAAAGAGAGCAACAGAAGAAGAAGACAGAGACAGAAGAACAGAACAGATTCGAGTCATCGCAGTCCCAGAGGAAGGCCCAAACAGCCAAGTCGTCCTCCAGAGCAAGCGCCCGTCCCTGCCCTCCTCTCGCCTGCATCTTGTTTCGATCCCCGGTTTATAAATCAGTAATCCGTTAGGGATTTATGTCCCTGGGGATGCAGAGTTTATTGGTGGGGTTTAATTAGCATGTCCTGTGTAGTTTATCGTTCTTTTGGGCTTTTAAGAGTTCGTTGTGGCGGGGTGCGTCTCTCTCTCTCTCTTTATCTATCTATCTTCTGTCTCTATCTGTCTGTCTGTCTGTCTATCTATCTATCTATCTCTTTCTCTCTCTCTTTCTTTCTCTCTTTCTCTCTCTCTTTCTCTCTCTCTCTCTCTCTCTCTCTCTCTGTCTATCTATTTATCTATCTATCTGTCTATCTATCAATCTATCTATCTATCTATCTATCTATCTATCTATCTATCTATCTTCTATCTATCTATCTATCTATCTATCTATCTATCTATCTATCTATCTCTCTCTCTCTCTCTCTCTCTCTCTCTCTCTCTCTCTCTCTCTCTCTCTCTCTCTCTCTCTCTCTCTCTCTCTCTCTCTCTCTCTCTCTCTCTCTCTCTCTCTCTCTCTCTCTCTCCTCTCTCTCTCTCTCTCTCTCTCTCTCTTGAATGTTTTAATTACTTGCACATTAATTCCTTGATGCATTTCGCTTTTCTTTTAGTGTTGTTCTGGGCGTGGAAGTGTCATTATCAATCAATGGAAATGCGTCTGTTATTAATGACTTTGATGGCGTGGTTATTGCAATGACCGTTATTGTTATTATCATTATTGTTGTTATGAATCTTAGGGTCATTATCGTTGATGTATTTCTTTTTTATTTATTATTATTTTTTTTAGATGAGCATTGTTCTTGGAATAGTTATTACTGTACTGTTTTCTTAAATTATTGTCATTGTTTTAATTATTGTTTTGCTTTTTTTATTGATATTTATTTCGGTTAGTGCGTTGCCCTGATTATCAGTTTTATTATAATTATTATTATCATTCTCTCCCTTCTTCTCTTGTTCATTTATCATCGCTGTT
>NW_020869365.1:443756-446256 GCF_003789085.1 Penaeus vannamei | reverse complement strand
CGGAGGCTTTGGTTTCACTGTGTTGGTGGTGTAGTGTGTTATGTTTCTCCTGCTATAGAGTTGGGCGGTGGCTTGGTTGCTTTTGTGGTAGCAGGCAATCTCTCCACTGGGTTCGGGCATTTAGAAAAAAAAAAACATCGTATAACAATTGAATTACTATTTAGTTACACGATCACTATTTCTGTGGCAATTAAGCTGCATTTCACTGCTGTTCATCTCCTCATCTTTTCTCTCCGTCTTGCCTTAAGGAGAAAAACTTAACGTTGAAGACTCTTCCTTTCGGTCTCATTCTGTGTTCATCTTAAGATTCTTGACTTTTCTTAAAACAGATTCCTTAGCTTTTCTTCATCCTGTTCTCGACACGATTCGTTGGTGAAGGTATTTTATTTCACGTGATCGTTGTTCAACTTCGTGTAGATATACATGCATACATACGTAAGTATATATATGTACACTACATATATATATATATATATATATATATATATATATATATTATATATATATAATGTGTGTGTGTGTAGTGTGTGTGTGTGTGTGTTGTGTGTGTGTGTGTGTGTGTGTGTGTGTGTGTGTGTGTGTGTGAGTGGGAGTTTGGATGTGTTGTGTGTGCGTGTGTGGTGTCGTGTGTGTGTGTGAGTGAGAGCTTTGTGGTGTGTGTGGTTGGTATGTGTGTGTGTTGCTGTGTGTGTGAGTGGGAGATTGTGATGTGTGTGTGTGCGTGTGTATGTGTGTGTGTGTGTGTGTTGCGTGAGTGTGTGAGTGGAGTTTGGATGTGTGTGTGTGGGGTGTGCTGTGTCGTGTGTGTGGTGAGTGTGTGAGTGGGAGTTTGGATGTGTGTGTGTGTGTGTGTGTGTGTGTGTTGTGTGTGAGGTGAGAGTTTGGATGTGTGGTGTGTGTGGTTGTGTGTGTGTGTGTGTGTGTGAGTGAGTTTGGATGTGTGTGTGTGTGTGTGTGTGTGTGTGTGCGTGTGTGTGTGTGTGTGTGTGTGTGTGTGTGTGTGAGTTGTGTGTGTTGAGTGAGAGTTTGGTGTGTGTGTGTGTGCGTGTGTGTGTGTGTGTGTGTGTGTTGTGTGAGTGGGAGTGGAGTTGTGTGTGTGTGTGTGTGTGTGGTGTGTGGTGTGGTGAGAGTTTGGATGTGTGTGTGTGTGCGTGTGTGTGTGTGTGTGTGTGTGTGAGTGGGAGTTTGGATGTGTGTGTGTGCATGTGTGTGTGTGTGTATTATGTATATGTGCGTGTGTGGCAGAGGAGCAACAGGCAATCGGAAGAGCAAGCGAGGCGATTAAAGAGACAGCAAGTCAGCAAGAAAGCAAGCAAGCAACGAAACTCGAGATCAAGCAAGGCCAGGAAGTGAGAAAGCAACCTAGCAAGCAGTAAAAAAGCCTAAGCATAACAAGCAAGTAAAACAAAGCCTAAGCATAACAAGCAAGTAAACAAAGCCCAATCAAGCAACAAGCAAGTAAACAAAGCCCAATCAAACAAACAAGCAAGTAAACAAAGCCCAATCAATCAACAAGCAAGTAAACAAAGCAATCAATCAACAATAATAAGCAAGCAACAAGCAAGCAAAGTAAACAAAGCCCAATCAAGCAACAAGCAAGCAAGTAAACAAAGCCCAATCAACCAACAAGCAAAGCAAGTAAATCAAAGCCCAATCAACCAACAAGCAAGCAAGTAAACAAAGCCCAATCAACCAACAAGCAAGCAAGTAAACAAAGCCCCAATCAATCAACAACAAGCAAGCAAACAAAAGCCAATCAACTAAACAAGCAAACAAGCAAAAACAAAGCCCAATCAAGCAATCAACCCAAGCAAGCAAAAAAAGCCCAATCAAACAACAAGCAAAGCAAGCAAACAAAACCCAATCAACCAACAACCAAGCAAGCAAAGAAGAGAACCACCCAGCGCCACCCCAGAGCAACCGCGACCCGAGGCAGACAAGCACGAGACCAAGCCAGCGAGCGCCCAAGCCAGCGGACGAGCGCACGCAAGCAGGACAAGACAAGCACGAGACCAAGCCAGCGAGCGCCCAAGCCAGCGGACGAGCGCACGCAAGCAGACAAGACAAGCACGAGACCAAGCCAGCGACGCCCAAGCCAGCGGACGAGCGCACGCAAGCAGGACAAGACAAGCACGAGACCAAGCCAGCGAGCGCCCAAGCCAGCGGACGAGCGCACGCAAGCAGGACAAGACAAGCACGAGACCAAGCCAGCGAGCGCCCAAGCCAGCGGACGAGCGCACGCAAGCAGAACAGACAAGCACGAACCAAGCCAGCGAGCGCCCAAGCCAGCGGACGAGCGCACGCAAGCAGAGACCCAGCCCCGAGTACGCAGGTCCGCACGCAGCGTCACGCACCGCAGCGTCCGCACGCAAGCAACGCAGCGTCCGCACGCAAGGGGCCGGACAGCAGTGGCCCAACATAATGACCGCCAGCGCTCTCGTGTTCCCACCGGCGTGACTAATCGAGCAGACCCGTAGTCGACCCGCGGAGGGAACAGGTG
>NW_020869365.1:426256-433756 GCF_003789085.1 Penaeus vannamei | reverse complement strand
CCCTTGTCACGCCCATCCCCATCCCCCATCCCCTCCCCCATCTCCCTCCTTCCCTCTCCTCCACACCCTCCCTTCTCCCCTCTCCTCCTCCTTCCTCCATCCCCCTCCTTCCCACCCACCTTGTCACGGTCTCCGCGTAAGTGGGCCGCAGACATCATCCAGCTGTTCTTTCTCACGCCTTCTTTCTCTCTATTCTCGCGGTTATCTCCCTCCCACATCCTTCCTCGCTTTCTTCTTCTTCCTCCTTGGCAACCCTTTCTGTCTCTCTTCCCTTCGCTGCTCCTTCGCAATCCTTCTCTTCTCTGTCTTTTCTCTCTTTCTTTTTTTATCTTTTCTCTCCTGCTCTTTTCTCTCTTTCTCTTCTCTATCTTTTCTCTCCTTCTCTTCTCTGTCTTTTCTCTCTTTCTCTTCTCTGTCTTTCTCTTCTCTCTTCTCTATCCTTTCTCTCCTTCTCTTCTCTATCCTTTCTCTCCTTCTCTTCTGTCTTTTCTCTCTTCTCTTCTCTTTATCCTTTCTCTCCTTCTCTCTTTCCTTCTCTCTTTCTCTTTTTTATCCTTTCTCTCCTTCTCTTCTTTATCCTTTCTATCCTTCTCTTTTTTATCCCTTTTCTTCTCTTTTACAATCCTTCTCTTTTCTCTCCTCTTCTTTATCCTTTTTCTTCTCCTTCTCCCCCCTCTCCCTTTCTCTTCTCCTTCTCCCCTTTCTCCCTTTCCCTCTCTAACTCCTTACTCTCTCTCTCTCATCCTCACCCTCATCTTCATCACCCTCTCCCTCATATTCACCCTCATCCTCACTTCCAACCTCAACCTTTCCCTCATTCCATTCTCATCTTCCTTTTGTCCCTCTCCCTCACCCTTAACGTTAATCCTCTCCTTCTCCCTCACCCTTTCTCCCCCACCCTCACCCTAAACATCTCCCTCAACTTCACCCTTCGTCTTCAACTTTTCCCCCACCCTCACCCTAAGCATCTCCAACTCTTCACTCTCTCTCCCTCCCTTCACCCTCCTCGTCACCCTAACCTTCTCCCTCTCCCTCACCCTTTTTCCCCACCCTCACCCTAACCATCCCAAACTCTTCACTCTCTCTTCCCTCACCCTCCTCCTCACCCACCATCTCTCTCACCTCACCCTCCTCGTCACCCTAACCTTCTCCCTCTCCCTCACCCTTTCCCCCACCCTCACCCTAACCATCTCCAACTCTTCACTCTCTCTCTCCCTCACCCTCCTCCTCACCCTAACCATCTCCAACTCTTCACTCTCTCTCCCTCCCTCACCCTCCTCGTTACCCTAACCTTCTCCCTCTCCCTCACCCTTTCCCCCACCCTCACCCTAAAACATCTCCAACTCTTCACTCTCTCTCTCCCTCACCCTCATCCTCACTCTAACCTTCTCCCTCTCCCTCACCCTTTCCCCCACCCTTACCTTAATAGTCTCCAACTCTTCACTCTCTCTCTCCCTCACCCTAACCTTCTCCCTCACGCTCACCCTTTCCCCCACCCTCACCCTAAACATCTCCAACTCTTCACTCTCTCTCCCTACCTCACCCTCCTCGTTACCCTAACCTTCTCCCTCTCCCTCTCCCTTCCCCCCACCCTCAACCTAACCATCTCCAACTCTTCACTCTCCCTCACCCTCACCCTTATCCTCATCCTAACCATCTCCAACTCTTCACTCTCTCTCCCTCCCTCACCCTCCTCGTTACCCTAACCTTCTCCTCTCCCTCTTCCCTTCTTCCCCCATCCTCAACCTAACCTAAACAACACTCTCACCCTCACCCTCCTCATCCTAACCCTCCACTCCCTCTCCTCACCCTCACCCTTATCCTCATCCTAACCATCTCCAACTCTTCACTCTCTCTCTCCCTCACCCTCCTGCCTCACCCTAACCATCTCCAACTCTTCACTCTCTCTCCCTCCCTCACCCTCCTCGTTGCCCTAACCCTTCTCCCTCTCCCTCACCCTTTCCCCACCCTCACCCTAAACATCTCCAACTCTTCACTCTCTCTCTCCCCACCCTCATCCTCACTCTAACCTTCTCCTCTCCCTCACCCTTTTCCCCCACCCTTACCTCTAATAGTCTCCAACTCTCACTCTCTCTCTCCCTCACCCTACCTTCTTCCCTCACGCTCACCCTTTCCCCACCCCTCACCCTAAACATCTCCAACTCTTCACTCTCTCTCCTCCCTCACCCTCCTCGTTACCCTAACCTTCTCCCTCTCCCTCTCCCTTCCCCACCCTCAACCTAACCATCTCCAACTCTTCACTCTCCCTCATCCTTATCCTCATCCTAACCATCTCCCTCTCCCCTCACCCTAATCCTCCTCCTCCCTCCTCCTCCTCCTCACCCTAACCTTCTCCCTCTCCCCACCCCCACCCCACCCGAACACCTGTCATGACGTCACAGCTTCAAGTCCCTAATCAAACCTGATCAATTCGTATCGTGATAATTTGCGTGTATTAATGAAGGGCGGATGCAGGTGTACATTCCAGTAAGAGTGACGTCATACTCATCACCTTTGCAGCGTGACAGTCGACTTCCGAACTACAACTGTTGTTATCAATTGGCATTTTTTGGATCAAGGTTCATGGTGATCAGATTTGGATTCTTGCAAGATGTCTCGACTGTTGCAATGACTGTTATGATATCAAGGTTGTGATAATTATTATCATTGTAGATGTAATTACCTGGAGAAGCTTATGATAATCACTGCATAACTGCTTAACTACCATTTTTAACTGCAACTATCGTAGTTACCTCTGTACTATAACCGCCAATGTTGTCATAGTAACAACCACTGAACAGAAATCAAATAAAAAAAACATAGTTATTATAACTCTTTAATCAGATCTACAACCCCCCTTAGCTAAACCCCCATAACAACCATGAAATGATTTAACAACCATTCTCATTCACAACCACAACCACAGGAGCTAGTAACCATCTGTATGACTCCCAAAAATACCTATACAACCTCACCTACCACAAATTATAACCACAATCACAACCTTTCCTTCTCACAACCTCACATTTCTCTCATCATCCGAGACAGTGGGTTGTAGGGGGGGGGTTGCCTCCCTCCCTCCTCCCTCATTCCCCTTCATATCTTTTGTTTTTCGCTATTTCTACTTATTCTCCTTCCTCTTCTATTGTCTTTTCCTATCTCTTGTTTCTTCTTTTCTTCTTCTCTCTCTCTTTCTTTCTTTTTCTCTCATTTGTTCTTTCTTTTTCTGTCTGTCTGTCTCTGTCTTTCTCTCTAAATCTGTCTATCTATCTTTATCTCTCTATCTCTCTTAGTCTGTCTCTATGCATCTCTCTCTTTTTCTCTTTCTCTCCTTCTCTTCCGCTCACCCTCTCTTCTTCCCTCTCTCCCTCCCTCTTCCCCCCCACACTTTCCCTCTCTCCCTCTCTCCCTCTCCCCCCCCCCCCCTCTCTCTCTCTCTCTCTCTCTCTCTCTCTTTTCCTCTCTCCCCTTCCCCCCTCCCCCTTCTCCTTCCCTCCCTACCACCCACCCGTCCAATCTCTTCCCATTCACTTTCTTTCCCCCCACCCCAGCACCCCAACACCCCCTCTCTCCCCACACTTTCCTTCTTTCCCCCCCTTTCCCTCTCCCTCTCTCTCTCTCTCTTTTCCTCCCTCCCCTCCCTCCCCTTCTCCTTCTCCTCCCTCCCTCCCACCCACCCTTCCAATCTCTTCCCATTCACTTTCTTTCCCCCACCACCCCACCCCAACCACCCCCTCTCTCCCCACACTTTCTTCTTTCCCCCCCCTTCCCTCTCCCTCTCTCTCTCTCTCTCTTTTCCTCCCTCCCCTCCCCCCCTTCTCCTTCCCTCCCCCTCCCCCCACCCTCCAATCTCTTCCCATTCACTTTCTTTCCCCCCACCCCCCTCTCTCCCCCACATCCACTCAACCCCCACCACCACCCTCCATCCTACCTCCCCTTACCCCCCCTACCACCCCACCCACCCCTCTCTCCCCACCCCATCCCCCCCACACCTCCCACCCCCTCCTATCCTACCTCCCCTACCCCCCCACTCCACCCCAACCACCCCTCTCTCCCCACCATCCACTCACCCCCACCTCCTCTCCACCCCCTCCATCCTACCTCCCCTACCCCCCTACTCCACCCCACCACCCCCTCTCTCCCACCCCATCCCCTCACCCCCCACCTCCTCCACCCCCCTCCTATCCTACTCCCCTTCCCCCTACTCCACCCCACCCACCCCTCTCTCCCCACCCCATCCACTCACCCCCTCCACCACCCCTCCTACCCCCCCCATCCCCTCCCCCCCCCCACTGTCACCCTACCGTGTCAAATTAACGCGGTTCGTTAAATTTGTTTCGAAGTTCACTTAATCTTTCGTGTGAAGAAATTTTCGTTATATTTCTGTATCTTCGCAGAGTGTATTGGTGATATTCGAAGCATTTTAATCTTAATTTGATTACTATTATTATTATTATTATTATTATTATTATTATTATTATTATTATTATTATTATTTATTATTATGTTTTTTGTTGTTATTATTGTTATTATCATTATTACTATGTCTTTATCATCATTATTATTATTGTTATTATGATTATTATTACCATTATCATCATGAAGAATATTATTGTTATCATTGATAATAATACTAACAATAATAATAATATCAATAATAATAATAACACGAGTAATAATAACAATAACGATAATGATAATAATAACTTTAATTAATAAACAATAAAAATGATAACAACAACATTAATAACCTTAACATCAACAACTGCAAACAACAAACAACTTAAAAAAATAACAACAGAAACAAACAAACACTTACAACAAAACAAAACAAATACAATTACAACCACAAATAATTACAAGCAACAAAAACAATTGCAACAAACAAAATCAAACAACATTACAATAACAAACAATGACAACAAACAAAGAACAACAACAAACAATGACAAACAACAAAGAAACAACAACAAACAATGACAAACAACAAAGAAACAACAACACAAACAGTAACAAACAACAAAGAAACAACAACAAATAACAAACAACAATCTACAACAACAAACATTCACAAAACCAGCCCCTCCCCTCACCCCTCCCTTTCCCTCCCGCCCCCCCTTCACTCCTTCCCCTCCCCCTTCCCACCCCCCTTCACTCCTCCTCCCCCCACACCCACCCCCTCCCCTTTCCCACCCCTCCCCCTCCCCCCACCCCTCCCCACTTCACCCCCTCCCCCTTCACCCCACCCTTCACCCCCTTCCCCCATCCTCCCCTCCAACCCCCCTCACGCCCACCTCTCCTCTCACCCCTCCCTCCCTCTCCTCCCCTCTCCTCCCCAGCGACAGCAAATGCAAAAGTCGACAGGGCAGAATCCACGAACACCGGGCCGATAATTCCCCCCAAAAAAAACGCAGCCATTTTTTTTTGCCCCCAAGACTGGCAGTTTCTGGACAGTTATTTCGCTCTTTCCCTTCTCCTTCTTCTCTCCTTCTTCTCCTTCTCCTTCCTTCCTTTCACTTCGGGGTTGGCTGCTGCTGTTTGGTTTGTTTGGTTGTTTGGTTTGGTTTGGTTGTGTTTTTGTTTTTTTTGTTTGTTTGTTGTTTGTCGAGTTTTCTTTTTTTCTCTTTCTTTTTCTTTTTCTTTTTCTCTCTTTCTCCTTGTCTTCTCTCTCTTCTTCTCTGTCTGTCTGTCTGTCTGTCTGTCTGTCTGTCTCTCTCTCTCTCTCTCTCTCTCTCTCTCTCTCTCTCTCTCTCTCTCTCTCTCTCATCTCTCTCTCGTCTCTCTCTCTCTCTCTCTCTCTCTCCTCTCTCTCTTCTCTCTTCTCTCTCTCTCTCATTCTCTCTCTCTCTCTCTCTCTCTCTCTCTCTCTCTCTCTCTCTCCCCTCTTCTCTCTCTCTCTCTTCTCTCTCTCTCTCTCTCTCTCTCTCTCTCTCTCTCTCTCTCTCTCTCTCTCTCTCTCTCTCTCTCTCTCTCTCTCTCCTCTCTCCTCTCTCTCTCTCTCTCTCTCTCTCTCTCCTCTCCTTTCTCTTCTCTCTCTCTCTCTCTCTCTCTCTCTCTCTCTCTCTTACGAACACACGTACACACGCACGGGACCAGATCTCTTCATTATTCACTACTTCCGTTTCTCATTACGAAGCCTTTCCCTTTCCCTTTCCCTTTCTCTTTCCCTTTCCCTTTCTCTTTCTCTTTCCCTTTCCCTTTCTCTGTCTGTTTCCTTTCTTTTGTTCTCTTTCTTTTGTTTTCTATTTCCCCTTATCGCTTTTCATTCTCTTTTCCTTTGTTTCTCTTTCTCTTTCTCTTTCCTTTCCTGTTTCTGTTTCTGTTCTCTTTCCTTCTTTTGTTTTCTATTTCCCCTTTCGCTTTTCATTCTCTTTTCCTTTGTTTCCCTTTCTCTTTCTCTTTCTTTTTCTCTTTTTCCTTTTTTTCTCTTTCCCTTTTCCCTTTAACTTTTTTCTTTTTTCCATTTTCTTTTCCCTTTCTCTATTCCTTTCCATTTCTTCTTTATCTTTTTCTTCTCTTTTCTCTCTTCCTTTCTCATTCCTTTTCCCTTTCCCTTTCTCATTTTCTTTTCCCTTTTCTTTTCCCTTCCTCATTTCCCATTCCACATTCCCCTAACATTTTCCCTTTCCCTTTCCCTTTCACTTTTCCCCCTTCTTCCTGCTTTCTTTTCATTCTCTTCCCTTTCTCTTTCCATTCGCTTCCAATCTTCCATATTTCGTCAATACCTCAACGGGAGTTTTTTTTTTTTTCCCCTTTTCCTTTAATAACTTTTTCTTTTCCCTTTCTCCTTTCCCTTTCCATTTCTTTTCTTTATCCTTTTCTTCTCTTTTCTCTCTCTTCCTTTCTCATTCCTTTTCCCTTTCCCTTTCTCATTTTCTTTTCCCTTTCTCTTTCCCTTCCTCATAACCCCATTCCACATTCCCCTTACATTTTCCCTTTCCCTTTCCTTTCACTTTTCCTTATTCTCTGCTTTCTTTTCATTCTCTTCTCCTTTCTCTTCCCTTCGCTTCCAATCTCCATATTTCGTCAATACCTCACGGAGTTTTTTTTTTGTTTTCTTACTTTTTTTTTTTTTTTTTTTTTTTTTTTTGCAAATATCTTAAAGGTCTGAAAGTGAAATTGGTGTTTACTTCTATTGCCTTGTGGAGAACCTGATGGCCTCGGGGGGGGAGGGGAGGGAGGGAAGGAGGGGAGGGAGGGGGAGGGAAAGTGAAGGGAGGAAAGAGAGGGGAGAGTAGGGGACGTGAGAGAGGGGGGGGAGAGAGGGGGGGGAAGAGAGGAGGGAGGGAGGGAGGAGGGGAAGGAGGGAGGGAGGGGAGGGGAGGGAGGAGGGGAGGGAAAGTGAAGGGAGAGAAGGAAGGAAGGGAGAGGGGTAGGAGGGGAAGGAGGGGAGGGAGGGAGGGAGGGGAGGGAGGAAAAGTGAAGGGAAGAGAGGAAGGAAAGAGGGTAGGGGGAAGGAAGGGGAAGGAGGGAGGGGAGGGGAAGGAGGGGAAAGGAGGG
>NW_020869365.1:402184-420728 GCF_003789085.1 Penaeus vannamei | reverse complement strand
TATTTGCTGCAATATCTTCATTTCTTCTATCATCCCATGAGTTTCCAGTGTGTATTCGCTGCAATATCTTTATTTCTTCTATCATCCCATGAGTTTCCAGTGTGTATTTACTGTAATATCTTTATTTCTTCTATCATCCCATGAGTTTCCAGTGTGTATTTGCTGTTATCTTCATTTCTTCTATCATCCCAGGAGTTTAAAGTGTGTATTTACTGTAATATCTTTATTTCTTTTATCATCCCAACAATTTCCAGTGTGTATTCGCTGTAATATCTTTATTTCTTTTATCATCCCAGGAGTTTCCAGTGTGTATTTACTGCAATATCTTTATTTCTTTTATCATCCCAACATTTTCCAGTGTGTATTTGCTGTAATATCTTTATTTCTTCTGTTATCCCAACATTTTCCAGTGTGTATTTACTGTAATATCTTTATTTCTTCTGTTATCCCAACATTTTCCAGTGTGTATTCGCTGCAATATCTTTATTTCTTGGTGTTTTTATCTGCTGATGGTGTAGGGATAACTGCTCGAGGATTGGGCTATGTGCGGCTCCTATTTCTTATCCTTCTAATGGTATGTCTAGTGGTATGTTGTGTAGTGGTATTATATGTATAAGAAAACAGTCGTGAACACCGGTATCTATTAGGAATGATCAGGACAATCCACGAAAATATCCCATATTGTCCCATAGAGTATCTTCGCCGAAATGCACAGCGATAAATGTCTTTTATAGGAATTAAATCGATTTTACGGGAAATTTGGCAACCCTCCGCAACTCCCATGATTAAGATCGGGTCTAACAGCCTGTTGACGTTTAGACATATATTTAATTTCCGAACGATAATTACCGGATATCTGCAATACCTTACAACCTCTCTTACTTGACATGACTCCCATGATTACCTGTGTCTATGACAGTCTGTTGTAATCATAGGTAGCCTTGACATTGGCCTTAGCTTCGTTATTTCTGTCATTTCATTCCCAGACATGTTTATATTCCTTATCGTACCGCGTAAGATCACAAAGATACTCACCTCACAGCACAAAAGTCTTCAAGATGTTGATACGGAGATAATACACAAGTTCTGAATAATAATAAGCACTCCATTGACGACAATACTCAACGACGTTATAGATACGGTGAAGAACAGACCCACAAAAGACAAAAGAATAAACAAAAGGAGTTAAATCTCTCACACTAGACTTGGCGATAAGATTTTGGAGGTTTGAATCGTTTAAAAGGAAGGATCGGATCGGACAGGTTCTCGTCTCGGACCACACACACACACTGTCTTCTTACATTTTTTGTGGTGTCTATTGTCTCGAAATATAAGTACCGGAGAATTGAAAGAAATACATTATTTTTAACCGTAGTTCACCGGGAAGAATATTTATAACCCGGACCGCGTTTATGTGGAGTGAACTATTTTCTTCCACGAGTTTAAATCTGACATAATAAGTGCACAATACCATGAAATAGTGACAAAAGGAACAAAATCATAAATATTACCGGAACGTACTTACACACCGGCCGTTATTCAGACGAAAACAAAACCTTAACCGGATAAAAAAAAAAAAAAAAAAAAAAAAACACTCGGTGGTTACCCCGCATAATGCCGAGGCGCTCAAAGGCCATTAAGTGTTTCTTCAAAAAAAAAAAAAAAAAAAAAAAGGCCAACCGGTGGACCCCCTCACCCCTCCCTCCCTCTCCCTCCCTCTCTCCCTCTCCCTCCCTCCCTCCCTCCCTCCCTCCCTCCTTCCCTCCCTCTCCCTCCCTCCTTCTTTCCCTCTCTCTCTCCCTCCCTCCCTCTCCCTCTCCCTCTCCCTCTCTCCTCTCCCTCTCTCCCTCTCCTCTCTCCCTCTCCCTCTCTCCCTCCCTCCCTCCCCCTCCCTCCCTCCCTCCCTCTCTCCCTCTCTCTCTCCCCTCCCTCTCCCTCCCTCCCCTCACCCCCCCCTAGAAGTAACAAAGGCCTTTCGTGTCCCGTCTCGCCATGGGGACGACCACGGGGGGGGGGGGCGTGCTTGATTTAGGGACATAATAGACCTCGGGGGCCACAGAGGAACCCTGGAGAACAATGCACGCGTGAGGATGGGCAAGAGACGGAAGATGGAGGAGGGAGGAGGGAGAGGGAGAGGAGAGGAGAGAGGGAGGGAGGAGAGGGAGAGGGAGAGGGAGAGGGAGGGGGAGGGAGGGGAGGGGGGGGAGGGAGGGAGAGAGAGAGAGAGATAGAGAGAGAGAGAGAGAGAGAGAGAGAGAGAGAGAGAGAGAGAGAGAGAGAGAGAGAGAGAGAGAGAGAGAGAGAGAGAGAGAGAGAGAGACAGAACAGAGAGATAGATAGATAGAAAGAGAGAGAAAGACAAAGACAAAGAGAGAGAGAGGGAAAAAAGATGCGGTGCAGGTAGAAAATGAGGAAGAAAAGGCAAGTGCTGGACTGAAGAAGAGAGTAAGAAAAAAAAGGAAATTATAGACAAAAGAAGAATCCTTTTGAATATCAGGAGAAAAGGACACAATAACAAATGCAAAACATAATGATACGTCGACCAAAATAAAGAGGATTTAATGACAAAACAGACAATTACCAAAGCTATGTAACTTTTCTTTATTTCTACGTAATTATACCATAATCATACCAATGAGATATAACTATTCTTTCCCTCTATTATACCACCATAATAAAGAATTAATTTATACGTAAAAAACAATTTGAAGATCCATACACTAAAAGACCTTATCCACTTAACTCTGATAACACAAAATAATCGTAAAAAAAACATCATTTATACGTAAACAAAAACAAAAACACGACTATACACTAAAAGACCTTATACACCTCACATCGATAACACACACAACACAACAAAAAAAAAAAAAAACACGATCTATCCACTAAAATATCATAAACACTTGACTTACACTTGACACAAAATCCTAAAAAAAATACTAAATTAATATCCTTAATTAAGAGTCTTTCCTCGATGCAAAAAAAACGAATAAAAATCCATAGATTTTTATGCTAATGAACCGCACTCTTTTCCTTTGCAGACCTGAAGCGTGCACTCCGCATGGAGTCTCCGACGCCGAGGCTGAGTGAATCCAATCTGAAGAAGTTGTCAAGAGGCCTCAGGTAAGTGTGGAAGGGAAAAGGGTAGAATAATAATAAATGGGAATTTAAAAAGATTTAAAAAGGCCTCAGGTAAGTGTTTAAGGGAAAAGGTAGAAGAATAATAATAAATGGGAATTAAAAAAGATTTAAAAGGCCTCAGGTAAGTGTGGAAGGAGAAGGGTAGAAGAATGATAAATGGAAATTAAAAAAAAAAAATCAAAGTTCTATTTAGATGAATAATGAACTGGAATTTTAAGTCATAGTGCTATGTAGAAGAATGATAATAATGGGAATTTAAAAAAGATTTAAAAGGCCTATTTAGATGAATAGTGAATTGGAATTTTGAAAAGAATAATGAATGGGAATTCAGAAAAAATCAAAGGTGTGTAGAAGAAGGATAAATGGGAATGAAAAAAAGATTTAAAAGGTCTATTTAGATGAATAATGAACTGGAATTTTAAGTCATAGTGCTATGTAGAAGAATGATAAACGGGAATAAAAAATAATCAAAGGTCTATTTAGATGAATAGTTGACGAATTTTAAAAAGAATAATAATGAAAGGGAAAAAAAAGTCCTATTTAAATTAAATGAATTGAACTGGAATTTTAAAATCAAGTCTATTTAGATGAATAGTGAACTGGAATTTTAAAAAGAATAATAATGAAAGGGAATGAAAAAAAAAATCAAAGGTCTATTGAGATGAATAATGAAATGGAATTTTAAAATCAAAGTGCTATTTAGATGAATAATAACGCAAATAAAAAAAAAAAAAAATCGGTGCCCTGTTTAGATGTTTGATATAAATAATGTATAAAGTCCTGTTTAGATGTTTAATATCCATATTTGAATTCACGTCCTGATACTTATTGCAAAGTATGGAGCATAAGGATAAGTTTATACGAAAGTTGAATATAAGTGTGAATGGGAATGAGATAATAAGAACGCGTATTTAAAACTCAAGTTCATATTTAGATATTTATTTCAAAATATGGATATTTAAGGCAAATTTAAGATCCGAATCGTTTTATTAGCGGTAAAAAAAACGTCAATATGAATATTCTAACGAGTATATCTGTCTTTAATAAATATATCATTTTCAAAACAAGTGACTTTCTACTAAAATGGAACAAGTCTTACACCAAGACATGTCGTGTGGTTAACTAGTGGGTGGATGTTAACTTAATGGAACAACTGCAATAACCTTGTCTTCAGATCTCGTATTGTAATGTAAGAGAGGTGGAGGAAAAAGCTTCAGTAATATAAAGTACATTATTACAAATTCAGTAACCCAAAATACGATAATTTTATGAACAATACGAATGGAGTTAACAGGATAAAATTATTCTAATATAATACAGCTTTAGTAACCCAAAATACGACAATTTTATGACAATACGAATAGAGTAAACAAGATAAAATTATTCTAATATAATACAGCTTTAGTAACCCAAAATACGACAATTTTATGACAATACGAATAGAGTAAACAAGATAAAATTATTCTAATATAATACAGCTTTAGTAACCCAAAATACGACAATTTTATAACAATACGAATGGAGTAAACAGGATAAAATTATTCTGAAATAATACGGCTTTAGTAAAACAGAATACGACGGTTATATAACAATACAAACTGAGTAAAACAAAATAAAAATCATTCTGAAATAAATACAGCTTTAGTAAAACAGAATTCGACAGTTATATAACAATACACAAATTCAATAAAACAAAATATGCCAGTATAACAATAGAATTTCAGCAAAGCAGAATACAAAAGCTCTATAACAATACAGATTCAATTATAGAAACCCACAATGTCTTTTCTCTTCGTATCAACACAATATAAAATACACAAAATTCCTACCTTTCATATACCTGTAATAGAAAGTAATTTTTTCAGCATACCAAGCTAGCTTTCGTATTTAATCTATTTCACTATAACGCCAAGGAATGGACGCTACCATAGTGAAGGTGTAAAAAAAAACTCTACTAATGCTTTAATGTGTGTAAATCCTCCACAAATCAATACCTTTCTCGTCTTTATTGCTTCCTCCTGCATCACTATGATTAGCGAAATAGCATAGTTTCTCCTTCGATGACGAGGCTCTGAGCGATTTAAGTTTTGGCGGTGCGTGCCCATCCTGGTGAAGGGACGGAGAAGGGAAGAAGAGGAAAAGACACGAATGTAATTTCTTGTTCCTTCCTTCGTTGGAAACACATGAATATTTCTTGTTCTTCTCTGTGTTGTTCTGTTTGTAATTTGGTCGATATGACGAAGGGAAGAACAGGAAAACACACGAATGTAATTTCTTGTTCCTTCCTTCGTTGTTCTGCTTGTAATTTGTTCGATATGACGAAGGGAAGAACAGGAAAACACACGAGAATATAATTTCTTGTTCTTCTCTGTGTTGTTCCTTTTGTAATTGGTTCGATATGACGAAGGGAAGAACAGGAAAACACACGAATATAATTTCTTGTTCCTTCCTGCTTTGTTCTGTTTGTAATTTGTTCGATATGACGAAGGGAAGAACAAGGAAACACGAATATTTCTTGTTCTTCTCTTTGTTGTTCGTTTTGTAATTTGTTCGATATGACGAAGGGAAGAACAAGGAAACACACGAATATTTCTTGATTTTCTCTTTGTTGTTTTTCTTTTGTAATTTGTTCGATATGACGAAGGGAAGAACAGGAAAACACACGAATATTTCTTGTTCTTCCTGCTTTGTTATTTTTGGAATTTGTTCGATATGACGAAGGGAAGAACAAGGAAACACACGAATATAATTTCTTGTTCTTCTCTGCTTTGTTCCTTTTGTAATATATTCGATATGAATGCCACACCATCCTGATAAATAAATAGATAAATAAATAAATGAAATATGAAGGAAAGACGAAGGAAGAACAAGGAAACACACGAATATTTCTTGTTCTTCTCTTTGTTGTTTCTTTTGTAATTTGTTCGATATGACGAAGGGAAGAACAAGGAAACACGAATATTTCTTGTTCTTCTCTTTGTTGTTTCTTTTGTAATTTGTTCGATATGACGAAGGGAAGAACAAGGAAACACGAATATTTCTTGTTCTTCTCTTTGTTTGTTCTTTGTGTAATTTGTTCGATATGACGAAGGGAAGAACAAGGAAACACACGAATATTTCTTGTTCTTCCTGCTTTGTTCTTTTTGTTATTGCTTCGATATGAATGCCACACCATCTTGATAAATAAATAGATAAATAAATAAATGAAATATGAAGGAAAGACGAAGGGAAGAACAGAAAAGACACGAATAATTCTTGTTCTTCTCTGCTTTGTTCCTTTTGTAATTATATTCGATATGAATGCCACACCATCCTGATAAATAAATAGATTAATAAATAAATGAAATATGAAGGAAAGACGAAGGGAAGAACAAGAAACACACGAATATAATTTCTTGTTTTCTCTTTGTTGTTTCTTTTGTAATTTGGTCGATATGACGAAGGGAAGAACAAGGAAACACACGAATATAATTTCTTGTTCTTCTCTTTGTTGTTTCTTTTGTAATTTGTTCGATATGACGAAGGGAAGAACAAGGAAACACACGAATATTTCTTGTTCTTCCTGCTTTGTTCCTTTTGTTATTGGTTCGATATGACGAAGGGAAGAACAAGAAAACACACGAATATAATTTCTTGTTCCTTCCTTCGTTGTTCTGTTTGTAATTTGTTCGATATGACGAAGGGAAGAACAAGGAAACACACGAATATAATTTCTTGTTCTTCTCTGCGTTGTTCATTTTGTTATTGGTTCGATATGAATGATACACCATCTTGATAAATAAATAGATAAATAAATAAATGAAATATGAAGGAAAGACGAAGGTAAGAACAGGAAAACACACGAATGTAATTTCTTGTTCCTTCCTGCTTTATTCTCTTTGTCATTTGTTCGATATGACGAAGGGAAGAAGAGGAAAAGACATGAATATTTCTTGTTCTTCCTTCGTTGTTCTGTTAGTAATTGGTTCGATATGACGAAGGGAAGAACAAGAAAGACACGAATATTTCTTGATTATCTCTGTGTTGTTCCTTTTGTAATTGGTTCGATATGAATGCCATACCATCTTGATAAATAAATAAATGAAATATGAAGGAAAGACGAAGGTAAGAACAGGAAACACACGAATATAATTTCTTGTTCCTTCCTTCGTTGTTCGTTTTGTAATTGGTTCGATATGACGAAGGGAAGAACAGGAAAACACACGAATATTTCTTGTTCTTCCTGCTTTGTTCTTTATGTAATTTGGTCGATATGACGAAGGGAAGAACAGGAAAAGACACGAGAATATAATTTCTTGTTCTTCTCTGCGTTGTTCTGTTTGTAATTGGTTCGATATGACGAAGGGAAGAACAAGAAAGACACGAATATTTCTTGTTCTTCCTGCTCTGTTCTTTATGTAATATATTCGATATGAATGCCACACCATCTTGATAAATAAATAGATAAATAAATAAATGAAATATGAAGGAAAGACGAAGGGAAGAACAGGAAAACACACGAATATAATTTCTTGATTTTCTCTTTGTTGTTCATTTTGTAATTTGTTCGATATGACGAAGGGAAGAACAGGAAAACACACGAATATTTCTTGTTCTTCCTGCTTTGTTCTTTATGTAATTTGGTCGATATGACGAAGGGAAGAACAAGGAAACACACGAATAATTCTTGTTATTCGTGCTTTGTTTTTTTTTTTTTTTTTGTAATATATTCGATATGAATGCCACACCATCCTGATGAATAAATAGATAAATAAATAAATGAAATATGAAGAGACGGAGAAGGGAAGAACAAGAAAACACACGAATATAATTTCTTGTTTTTCTCTTTGTTGTTTCTTTTGTAATTGGTTCGATATGACGAAGGGAAGAACAGGAAAACACACGAATATTTCTTGTTCCTTCCTTCGTTGTTCCTTTTGTAATATATTCGATATGAATGCCACACCATCCTGATAAATAAATAGATAAATAAATAAATGAAATATGAAGGAAAGACGAAGAAGGGAAGAACAGGAAAACACACGAATATTTCTTGTTCTTCTCTTTGTTGTTTCTTTTGTAATTTGTTCGATATGACGAAGGGAAGAACAGGAAAACACACGAATATAATTTCTTGTTCCTTCCTTCGTTGTTTCTTTTGTAATTTGTTTGATATGACGAAGGGAAGAACAAGGAAACACACGAATATTTCTTGTTCTTCTCTGCGTTGTTTCTTTATGTAATTTGGTCGATATGACGAAGGGAAGAACAGGAAAACACACGAATATTTCTTGTTCTTTCTGCGTTGTTCCTTTTGTAATTTGTTCGATATGACGAAGGGAAGAACAAGGAAAACACACGAATGTAATTTCTTGTTCCTTCCTGCGTTGTTCTGTTTGTAATTGGTTCGATATGACGAAGGGAAGAACAGGAAAACACGAATATTTTTTGTTCTTCCTGCTTTGTTCTTTTTGTAATATATGCGATATGAATGCCACACCATCCTGATAAATAAATAGATTAAATAAATAAATGAAATATGAAGGGACGGAAAGGGAAGAACAAGGAAACACACGAAATAATTTCTTGTTCCTTCCTTCGTTGTTCTTTTGTAATTGGTTCGATATGACGAAGGGAAGAACAAGGAAACACGAATATTTCTTGTTCTTCTCTGTGTTGTTCTGTCTGTAATTTGTTCGATATGACGAAGGGAAGAACAGGAAAAGACACGAATATAATTTCTTGTTCTTCTCTTTGTTGTTTCTTTTGTAATTTGTTCGATATGACGAAGGGAAGAACAGGAAAGACACGAGAATATAATTTCTTGTTCTTCTCTTTGTTGTTTCTTTTGTAATTTGTTCGATATGACGAAGGGAAGAACAGGAAAACACACGAATATTTCTTGTTCTTCTCTTTGTTGTTTCTTTTGTAATTTGTTCGATATGACGAAGGGAAGAACAGGAAAACACACGAATATTTCTTGTTCTTCCTGCTTTGTTCTTTTTGTAATATTTTCGATATGAATGCCACACCATCCTGATAAATAAATAGATAAATAAATAAATGAAATATGAAGGAAAGACGAAGGGAAGAACAGGAAAACACACGAATATAATTTCTTGTTCCTTCCTTCGTTGTTCGTTTTGTAACTGGTTCGATATGACGAAGGGAAGAATAGGAAAACACGAATATAATTTCTTGTTCTTCTCTGCGTTGTTTCTTTTATAATTTGTTCGATATGACGAAGGGAAGAACAAGGAAACACACGAATATTTCTTGTTCTTCCTGCTTTGTTCTTTTTGTAATATATGCGATATGAATGATACACCATCTTGATAAATAAATAGATAAATAAATAAATGAAATATGAAGGAAAGACGAAGGGAAGAACAAGAAAACACACGAATAGAGTTTTCTTGTCACTTCCTTCTCTGTTCGTTTTGTAATTGGTTTGTTATGAATTCCACACTTTCCTGATTAAAAGAATGAAAGAAGAAGAAGAAGAAGAAGAAAATAGATGAAGGGTGACGAAGGGAAGAACAAGAAACACACGAATATTTCTTTTTTTTTTCTTCGTTCTTCCTTTTGTATTTGTTCAATATAAATGACACACCTTCCTGATAAACAAATAAATAAATGAAAATAAAACAACGAAGAGCAACGAAAGGAAGAACAAGAAAACACACGAATAGAGTTTCCTTGTCTCTTTCCTTCGTTGTTCTTTTATGTAATTGGTTTGTTACGAATGCCACACTTTCCTGATTAAAAAGAATGAAAGAACAAGAAGAAGAAGAAGGAGAAAATAGATGAAGGGGTGACGAAGGGAAGAACAAGAAAACACACGAATATTTCTTGTTTTTTTTTTCTTCTTCGTTCTTCCTTTTGTAATTTGTTCAATATGAATGGCACACCTTTTTGATAAAAAATAAATGAATAAGAATAAAAACAATGAAGGAGCAACGAAGGGAAGAACAAGAAAACACACGAATATAGTTTTCTTGTTCCTTCCTTCGCTGTTCTTTTTTGTAATTGTTTTGTTATGAATGCCACACTTTCCTGATTAAAAAGAATGAAAGAAGAAGAAGAAGAAGAAGAAGAAGAAGAAAATAGATGAAGGGGTGACGAAGGGAAGAACAAGAAAACACACGAATATTTCTTGTTCT
This sequence comes from Penaeus vannamei, assembly GCF_003789085.1. Classification (NCBI taxonomy): domain Eukaryota; kingdom Metazoa; phylum Arthropoda; class Malacostraca; order Decapoda; family Penaeidae; genus Penaeus; species Penaeus vannamei. Next base: position 410,442 of record NW_020869365.1, on the reverse strand, counting down.
TTCTTCTTTCTTCCTTTTGTAATTTGTTCGATATAAATGGCACACCTTCCTGATAAATAAATAAATAAATAAAAATAAAAACAATGAAGGAGCAACGAAGGGAAGAACAAGAAAACACACGAATAGAGTTTTCTTGTCACTTCCTTCGCTGTTCGTTCTTGTAATTGGTTTGTTATGAATGCCACACTTTCCTGATTAAAAAGAATGAAAGAAGAAGAAGAAGAAGAAGAAGAAGAAGAAGAAGAAAATAGATGAAGGGGTGACGAAGGGAAGAACAAGAAAACACACGAATATTTCTTGTTTTTTTTTTCTTCGTTCTTCCTTTTGTAATTTGTCGATATAAATGACACACCTTCCTGATAAAAATAAATAAATAAATAAATAATAAAAATAAAAACAATGAAGGAGCAACGAAGGGAAGAACAAGAAAACACACGAATAGAGTTTTCTTGTTCCTTCCTTCGCTGTTCTTTTTTGTAATTGGGTTGTTATGAATTCCACACTTTTTCTGATTAAATAAAAAAACAAAAAACAAAAAAAATAAACAAGCAAAACAAAACAAAGTACATTCTAATACACTGACGAAATAATAAAAAAAAAAATGCTTATAAATGAAGAGATAACAATATAAAAATATATAAATACGATTTGATTCACTTTGTTATTTGATATATATTTTTTTAAATCCTCCGAATCCGTGAAGGTATTTCTTCGTTGTGTCATTAGATAAAAAATAAAAGACATTTTACAAGGTTTAATTTTCAGTGTAGTACGTAATTACCGAAGCTTGTTATCCTTCTGGCTATAACGGTAATTGTTAATTTCCTTTGCTGAAGATAATATAATAAGTTTTTGTGAAGGCCTAAAGCTATTTATCGGCGTTCGTTTTGAAGAATGTGTCGAAGCCAGGGTTACCGTGTCCGAACGTGTGAACGGTGGGATGAGAAAGCTTTATTTTTTATCTTAAAAAAAAAAGTTTAATTATTTTCTGTGGATGAATAAGCCTTATTATATTATTTGAAAAAAAGTTTAATTATTTTCTATGGACTAATAAACTGTCATTTTATTTGGAAAAAAAGTTTTATTATTTTCTATGGACGAATAAACTTTATAATTATTGAAGAAAAACAAATCCTATGGATGAATAAGCTTTGTTATTTTATCTGAAAAAAAAGTTTAATTATCTTCTATGGGTGAATAAACTTTATTCTTTTATCTGGAAATTAATATATGGACGAATAAGTTTGTTATTTTATCTGAAAAAAAAGTTTTATTTATCTTCTATTGGTGAATAAACTTTATATTCTTTTATCTGGAAATTAATATATGGACGAATAAGCTTTGTTATTTTATCTGAAAAAAAAGTTTAATTATCTTCTATGGGTGAATAAACTTTATTCTTTTATCTGGAAATTAATATATGGACGAATAAGCTTTGTTATTTTATCTGAAAAAAAGTTTATTTATCTTCTATTGGTGAATAAACTTTATTCTTTTATCTGGAAATTAATATATGGACGAATAAGCTTTGTTATTTTATCTGAAAAAAAAGTTTAATTATCTTCTATGGGTGAATAAACTTTATTCTTTTATCTGGAAATTAATATATGGACGAATAAGCTTTGTTATTTTATCTGAAAAAAAAAATCTTCTATGAACATGGACCAGAAAACGGTATAATGGTATTTCTCTCAAGAAACTGATGTATACTGAATTTGCTGTTTTTATTTGAGTGAATAATCTTAATAAACAAGATTAAGTCAACCTACGATTAATGGAAACCGCCTAAAATTGTGTACGTTTTATTCTTGTGATAAATATGTGATATCATAATGTTCTTGCTTATGATAATAATAATAATAATTATCATAATTGTGATATCATAATGTTCTTGCTTATAATAATATTGGTGATAAGATAATTTCCTTCTTTCTTTTATCAATATCTCCCCCGGTCAAAAATAAAAAAATATAATAATAATATTGCTGATAATATCCTTTTCTTCTTTCTAATATCTTCCCCGGGCGAAAGTAATAAATAGATAAATAAATAAACAAAGCAATACTATCATGAATCCTATTAAAACATATTTATAAATCCTGTGTCCCATTTAGCCATATTTGGCTCTCCCAGGATCAGTAAAAAAAAAAAAAATAAAAAAAAAAAAATAATAAAAAAAAAAAAAAAAAAAAATAAAAATAAATAAATAAATAAATAATAATGATAATAATAATAGAAAAAAATATCGGAAGGTGAAACGCCCTCCTTGTTGCAGAGGTCGAGGCCAATAGGAGGGTGTGTTGCAGCTCGGCCACGGAAACTGCAACAAAAAAAAATGCAATTAATAACTGTCATTTTAAGTGTGTTGTGATTATGCTCTGGGAGACCTTCGAGATTCCGAGGCTGTTCACACTACCTTTAAAACAACCAGCATCCGTGGTTCGTGCTGACATCATGAAGAAACCTGATGGTGTTGGTATCAATTCTTTGCGTCTGTCTGTATATTTAGAGTCAGCATCCGCGGTTCATGCTGACATTATAAGAAGCTTGATGGTGTAATGGTATCAATTCTTGCCGGTCTGATCTGTTATTTAGAGTCAGTATCCCGCGGTTTCAGGCTGACGTTATGAAGAAGCTTTTGATGGTGGTAGGTATCAATTTTTCTTGCCGTCTGTCCTGTATATTTAGAGTCAGTATCCGCGGTTCAGGCTGACGTTATGAAGAAGCTTGATGGTGTAGGTATCAATTCTTGCCGTCTGTCTGTATATTTAGAGTCAGTATCCGTGGTTAGGCTGACATTATGAAGAAGCCTGAGGGTGTAGGTATCAATTCTTGCCGTCTGTCCTGTATATTTTAGAGTCATATCCGTGGTTCAGGCTGAACATTATGAAGAAGCCTGAGGGTGTAAGGTATCAATTCTTGCCGTCTGTCTGTATATTTAGAGTCAGTATCCGTGGTTCAGGCTGACATTATGAAGAAGCCTGAGGGTTTAGGTATCAATTCTTGCCGTCTGTCTGTATATTTAGAGTCAGTATCCGCGGTTCGTGCTGACATTATGAAGAAGCCTGAGGGTTTAGGTATCAATTCTTGCCGTCTGTCTGTATATTTAGAGGTCAGTATCCGTGTTCATGCTGACATTATAAAGAAGCCTGAGGGTGTAGGTATCAATTCTTTGCGTCTGTCTGTTTATTTAGAGTCAGTATCCGCGGTTAATGCTATTATAAAGAAAGCCTGAGGGTTTAGGTATCAATTCTTTGCCGTCTGTCTGTATATTTAGACCAGCATCCGTGGTTCGTGCTGACGTTATGAAGAAGCTTGAGGGTTTTAGGTATCAATTCTTGCCGTCTGTCTGTATATTAAGAGTCAGCATCCGTGGTTCAGGCTGACGTTATTAAGAAGCTTGAGGGTTTAGGTATCACTTTTTACCGTCTGTCTGTATATTAAGAGTCAGTATCCGCGGTTAATGCTGACAATTATGAGAAGCCTGATGGTGTAGGTATCAATTCTTGCCGTCTGTCTGTATATTTAGAGTCAGTATCCGCGGTTCGTGCTGACATTATGAAGAAGCTGAGGGTTTAGGTATCAATTCTTGCCGTCTGTCTGTATATTTAGAGTCAGTATCCGCGGTTCATGCTACGTTATGAAGAAGGCTGAGGGTTTAGGTAATCAATTCTTTGCGTCTGTCTGTATAATTTAGAGTCAGTATCGCGGTTAATGCTATTATAAAGAAGCTTGAGGGTGTTTGGTGTCATTCCTTGCCGTCTGTCTGTATATTAGACCATATGTGATGCTCCTAAGAGTCAAAATTGTGGGATTCTAGAGCTGTTGTGTTGCCTGTTATTGAATATTGACTCCGATTAGCGTAGAAAAGCACAAGTCAGCTTTCTATTAGTGTATATTTTTTGAACCTCCACTTATACAAAAATTCTGGGGTGATACGTGTAGACATGGGATGATAGGTATATATATAATGGTAATATATAGTTATAACAATATTAGAATGGTTAGAGAGAGAGGAGGGGCGGGAGTAGAAGGGGACGGGAGAGGAAGAGGAAGAGAAGAGGGAGAGGGAGAGGAGAGGGAGGAGGGGAAGGGGGAGGGGGAGGAAGAGGGAGAGGGAGAGGGAGAGGGAGAGGGGAAGGCGAAGGCGGAGGCGGAGGGGGAGGGAGAGGGGAAGGCGAAGGCGGAGGCGGAGGGGAAGGGAGAGGGAAGGGGAAGGCGAAGGCGGAGGCGGGAGGGGGGGAGGGAGCGGGAGGGAGAGGAGAGGGAGAGGGGGAGGGGGAGGGGAGGGGAGGGAGAGGGAGAGGGAGAGGGAGAGGAGAGGAGAGGGAGAGGGAGAGGGAGAGGGAGAGGAGAGAGAGAGAGAGAGAGAGAGAGAAGAGAGAGAGAGAGAGAGAGAGAGAGAGAGAGAGAGAGAGAGGGAGAGAGGGGGGGATGCCCGGGATTACCATCCACTGGCAGCACGCGGATTGAACGCAGGTCAGCAAGATTGCTAAACACAGCAACGCACACGCCGCACGCACGCACGCACGCACGCACGCACGCACGCACGCACACACACACACACACACACACACACACACACCACACACAACACACACACACACACACACACAACACACAACACACAACACACACACACGTACGTACACGCACACACGCACACACACACACACACCACACAGAGAGAGAGAGAGAGAGAGAGAGAAGAGAGAGAGAGAGAGAGAGAGAGAGAGAGAGAGAGAGGAGAGAGAGAGAGAGAGAGAGATGGACAGACAGACAGAGAGACAGAGACAGACGTAATGTGCACACACAGTATATAATAAATCTAATCTACAGACGCACAATAATTATCTTTGTCCTTGTGCTTTCAGGTCCTCCAAGAAAAGCCTCCACTCGGTTCACTCAGCGCTCGAAACTCACAGCGTCCAGGATGGGCAGCTCAGCGGACGCTCTGTATCCCTCGTAAGTATCCTACAGGAGTCCAGTCCCTTTGCACGCAGCGGCTGTAGGTCCATGACGTAGGTTGTTAGGATTTCTTCGCCCGGTGGTACGGTAAAGGCAGGGGTCCATGTTGTCTTGTGACCGTACCCGTGGCTTTTGTTTTTTGTAGTGTCTCCACGAGCCTCTAGGTCTCAAAAAGACATTTTTACAGATAATAGGCTTTGTGGGTCGTGAATGGACTGTGTAAGGGAAGGTCGGGTGCGCTTTTTGTTGTTGTGCGCATTTTGAGGGTAGTTTTCAATCGGCTTTCACATTTTCCCAAGTTTCTAGAGTCGGTTCTTGGGTTTTGGGAAAGTGCGATGTTGGAAAGTCGATCTTTGGGAAATGACATTGTAGGAAAACTATACTGAACGTGATGAACAAGACGGAAGGTCCTACTTTTTAAAGAAATTCAAGGAAGGTATCCGATCCAAAATGGCGGATATGATGCGCGGTTTTCGTAAGTAAACAACATCGCTTCACACGGGATTAACATGTTCACAGTATACATATACCTTGTGCAATGTCACTGTACGAAAAAAAAAGGGATAGCAAAGTTGGTTTCCGTGAGTATTCGCCAGCAAGGCTAATTTTCCCGTGAAGATAATAGATAATTTACAAGACACCCCTTTCTCTTTCTGTCCGGGAGTTTCGCTGCACAAGATCGGACGAATCCCACCACGTGACACGAAGGTGTTATCCGCCTGGGTAAAAAAAGCTCAAATTGGTGAGATCTTTAAGTCACGTTGTCGCTGAACAAGTGAGACAAAAATAAACCCAGATTTAGAGAAAAAAATAAAGAATAACAAAATGAGTGATGATAATCTAAATTTACAAATACATACGATGGAAAGAACAGGAAAACACACGAGGGGTCCAGTATATTTTTATCTCCTGACCCCCCTCCCACCTCTTCGTTGTATTATTTACAATCTGTTTAGAATGAATCCTCCACAAAAGATATCCGATCGCCAACATACCAATTATAACACAGGGCACAAACCACGAAGCCCCAGCGTGTTATAATCCACCCCACCTCACCCCAGTCCGTAAAGATCTGACAAGCCCCTAGAGCTAAGAAACAGGTGCATATCCCTGTGTACTTCGATCAGATAACCACAAAAGGGGGCATTTCACACGTAGGATCAAAGCCATAAACGGAAGTTGGAGAAACCGAAAGTATTAGGAAGGCTAGTCACTTGTTTTTTGGTCGCTGCAGAGAATATATTTACGTGTGGCAAATAAACATACGTATCAGTTTTGAGAATATGACGTAAATCATTCAGTATATATCATTTATTTGCATATTTTCGGATCTTTGAGGTTCTAGAGGTTTCTCTAATAACAGTGTACATTTTATATCAACATAGAAATATGCAGAAGGGTGAAAATGACGGTAGATATATCGACTTTTAATCCATATGATCTTCTAACAAGAGGCGAACCACCAGTTAAACCCAACTATCGTATTTAACCATCAGTTAGTAAATATCTCTTTATCTAAACGCCGATAGTATATATCTACAATTTTGTCCAAACTTCATGGCCTGTTTGTACCCTTTGATATCTCTTGCTTCCCGTCACGTATACCCCACAGCTGATGAAAACAATTATATTTGGGAAGACAATTATATTAAGAACGGGCTTGGTGTGAATTCTGGCTTTTTCCTTTTTTATGACTGGAAAATATCGAAAACACTTTAAAAGCTTTAAATAGTCTTACATGTCAGTTCGTGTCAGTACCCACATATCCCGTTCTATTCATCTTAAATTTGTTATTATTATTATTACTATGTGCCTTTGCCACTCACGTGATATTCAAATTGTGAAAATGTTGAAATTATTATGCTGTTTACATTACGCCTGAATGTATTATACATAGACCTACATATGACTAGATTTTCAGTCTCCTGGCGCAAGGTCTATATAAAGACATATACCCATAAAGACTTACACCCTTCTTATGCATTTGTACCCTTGTAAGACTACTCTACCCACCAGAGCTACGCAAACCCCTTCTTGAACAACACTACTTAAAAAAACACTTTCCCCAACTAAAATTACGACACACACTTCCGTAGCTGTGATATAGATCGTTCGGAAGTACCGTATAGGTGAACAGTTCTCATGAATGGACGGGTTTCGACACACAGAAGATCAAAGGTGTGGTTATTGATACTCTACGTACGTTTTCATTCAGCTCTTGGGAACGTTATTGATTCGCCATTGTTGTTGTTGGTGTGATTAAGAGCAGTCTATAAATAATGAGTTTTGTGAAGAGCAGGGTTGGGAAAAGGGTTAATATCTTGATGGTGCTGAGATTGAGGATTATCTTGGTGATATATTGATAAAAAGGAATGTGTGGTGATAATGCTAATGGTTATACTGTTGCTGCCGGTGATGATGATACTGATTAAGATTATAATACTGGCGATAATGATTAATAGAGATAATAAACATACAATAATTAACATAATGATAAAAAGGTTGATAGTAATAATTATAAGGATGATAATTATAATAATGATAATAGTAATGATGATGGTAATAATGATAGTAATGGATAATGATAAATTAATGATATAATAAAATTAATGATGCTGATAATAATAAAAACTAATAATACTTATAATAATAAAACTAATAATAATTATAATAATAAAAACTAATAGTACTACTAATAAAACTAAAAATACTGATAATACAACATATGATAACGATAAAAATATAATAAAAGTAATAATAATGATAACGATGACAATGATGATAATGACAACCAATAACAATACTACAATAAAAACAAGATATAAACCCCAAGAGCGGCCTGTAGCATTCCCCCCAAAATCCGTCTCTGACATCGAACAATAAATAAATAACAAATAAATAAATAAATGAAACAAAAGACAAAAAAAGTCCAGACAAAAAGTCCCGTTCGCCTCTCATAGCAGGAGCTCCTCACCGCCTTCTTATGAGGGAGTCGAGGGCGGTGAGGTAGTCGGCGGTTAGCGAGGCCTTCATAAACAATGTAAGATACGGTCGTTAAAGGCCGGATATGCCTATGGATGCGTTCATTAAATGCTATAGAAATGGTTTATTTTTTTTTTTTAAGGTGAGAGAGAAAAAATTACGATAGTTTGGGGTCCTCGTATTGTAGGTCTAGGTTTCGGGTATTGACGTGTTGTGTTGTTTGTTCTTTAAGTAGTTTTGCTGTTTGTATGATTTGTTATAAAAAAATGAAAGAAACTAACGTATATATATATCAACGTTTTTTTTTT
>NW_020869365.1:384556-389556 GCF_003789085.1 Penaeus vannamei | reverse complement strand
CACTACAGCAATGATAAGAATAATGATTAAAAACTACAACAATGATAATAATAATAATAATGACAATAACTACACCAAAAGCAACAGCGATAATAATAACTAACAACGACAATGGTAATAATAATAACATAATAAATAATAACAACAACACAGGCCCTGCATTTCACAACCTTCCTAACTAACGAAATAGATTTTTTCCAGGACTACCCCCCCCCCCCCCGTCAGCGGCCCCCGAGAACATAACGAGAGCACATGTAATTATCACCTAATTAAAAAAAAAAACAATTATCCTAACTCCTTTATAGCCTCGGGCAAATAGGCTTAAAAAAAGACAAAAAAAAAGAAAGAAAAAAAAGGAAGGAAAGAAATAAAAAGCGGAAGACAGAGAGAAAGAAAAAATAATTACGTATCTATAAGAAATTGAATTAATATTATAAATATAGGCAAATAGGCTTAAAAAAGAAATAAAAATAAAAATAGAAATAAAGGAGAGAAAGAAAAAGCGAAAGATAGAGAAAAAGAAGTAAAAAAAATCTACGCATCTTTAAGAAATTGAATTAATATCATGAATATAGGCATGTAGGCGTAAGAAGAGAAAAGAAAAGGAAAGAAGATAAGGAAAGAATAAAAGGAAAAAGATAATAAAAGAGAATTGACATAGATATAAAAAGGATTTAATTAAATATTAAACTTAGAATTCAAGAACGGCGATGTATTAATATTTGAGTTTTTTTAGGTGTGTTTAATATCAGGCTGTTTTTAGGTGTGTTATATAATCTTTTAATTATTATTGTGAGGATTGTTGCAATAAAGGTCGATGAAGACGGTTACGAAAGCAACATAATTATGAGGTCAATTATATGGTCAATAAAATAATTACGATGATGTAAATATTGGTACTATTAATAATTATCATTATCATAACTATGTTAATAATAATCATCATTATTGCCATTATTATCATTATCATTATTATCGGTATTATCAATATTATCATTACCATTATGATTCATCATTTTTTAACTATAACACTAATAGTATTGAAAATAATGATGATGATGAGAGTAATAATAAAAACTATTATTATCGTTACTATTATCATTATTATTATTATCAATATTATTATTATTATTATTACTGTCAATCCTATTATTAATATCATTATTAGTACTATTATCATTACGATTATTATTAATGTTGTAACTTTACTGTCTTTATATATCGTAATTGATGCGATTTTTATCACTCTTATTCTATTTGTCATTATCATCAAGCATTATTTGTATCATAATTATCATTTTTGTTACCATGGTTACATTATCGTTATTGCAGTAAATTAAAAATATTAATATTTTCATGATCAATATTTTATCATTATTCCTTATTACATCGTCTTAAAACAGTAGCTCATGACAATAAAACTAAATATATCAATAATAACAATAATAATAATAATAATGCCGTAATAAAATATATATACATACATGATTTGCCTAATGACAAAATTAAAATTATAAATGGATATAATTAGAGAAAGTACTAGGAACAACACCAGCTGTAGAAGTAACAGATAAAAATGCTATAAAATATAAAAAGAATATTAGACTTTTTGGAGAGTTTTTTTCAGAATAAGATTATAATCATGGTCGTACTAAATGCTATGCTAATGACATTGATAAAGAAATTGCGATTAGCAGGAACTTAACAGAGGAAATTCATAATCACGATGGTCATAAAATTGCCATTTACTGCGGTAACGATAAAGATAATAATGATGGTAATAACCCCGCTTATACCCACAATCCCGACAGTCACCCGATATAAAAACAGGAATTCCTCTACATTCACGTTTTAATTACCGTCCGAGCAATTGAAAATGACCGCAAATCTCCGATGAAAAAGATTAAAAACGGGAGCAGCTCTTTTGGAACAGTTTGTGCTGCATCACACCGAAAGGCCATAATAATTACATGGGTTGGCAGGGCCTTTATTTTACTTTTGGGGCCTTTGCGCAGGGTGATAACGTGACTGATCTCCGATTTCACGGATTATGTTTTATAATTCTTCCTTTTCTCTCTTTCTCTCTCTCTCTCTCTCTCTCTTTCTTTCTTTCTTTCTCTCTCTCTCTCTCTTCTCTCTCTCTCTCTCTCTCTCTCTCTCTCTCTCTCTCTCTCTCTCTCTCTCTCTCTCTCTCTCTCTCTCTCTCTTAGGCATTCTAAAATATTTTAATGGTGAAGATTTGCCACAATTTGAATATCCTATTTTCCCTTGTTTCTCTGTCTCTCTCTTCATTTGGTTATAATTTGCATAAAACCCAAAGGGAAAAAGGAAGAGGGAAAACAGAGAAACAGAAAGAACATAAAAATACCATATTATATTCTCGGTTTCGGTGACTTCATAATTGCAGTTATTTTCGACGAGTTACGGCAGGGAGGAAGGAAGAGGAAGAGAAGAGGGGGAGGAGGAAGGAAGGGAAGAAGAAGAAGGGGAAGAGAAGGTATAAAAGAGGGGGACCGGGAACTAAAGACGGGGAAAAGAGGAGAAATAAAGAGGAAATAATAAAAAAATATATATGGAGGAAGGGAGAAAACAAGGACGAGGAAGAAGGGTGAGAAGGAGAAAGAAGAGGGAAGAATAAGAGAGAGGAAGTAAAATAAAGGCGGTAGAGGAACGGAGAAGGAGAATCAGAAAAGACGGACAAACGACCCTCAAGACGTTATGAAAAATAAAAAATCAAGAATAGATGAAAAAAAATAAATATGGAGGAACACGAAGGAAAGGAACAAGGAAGAGAAAGGAGAACAGGAGAATAAAAAGAAAAGAAGCAAGAGGAAAAGAAAAAAAAATAAGAAAGAGCAATCTAGATCTCATAAATCTAATATTGTACGCTAGTTAACTTCACCTCCCTTCTCTGTCTTCATCTCCACATGGAAATTATCTTCAAACTTCTCTTATTATCCTGTTATCCTAGACTTACAGAGAAAGTGGAGGTAATATCATTCCATAGTTTAAGTACCCAGTTTCGCCCCTCCCCCTAGTTACGTATTTATTATCAGTATAATTACCATGATATATGCTTCTATAATTTCATCTATATCATCTACAGTACAGAAAATTATGGAGTTTGAAAATTGTGTTGTATAATACCTTTCTTAATCTTAATTTAGTAAGGAGAGTCATAAACACACAGGCTATTTCAACTAGACTTTCAATCCTTTTAATCATGCATGTCCAAGTGTTAGTGCGCACTACGTCTACAAGGGTTTCAGACCTTGGGCGATTGACATGTCACTCAGTTCGGTCATCACCTCCAGTCATCGCAACTTACTTTTCTTTTCTTGCATCGCTGTTTCTCAATGTCGTTTCCTTACAACACCAATCGGTTCCACATTAGTACAACTTCCGCGGCAAATTCCTTGGGCGCGGCGACAACTATTTTCCATTATCTTTCCCCCGAGAAAAAACATGGATTCTCTTTTCCATCTTGCATTTCCACATTCCACGATAAAACACACTGTAGGGGGGATTAAGACAGGAGGAAGGAAGGAAGAAGAGGTTGGCACTAAACCGCCCGCGGCACTTTGATTTCACAGCACATATCAACGTGTCAGAATCACACCAGTTCCGTGACAGACTGCACGTGACGCCACGCGATCGCTAATTGGCTCAACTCGACAACGTGACAGCGGTAGTGGGACCCCGTGAACGGAGGGAACAAGATCACGGCACTTCTAACTCGGCCCGCACCGCTCTCGCGAATTTAACAAGGTATATCTTCTCTCCCCGTCAGAGGTCACTGTAGTTCCCGAAGCGGCAGGAGACCGGAGGGCGCGGGGATGGGCGGCCGGGCTTCGGCGGAGCACGCACGATGGGCTAGACCGCCGATTGGTGACAAGGGTCGCCTAACAACTCAACTAACTACCATGCCCCGTTCTACCGCGGGTTCTCTCGCTTTTCTCTACGACCATAGCGATGCCGCGCCGTAGGACTACTAGCGACACGCCCGCCCTCGCCACGCTCACGCCCTTCCCCTTTCGCTATAAATAGCCGGAGTCCACTGGACAATTACACATTACTCCAGCATCGTCGCAAGGTGAGAGAGAGAGAGAGAGAGATCTGCTATTGCAGAGGGTTTGTACTATTGCAGAAAAAGCCGAAGGATGATGCTCACCATCAGCAGCCCTCGTGCGGAGGTGCCGGAGGTCGCCAGCCGCCCCATCTCCAACCTGATTTTGCGCAAATCGGCGCTTGCAATACGAAGCGATCGGGATTCACTCCGCACTATCATTACTCCGCGTAAGTTTGATTCGATGCGCCCGACTGCGACGCATTTGATCGATCGCAAGGTGTGAAAAAATGGGTAAATGTGTAAAACCTGTCACGTGCTGGCATCAGGGGGACAGTTGCCACACAGAATACCATAGTGAGAAGTGGATAAATAGGTTAATCTCTCATTATTCATGACATATTGTGTTCGTGCTTACTTCGGTAATATGATCAGCATGTTTTAGCCGGTAATCCTCAGCATTAGCACAAGATATGAAGAGCGAGAATGACATGTTAGCCGTGCCTCCCTCATACACCTGACATCACTTACCAAATTCAGTGTGGAGAAGTACCCCACATCTCAACAAGCTTCTTACCCAATTACACGATCTTGAGGGAGTCCACTTGGCCACTCGCCGTTACGGCCCATTCTCTATCGATACTTTGCCATTTCATCGGTCCTTAGCGTGTGATAAGGGAGCAATCGCACGGCCAGGGTGGGTTGCTTTTAATTCCGGGCCATTTCGGTTTGTACGTTTGGCAGTGATGTAATGTGTGAGCTTCGAGCCTTCCTGAGATAGCGAAATAACCTGGTGTGGTTCGCCACTTTCCAAACCGTTACATCTCACTGTCAGCCGATGACGCGGGCCTCATGGCAGAATGACTTTGTTGACTCCCCGATAAGCAGATCCGCGAATAAGGTTGCATAACTCGAAGGAGAAAGATGTAAAAAC
>NW_020869365.1:374556-379556 GCF_003789085.1 Penaeus vannamei | reverse complement strand
AACAAAAATGTCATAATGATGTAAGAATATTGAATATACAATAAGAATTTAATTGATAAGAAAATGAATGCAAAGTCTCTTTTTAGTGTATAAATTAAAGTAACCATTATAAACTGGTATTGTTTCTCTGGAATACTCTCTCTCTCTCGTCGATTTATATAAATATAAGTATATCAGTGAAAAATATATATAATATTATAATAATATAAATAATATATATATATATTGTATATATATATATAATAACAATGTAATATATTATATATGTGTGTGTATATATATGTATATATATACATATATATATATATATATATATATATATATATATATATATATTTATACACACACACATCACACAACACACACACACACAACACACACGTCACACACACACACACACACACACACATTCTCTTCTCCTTCCTCTTCCCCCTCCTCTCCTCTCCTCTTCCCCTCCCTCTTTCCCTCCACCACTCTCCTTCGCTCCCTGCCTCCTCCCATTCGCATCGACAGCTGATCGCAACATGATTTACGGGGCTAACAGAAGCAATAAAATTTTTACAGCAATCCGAGCAGCAGCGGTTCCGGCAGCTGGGACCGCGCCTGCTATCAACGGCCCAGAAAAACTCGAAAAGAAAAGAAAAAAGAAAAAAAGAAATAAAAAAAAATGTAATACTTATTATTCTCTGAAAATCTCGAAAAAAAGAAAAAGGAAAAGAAAAAGAAAAAAAATTGTATTATTCATTATTCTCTGAAAAACTCGAAAGGAAAAGAAAAAAGAAAGAAAAGAAAAAAAAAGATATTTCTCATTACTCTCTGAAAACTCGAAAAGAAAAGAAAAAAGAAAAAAAAAGAAATTTAAAAAATGTATTATTACTCTCTGAAAACCTCGAAAAAAAAAAAATACAAAAAATTTATTATTCATTACTCTGAAAAACTCGAAAGAAAAGAAGAAAAAAAAAAGAAAAAAAATGCATTATTCATTACTCTCTGAAAACCTCGAAAAGAAAAGAAAAATGAAAAAGGAATTAAAAAAAAATAAATATTACTCATTACTCTTTATGGATTTCTGTTGATGGATTACCATGTTATAATTGAAGCTCTAATTTGTTGGTTTTGTATTTAACACCGATTTGTTTTAGATTGATATTTCTTTCTTTCTTTTTTTTTTTTTCTTTTTTTTTTGGGGGGGGGGTTATCTTTCCTCTTCCTCTATTTTTGCTTTGTTGTTTCTCTTTTTTCTCTTTCTCCTTTCTTTGGCATTATTTTTTTTCCTCTTTTTTTGGTTTATATCTTTCTTTTTTTTCTCCTTTTTTTTAGTTTATTTTTTCCTCTCTTTTTGGTTTATATCTTTCTTTTTTTCTCCTTTTTTCCTCTCTTTTTGTTTTTTTTCTTTTTGTTTATTTCTCTCTCTCTTCTTTGGTTTATTTCTTTTTTCCCTCTCTTTTTGGTCTATTTTCTCTCTTTCTCTTTCTTCTTTTTTCTTTTTCTTATTTTTTTTTATTTCTTTTTTTCTCGGTGTTTGTTTGTGGTATCGGCTCACCAGCGGCTCGATCTGTCACAGCCTGTCAGCTTCCTCTTATGGATCGGCGCGTGATGTTCCGTCCGGATAAGAGAGATAAGGGAACGGGACTGGTGATGCTGAGGGGGGGAGGGGGATACGCGATGAAGGGAGGGGGGATACGCGATGAAGGGAGGGGGGGGAGAGTAAGTGATGGGGGGTGGGGTGGGGTTGGAAGAGGGGGGTAAGGGATGGTGTACGAAGGTGGGGGAGGGCTTGGGGTAGGGAGGTAAGGGGCTAAGGGAGGGTCTTCAGGTAGGGGAGGGAGGGTAAGGGGCTAAAGGAGGGTCTACGAGGGTGGGGGGAGGGAGGGAAGGGGAAGAAGGGTGGAGTAGGGGGGGGAGGGAGGGTGGATGCAAAAGTGACTATGTTGGGGAGGGAGAGGAGGGAAGGAGGAGGGGGGAGGGGAAGGGATGAGATCTAGGGAGGGGGTTAGGGAGGCTAAGGGAGAGGGGGGGTGCAAAGTGACTCGCACCGGGGAATGAGGGGAGGGGAGGGGAGGACACGAGAGAGGGGTATAGGGGGAGTAGGGGGGCAGGGGCAGGGGAGAGGCAGGTGGGGGAGGCATGGTTGCAAACGGAAGGGAGGGTTTGGGACCAAAATCTGCATCCCTGCCAAATAAGCTGTCAATCTCTACCGTTGAAGATGGGTGGGGTCTGGGGTGGTGGTGGGGTGGGGGGGGAGGGGGCGAAGATGCATACTAATGCCTTGCTTAAAGGGGAGGGGAGGAGGGAAGGAGGGGAGGAGAGGAGGGGGAGGGAATGGAAGGGCTAGGGGGAGAAAGGGGAGGGGGAGTGGTGGAAGGGAGAGGGAGAGGATAGGGGGGGGGGGGGGGGGGAGAAGGGGAGGGGGAGGATGAGAAGAGGGAGGGGAACGGGAAGGGGAGGGAGTGGGGGAGGGGGAGAGGAAAGAGGAAGGAGGAGGAGAAGGGGTAGGCTAGGAAGGGAGGGTAGGAGAGGGAGGAAAGGGATATGAGATAGGGAAGGGAGGAAGAAGGGGTAGGAGGGGGGGAGGGAAGGGATAGGAGGAGAATGGATATGGGAGGGAGGGCAGGGATAGGAGAAGGGGTAGTGGCAGGGGGGGAGGGGGGAGCCTGGCGTCAGTCGCAAACCGGAGGGAAGCGAGCGGGAATTGGTTATTTTCAGGCCTCTTAACACCCGCTGTAAATCACCGAGGTTATTGCGACTTGGCCGAGAGTAATGTCCCAGGGCAGCTCGTCGAATCCTCCGTCCATCTTTTTTTTCTTCTTCTTCTTCTTTTTCTTTCTTTTATCGTATAACGAGGCGGGAAGAGGGCGTTTATCTCCCTCACACGATCTCGTCTTGTCAACACCTTGCACGCACATCCCTGCCTGCTTGTTCCTTGTCTCGAGCACACACGCACGCACGCACGCACGCACAGACTTGCACATATTCTCTCTCTCTCTCTCTTTCTGACACATATACATCTCTCTCTGTCTGGCTCTGTTTCCCTTTATTTTTTTTCTCTCTGTCTTTCTGTCTCCCTCTCTTTTGCTTCTCTCTCTCTCTCTCTCTCTCTCTCTCTCTCTCTCTCTCTCCCGCTCTCTCTCTCTTTCTATCCACTCCCCCTTCTCGCTCCTATTTCTTTCTCTCTCTCCCTTCTCCCGCTTTCTCATTTTTTCTCTTCTTTTCTTCCCTCTCAGACACACAAACGTACGCACGCATGCACACGACTCGAACTCCGAACTCAACACGCAAATTCTGCTTATCAGTATCCGTTGTCACATCCTTGTGTGTCACCCTCGGACCCCGGATGCTGACTCTCTGGTCCTCACACGCTTCTGGAGTGTCACCCTCTCCCCCTTGACGCGTTCCTCCCTTTTACTCTTTTCTTTCCGATATCCTTACACTCGCCCCGCCCCCTTTTCTTACGCCCTCATAAGTGAAGGCTTTCCTATGACCGATTTTCCGCTCTGTCTGCTGATTATTTTGGAAGTCTTCGTCATTTCGGCTGCGGGATGAACGGTGGTAAGTGCGAGGGACGCTAAGGTTGGGGTGCCAGCTGAGAACATTTCCAGAATCGCTCGAAACGCACGTCTTCGCATACCGGTTGCACGGTCCTCGGGAACAGGAGAGCCAGTTTTCTGAACACCTTTAAATCTGAGTCTCGCAAACCGAGGTCTCATGGCACCCGAAACACCAAGAACCAAATTTAATGACTCGACGACCTTTATCAGCCTGTTTCCCTCCCACCAATCGCAGGTGTCGATCTTCCACCAATCACAAACGTCGACCCGACATCTCTGCTTGCTCTACGTGCTGTCGACGATAGAGAGACCCCGCTGTCGACTTCGCAGACACAAACGACACCGACCGCTGGCACTCCGGCTGTCACCAACACACCTGTCGACACCCAGGTAACCCATTTTGTTATTGACGTCGACCGTGGGGTAGCACGGGTGTCAACGCCTCTGCTTGTCGACACCTCGGGGCTTTATAACACGTGATCTGGACCCTTTTTCAGTTTTCCCAACAACAGTCCTGTCGCTCGCCTTGTTTGCGGGATCCGTTACTGTCGACACCTAGCTCGTTAAAAACGTAATTGTCAACTACCGCGCTATCAGCCAGTCAGGGGAGGAAAGATATTACAGACTGTTAAAATTACCTTTTTGGAAATTCATTGGCTGGCTGTAAAGCTGCAACGAACATCGCAGGCGGAAAATACATATTGCAAATTTCTCGCCCAATAAAAAAACACTTACTATTTTCGAGAGAGGGAGCAAAAAATGGCTAAAATGTTCAAATGTTAAAATAGCACCAGAAACCGGCTGCAATCTACTTTGGTTCATAGTAATTCACATGTAAGTGGTAATTTGCCTTGTCACAGTAAATCACGTTCACCAGAAATTCTGTCTTAATTTATATTCAAGCAACCAGATTGTGTGGTGGGGGATGGGGGAGGGGGCAGGGGAGGAAGATACGGAGAGCGTGATAAAAGAGGAGATGGAGCAAGTAGTACGATGATGAAGGTAAAAAAAATGAGGGATAGATAACAATCATCGCTGAATCTATATATTTATATATAAACACACACGCGCACACACACACATGCACACACACACACATGCACATACCACCACACACACACACACATTACATATATCATATATATACTATATATATACATATACATAGTACATACACAGACACATAAGCACTCTCTCTCACACACACACATATATATAAAGCACATATATGAATACATATGTATATATATACACATACATGTATGCACACACATACAATGGCAATGATGATGACAATAATGATGATGATGATGATGATGATGATGATGATGATGATAATGATAATAATGATGGTGGTGGTGGTGGTGGTGGTGGTGTGGTGGTGGTGATGATGATGATGATGATGATGATGATGATGATGATGATGATGATGATGATGATGATGATGATGAT
>NW_020869365.1:362056-369556 GCF_003789085.1 Penaeus vannamei | reverse complement strand
TACTTCTTGTCTCGGCATCTCATCCGGGAGGGGGGGGAGGGGGAGGGGGAGGAAGGAGAGGGAGGGGAGGGGGTGGGAGGAGAGGGAGGGTATGAGGAGAGAGGGGGAGGAGAGGAGAGGGGAGGGGTGAGAATATATATGTTTTTGTGTTTTTTGTTTTATTTATTTTCAAGAGGGGGGGGGGCTGCGAATAGGAGACTCGGAACAGGTGGGTGAAAAGATAGCGATAGATAAAAATACGGATATCAAACACGTGCGCGAGCACGCGTCTGTGATATTACAATCATATCAATTTTTTTGTATATACGCACGCCCGCACATGCATACATGCACATGTGCACACACACATGTGTGTGTGTGTGTGTGTGTGTGTGTACATGTGTATGTGTATGTGTGTGTGTGCGTGTGCGTGTGCGTGTGCGTGTGCGTGTGTGTGCGTGTGTGCAAATCAAAAAAAACAAATGAATCCGCATCAAAAACTGATTTAGCAAATATCCACTGCGATCCGCACCAATTTACGGCGAGGAAATTCCTACCCGCGGGTCGACGAGAAAGAAGGAGGAAGAGGAGGAAGAGGAAGATTGGGGGGGGGGAGAAAGAAGGAGGATACCATTCATCTCAGATTATTGCGTGCAATTGCAAATCTCACCCATTGGCAGAGCTAATATTCGTGTCAATATCTGGTATATTTATATTCATCATTACTTTTATTGCGCATTAAAATACCTGCTTTATTATGGTCTTATTGATTTACAGTGTCCAGTAAAATCATTGACAATATCTTTTTAATTCTATCACTGAAAGTAAAATATCAATATCAATCCTCGATACCAGACACCAAATGATGAAATTTAGGCACGAAAACTGAGGGTATATATATATATATATATATATATATATATATATATATATATATATATTATAATATATGTGTAATGTGTGTGTGTGTGTGTGTGTGTGTATTCATATATACATATATAAGTATATATATGCATATAGATAGACAGATATCCATAAGTACATATATAGAGATTCACATATATCTCTATCTAGCAGTATCTATCTACCTTTATTTATCTATCTCTGTACTATGCACTGTATACATGTAAAGGACCGACTCATAACCCAGTGGGTACAAAAGCCTCCAATAACTCATATAACTCCAGGCTTTCTTCAATTCCTTGACTCACCTTACTCACGCCTACCCATGAGTCATGCGATGCCCTTACCTGAAAGAAGAAAAAAGGAATGTCTTAGATGCATATATTAAAATGAAGAAATAAAAGCACAAATAACTTTTCTCTAGAACAAAGAATAGAGGACAAGAAAAAAAAATGTGATTTCAGAATCGATAAAGAAAAAGAGAAGAATGCAGTAAGGATACAATGAATGAAGAAAAAAAAAAATAATAATGAAGGATAAGGAACAAAGAAAAAATAATACGAAAAAACAAAGAAAAACATGCAAGAAATGAAAAGAAAAAATACAAAACAAAAGAAAACAACATACATAAAAAACAAAAAAAAAGAAAAAAAAAAACAAGAAAGAAAACCAAAACAAAAAGAACAGAAAACAAAAACAAACGACAACCCGACACCAAAGACAATCACCACCATCATTGTTATCAAACCGAGCCGATAAACCTCCGAGTTCCGAAGGCCGATAATGAGAGCGAGAAAACGCGTCGGCCAGATAAGCGGAAGGTAAGACCCGAGGCTGATATCAAAGGCCATTAAAGAGATAGCGAATCCCGGAAGCCCTTTTTTCTTGTTTTTTTTTTTTTTTTCTTTCTTTCTTTCTTTTTTCGATTTTTTTTTTTTTTTTGCTTTTTTTTTTTTTTTTTTTTTTTTTTTTTTTTTTTTTTTTTGCTTTTTTCGATTTTTCTTTTTTTCCTTTTTTTGTTTTTTTTCTTTTTTTTTTGAGGGGGACTAGCTGGGGTGGGGGTGGTGGTACGTGTGAAGGAATTGGGAAACGAAGATGATGGAGAAGGGGAAGATCTTGCGGAGGAGTTGGATTAAAATGAGATGAGTAAGGAAAAAGGGAAGAAGAAGAGGATAAAGGAGGAAGAAGAAGAAAGAAGAGAAGAAGAAGGACGAGAGGAAAGAAATTGTGAAGGACTGGGGTCAAAAGATGGGCGAGAAGGGAGAGGAGAAGAAGAAGAAGAAAGGGGAAGTCGGTATTGAAGGACACGAAGATGGGGAGGAGGAGAGAGGATAGGGATTTCGATGAAAGAAAAGAGAGAGGATTGAAAAAAAAAGGAAGGCAGTGAATTTTCTCAAGGAAAGTAATATAGATATACGGGCAAGGCGGTAAGGAGATTTTTTAGAAATTAGAGTTATTAGAAAAAAAAATAAAAATAGTGAAAGACAAGACAAGTAGAAACAAGGGGACAGATAGAGGAAAAGAATAGGAGGATAAGGAGTTAGAAGAGGAGTTAATGGGGGGGGGGGGGGATTAGATAACAAAAAAAGAAGAAAAAAAGTGTGACGGGGGGGGGGGTATCAGAGAATCGAATAAATCATTAGAATAAAATACAGGGTTATGGGGGACTTGGAGTGTGAAGTGAAAATGGATGGGAAATGAGGATATGAGATGGAGTAGGGCGGAATGAGGTGACCTTGAAGTGAGAAAGGGAAGTGATATGGAAGATAAAAAACGAACGATAGAGGAGGATAGAAATGAGGCGATGTGAGACAAGAGAAAAGGTATCGAAAACTGTATGGCAAAGTGAAAAATGAAAGGGGGGGGGAGGGAAGAAGAAAGGAGGTAAGGAGGGAGAAGGAGAGGGGAAGAGGGAGAGGGAAGAAGGGGGGGAGAGGGAGAGAAGGGAGAAGGAAGAGAGAGGAAGAGAGGAGAAGGAAAAGAAGAGGAAACGGAGGAAGGGAAGAAAGGAAAGAGATTTAGAACGAAGAGAGTGGAGGAGGAAGGAAAAGAGAGGAGAGAACGAAAGTGTAGGAGAAGGAAAGAAGGGGGGGAGGGGAGAGAAAGAAAGAAAAAGAGAGAAAAGAGGGGAGGAGAATACGAGAGAAGGAGTTCGAAGGGCAGAAGAAGGTAGGAAGGCAGCTTAAAAGACCACTGATTAGAGGGATCTAATTTATACATCATGAAAGTTGTTGTGACACTAGGGTGTGAATGGATCGAAGTGTTTGGGGTTCCCTGGCCTCGGTCTTTTCTCTTCGCTTGGCCCCGGCTGTCATTTCTCTTGCTGGGATTACGAAGATCTTTGCGGGAGAAATGGGAAAGGGATAATTGAGCAGCCCCCCAGAGCAGCGATCTCTGTCTAGAGAGGTGGAGGAAGGGGCGGGTGTGCCCGAGGCGCCCGCAGGGGTGGAAGGTGAAGATGGGAGGGAAGTGGTGGGAGGAGGAAGAGGGAGGGAAGGGGGTATATAGTGAGGGAAGGGTACGTGGTGGGAGTGGGAAGGAGGGAGGGCAAGAGAGGGACTGGAAGGTGGTATGGGAGGTGAGAGAGACAGATGAGACCAGAGGAAAGAGAAGAGAAAGAAATGGAATAAGGTGCCGACCACCGACCTCTTAGTTGACAGATACGGGAGAAGAATGAGAGGAAAGAGGGAGAGAGGTGGACGATAAAAGAGATAATTGAGAGAAGCTGGTATTTCTACAATTCGCTCGTAGAAGTGAAGGAGAGAAAGGCTAGATGGATAAATTGAGAGAAAGTGAGGGAGAGAAAAAGAGAGCGAGGAGGGAGGAAGGGAAGATGGTGGAATCCACCACAGAGGCGGCGGTGGAAAGAGAGACAGGAGAAATGGAAAGGTGACAGAGGATTACGGCGGGGGGCCGAGAGAAGAAGAAAAGAGTTAAGAGAGGAGAAGCGAGGAGAGAAAAAGAGAGAGAATTAGGAGGGAGGGGGGATGAAGAGAGACATGAGAAAATGAAAGAAGAAGTGAACAGATACCGCCGGCAGGGTGAGAGAGAGAAAAAAAGAAAAAAAGAGAGAAGAGAGAGAGGCTAATGGGGATAAAGGGGGGATGGCAGAGAGAGAGACAGAGAAAAATTAGAAAAGAATTGGCCAGGAGAAGAGTTAAGGCCGGGTAGAAAGAGAAAAGAGATGATAATTTGAGAGAAAGTAGGGAGAGAAAAAAAGAGAGATGGAGAGAGAGAAGGGGGGAGGGATAGAGACAGAAGAAATGGTATTCGAAGAGGACCTGATACCAGTGGGAGAGAGAGGAGAAAAAAAATTGGAGGGAGCCGAAGATGAGAGAGGAAAAGCGAAGGAGCGAGAAGAAGAAGAAGAGAGACGGGACAACGGAGAATAGGAGAAGAGGGTAAGAAAGCTTATGTTTTGGAGGTACAATTGTATAAACCAATATACATTGAAATTACACACCCATAACTTACCCATAGATTAATAGACAGATAGATAGAATTTAAAGATGGTGGAGGAGTGAGAGTTATTGAGACCAGCAGAGAGACAAAGACAGAGACAGCCAATAGATAGAAAAGATAGAGATAGAGAGAAAGATGAAGCGGAGACGACCGGCCGCGAGGAGCAGAGGCGAAGAGAGGAGAGAAGAGTAAGAAAGTACAGCCTGGGAGAGGAAGAAAATGGAGAGAGCAGTGAGGAGGAAACTGCCCCGCGCGAACGCACCCACGATAGAGGCAACCCTCGACGACGGTAGGAAGGGACCGAGACCGATGGAAAGAGATCGAGAGGCAAGAGAGGGAGAGCGAAGGAGGAGACGCGAGAGGAAGAATAGGGGAGAGAGGAGAGAGGAGAGAGATGGAGAGAGAGAGAGAGCAGAGAGAGCAGACAAGGAACGAACCGAGAGCGAGACCGAGAGATGAGAGGACGGAGAGAGACGGAGAGATGAGAGAGAGAAAGAGAAAGAGAAAAGACAATATGTACGACGAGAGGGACGAGGAAAGAGAATGAGGAGAAGAGGACAGCAGAAAGGATAAAAGACAGAGGAGAGAGACTCAGAAAGAAAGATAAAGTAAAGAGAGAGAGAGGATGGACTAGCCAGATAACTGATAACTGGTGAATGGTTCCGATTTTCGACATATCTCCCCATGCTTCTTTCTTTTCAATTAACCTTGCATTAGATAGCATCATTTATCATGCACGCGCACATTGCACGCCTGTTTATGAGGGATTCTCCACTTACACGCTGAATGCCCCAGTTGATAATTGCAACGTAATATTTTCCTCATAAAAAAACTTGATTGTGTACACCAACAGGAAGTTTTTACATCATCGAAATATATTTTTTTTATATTTATTTTTATTATTATTGACCGATGTAAACGTGAATAATTAAACGAAAGGGTTATTTTAATATTTTAGTTTTGTTTTTTTTTTTATTTTTCTACAGTTATTACCCTTAATCGACCTCAAAACTTAAAATTTTGATCTCATGAATTTTTAAAAAAAAAAGAAAAAGGGGAAAAAACAAGAGGGTGTTACAAGAGAAAGACATAAAAAAAAAAAAAAAAAAAAAGGAAAAAGACAAGAAAAAAGACAAGAAAAAAAGGAAAACAGGACAAAGAAGAAAGAAAGAAAAAAAACAGCACCATAACAAAGGTGTTTTATGAACCAATTAAATTTTTCGAGTCGGAGGTAAAAATGATATGCGTTCACCCCCCTTCTCCCCCCCCTTCCCCTTCCCCCACCCCCACTGGCCCCGGCTCGACTGATGTCGTGTTTGTGGAAGGAAAATTTCCTATTCGTAAAAGTGACCTTGACAACTATTCCGGGTTGGTTCGCTCCGTGTTCGGCCCGCGTTCGGATTAGGTTTTAATTCATGGGTGCTCCGCTCCTCCTCCCCCTTCTTATTGCTTTTTATTTTGTCTCTTGCTTTTCGTTATCATCCTTTTTGTTCTTTCCTTTTAATTTATTTTCTTCTTCTTTTCTTCATTCCTCTTCGCTTTCTTTCACTCCTAATTTCGTTCTTTGTCTTTCGCTTCTTCCTTCTTTTCTTTTTCTCCTCTCCCTCCTCTTAATCTTCTTCTTTCTTCCCTCTCGTCCTTCCCTCTTCTTCTTCTTCCTCCTCCTCCTCCTCTCAATCTTCTTTTTCTTCCTCCTCCTCTCTCATCTTTTCTTTCTCACTCCTCATTTTTGGCCTTGGTCTTTCGGACTTCTTTTTTCTTGACCTATTCAATCCTTCTTCCTTCTCTTGCTGTCTTCTTCTGTCTCTCTCCAATTTCGTATTTGGTTTTCTCTTCCCTCCCCTCCTCCCCGCAATCCTCTTTTTTCTTTGTTCTCTTTTTCGTCTCTTCTACCGTCTTCCCTCCCACTTCACCTCCTTCATTCTGCGGCACTTCGGTTTGGGTCTTCATTCGTTAATATCTTCTCCTTCTCTCTATTCCTCTATTCCTCTTTTTCTCTTTCTCTTACTTCATTTCCTCATTCGCTTCTCTGCTTCACCTTCCCAGCTGACCTTTTTCTGGTCGGTGTTCGACGGATTCATGTGGCTGTGGTGGTGGATCATGTCTGCCTGTCTTGTCTTTGTCTCCGTTTGTGTTTCTTCTTTTTGGTCTTCTTTTTTTTGTGTTTTGTTTCTAATCTGCTCCTAGTTATTCCCTGTTCTTTTTCTCCTCTCCCTCTGTCCCCTCCTCTCTCTCTCTCTCGTTTTCTCTCTCTTCTGCCTCCTTCTCTCTCTCTTTTCTCTCTCTCTCTCTCTCTCTTCTCTTTTCTCTCTCCTTCTCTCTCTCTTCTCTCTCTCTCTCTCTCTTTCTCTCTCTCTCTCTTTCTCTCTCTACCTCTCTCTTTTTCTTCTCTTGCTCTTCCTCTTTCCTCTCTCTCTCTCTCTTTTTTCTCCTTCTTCTCCATTCTTTCTTTCTCTCTCTTTTTCTTTCGTCTCTCTCTTTCTTTCTCTCTCTTTCTTTCTCTACTCTTTCTTTCTCTCTGTAACTCGTGTGCTCTTGGTTCTCTCTCCCTCTCTTTCTTCTTTCTCGCTTGACTATTGTCAGTTCAAAGTTGCTGTTTTTTCCTGTCTGTCGTTTTTCTCTCTTTCTTTCTTTATCTATCTATTTTTCACTTCTCTCTCTCACTCTCTCCTCTCTCTCTCTCTCTCTCTTCTCTCTCTCTCTCTCTCGTTCTCTCTTCTCTCTCTCTCTTCTCTTCTCCCTCTTCCTCCCTCCCTCTCTCCCTCCCTCTCTTCCTCTTCCTCCCTCCCTCTCTTCCTCTTCCTCCCTCCCTTCTCTTCCTCCTCCCTCTCTTCCTCTTCCTCCCTCCCTCTCTTTTCCTCTTTCCTCCCTCCTCTCTCCCCTTCCTCCTCCTCTCTCCCTCTTCCTCCCTCCCATCTTTCCCATCTTCCTCCCTCCCTCTCTCTCTCTCTCTCTCTCTCTCTCTCTCTCTCTCTCTCTCTCTTCTGCTCTCTCTCTCTCTCTCTCTCTCTCCCTTCTTCCTCCCTTTCTTCCCTTCTTCCCTTCTTCCCTTCCTCCCTTTCCTCCCTCCCTCTCTCCCTCTCTCCCTCTTCCTCCCTCCCTCTTCCTCCCGTCCCTTTCTCCCTCCCTCTCTCCCTCTTCTCCCTTCCCTCTCTT
>NW_020869365.1:349556-352056 GCF_003789085.1 Penaeus vannamei | reverse complement strand
GAAAAAACAAGATGAAATAATAAAATAGACAAACAAATAGAGAAAAACAAAAGAAAAAAGAAAAGAGAGCGAGAAAAACAGTAAATTAAAATAATATCCCAATAAAATAGAATGATAAAATAAATAAACAAATAGAGAAAAAACAAGACGAAATAAAAAAATAGAATAAACAAATAGAGAAAAAACAAGAGGAAATAATAAAATAGACAAACAAATAGAGAAAAAACAAAAAGAAAAAAGAAAATAGACAAACAAATAGAGAAAAAAAAATAAGAAATAAAAGAGAGCGAGCAAAATATTAAGGAGCATTTTTCCTCCTCTCGACCTCCCCCTCCACCCCACCCACCCACCCACACCACACACAACCCCTCCCATAACCCGGAAAAAAAAAGACACCACCTTATATATAAACCTCCATTGAAACCTCATGACCCTGAACTAAGCCTCCTGCAAGTCCTGGCGACCTTTATTAAAATCCTTTATTAAAATCCGCACAAAATGGGGTCCTGTGATGGCTTGGAATGTGCTCCGTCCGACGCCACTGCACGACCTTCGAGACTAAATCCAGGTTGTGGAATGGTTTGGCTGTGGATTGTTTATTGTTATGGGTGATATTTGTGGCTGTTGTTTGTGTTGTTATTATTGTTGTTGTTGTTATGGATATTTGTGGCTGTTGTTATTTGTGTAGTTTATTGTTGTTATTGGTTATGGTGATATTTGTGGCTGTTGTTATTTGTGTAGTTATTGTTGTTTTGTTATGGTGATATTTTGTGGGTGTTGTTATTTTGTGTGTTTGTTATTGTTTGTTATGTTTATGGTTGATATTTAGTGGCTGTTGTTTATTTGTGTAGTTATTGTTGTTATTGTTATGGTGATATTGTGGCTGTTTGTTTATTTGTGTAGTTATTGTTTTGTTGTTGTTATGGTGATATTTGTGGCTGTTGTTATTTGTGTAGTTATTGTTGTTATTGTTATGGTGATATTTGTGGCTGTTGTTTGTGTAGTTATTATTTGTATTATTTATGGTGATATTGTTTGTGGTTGTTTGTTTGTGTGTTATTATTGTTAATTTATTGGTGATATTTTCTGGCTGTTGTTGTTGTGTAGTTATTATTGTTGTTGTTATGGTGATATTTGTGGCTGTTGTTATTTGTGTAGTTATTGTTGTTATTGTTATGGTGATATTTGTGGCTGTTGTTTGTGTAGTTATTATTGTTGTTGTTATGGTGATATTTGTGGTTGTTGTTTGTGTAGTTATTATTGTTAATGTTATGGTGATATTTGTGTGTTGTTATGGGTTATGTTTGTTATTGTTGTTGTTATTTGTGTAGTTATTGTTGCTGTTGTTATTTGTGTAGTTATTGTTGCTGTTGTTATTTGTGTTGTTAATTGTCGGTTGTTATTTGTGTGTTATTGTTGCTGTTGTTGTTGTTTTGATTTTTTTATTGTCATTATTTTTATTACTATTATCATAATTGTTATTTTTATCCTTATTATGAATATGATTATTACTTCTTTATTTCAAATTGTTTAAATATTAGTACTTTTCTTACTGCAATTATTACTATTATCGATATTATTGATATCGTTATTACTATCATCTGTATTATCATCGTTGTTATCATTATCATTATCAATTATATTATATCATTGTTATTATTGTTATTTTTATCGTTATCATCATTGTTATATATCATTTTATTAATTATCATCCTTATCTTTCGACACTTTATTATTAACATTATCATTATTATTGCTATTATTTTTTTTTTTATTATTATTATCATCATTATTATTATAATTATAAATATTATCGTTATTGTTATTATTATTATTTCATTATTATTATTATTATCATCATTATCATTAATTATTATTATCATTATTATTACTGTCATTATTATTATCGTTATCATTACCATCATTATTATTACCGCTAATAACACTTTCATTTTGATTATTATTATAATCATCTTTTTCATTATCATCATCATTATTTAACAATTGTTACCAATATCAGTACGCTTCACTTCTATCTCCTCTCATCATACCATATATCATCATCATCATCTTCAATTATCGTCATCTTAGATTATTCATGAATAAAGGACTTAAAGAAAAAATAAAATAAAAATGAATATTCGCCTTCTTCTTCTTTCTTCTTCTTCTTCTTCTCTCTTCTTCCTTCTTCTTCTCTCCTTCTTCTTTTTTTCTTCTTCTTCTTTCATTTCTTCTTCTCTTCCTTCTTTTCTCTTCTTTTTCTTCATTCTTCTTCTTCTTCTTTCTTCTTCTTCTTCTTTTCTTCTTTTTCTATCCTTCCTTTCTTTTCTCTTCTTCTTCTTCTTTTTTCTTCTTCTTCTTCTTGATTGTCTTTCTTCCTCTCCTCTTCTTCTTTCTCTTTCTTTTCTTTCTTCTTTCTTTTTTCTTCTTTTTTCTTCTGGCTTTTTTTTTTCTTCTTTTCTTTCTTTACTCTTTTTCTTCTCTCTTTTCTTCTTTCTTT
>NW_020869365.1:317056-347056 GCF_003789085.1 Penaeus vannamei | reverse complement strand
CAACATGGACAACATATGCTGAGAGAGGAAAGTAGGTGGTACTGAGCAACATTGAACATATGCTGTAGAAGCAAGGAGGTGGTTTTGTACAGCGTTGACAACATATGCTATAGAGGCAAATGGGAGCCGCTGTACTTCATGACCAACATATGCTATAGAGGCGAATGGGAGCCGCTGTACTTCATGACCAACATATGCTATAGAAGCGAATGGGAGGCACTGGACTACATGACCAACATATGCTGTAGATGCGAATAGGAGGCACTGGACTAGACAACCAACAAATGCTATAGAAGCGAATGGGAGCCGCTGTACTTCATGACCAACATATGTTATAGAGGCGAATAGCCGAATGGGAGGCACTGTACTACATGACCAAACATATGCTATAGAAGCGAATGGGAGCCGCTCTACCACACGACCAACATATGCTATAGAAGCGAATAGGAGGCGGCGCTCTACCACACGACCAACATATGGAGAGGCAAGTAGGCGGACGAGGCTGTGAACGCGTAAGCTTCGCGAAGGAAGAAGCGAGAGAGAATAACTGCAGGAGAGGCTGCTTATGAATCCACGCTGTCTGGGTTTATAGGACACGAACCACATGCGTAGAATGTGGAGACGCGACGGCACTCGGAAACAGCTGCGAGTGCCATCGGAACCGGAGTGGAGTGCCAGGCGTGAGAAAAAAGGAAAATTGTTGGGTTATTATTTATTACTATTATTATTATTGTTATTACTATTATTATTATTGTTGTTATTGTTATTATTGTTATTATTATTATTATTATTTATTATTATTATTATATATATTATTATTATTATTTATTATTATTATTATTATTATTATTATTAAGGGGAGAGGTCTATTTTAGGGCTTTTGGATCACTACTTTTGCTGTGTTGAAGTCTGTTTGTCTGAGAGCACGCACACGCATGCTCTTACGCACACGATACGCATACACACACACACACACACACACACACACACACACACACACACACACACACACACACACACACACACACACACACACACACACACACACACACACCCATACGCTAACTAACGCATACATGCAAATACCTATTCTATTTGCCTCCTCGTCCGTTTTCTCTCTTAATTACCCCATTCCCCTCCCTTCCCTTCCCCTCCCTTTCCCTCCCCCCTCCCTCCCCCTCCCTTCCCCCTACGCACATATCCCTACTCCTGGATGGCCTTAGGAACGGAAGAGAGGAAGAAATGAGGGGAGGAAGAAAGGA
This sequence comes from Penaeus vannamei, assembly GCF_003789085.1. NCBI lineage: Eukaryota > Metazoa > Arthropoda > Malacostraca > Decapoda > Penaeidae > Penaeus > Penaeus vannamei. The sequence goes on along the minus strand of NW_020869365.1, from coordinate 345,794 downwards.
AGGAAGAAGTGGAGAGAAAGAAGGAAGAAGAGAGAAAGAAAGGAAGAAGTGAAAGAAAGAGAGGGAGAAGTGAGGGGAAGAAGAGAGAAGAAAGGAAGGGAGGAAGTGAGAGAAAGAAAGGAAGAAGTGGGGTAAGAGAGAAAAAGGAAGAAGTGAGGGGAATAGATGAAGAAATGAAGAAGTGAGGGGAGCAAGTGACAGGGATCTTGACTCGTGCACCCTGCCCATGCCAAGTGCCAGGGGGAGGGGGCAGGGAGGGAGGAGGGGCGACCGGTCTCCTCCTCCTCCTCCTCCTCCTCCGCCACCTGCAGACTCTGTCGACGAAAGTGAATGTTGGTGGTGTAGGGGCGGCGGCGGCTGGGGCGGTGTGGGTGTGTGTGTGTGTGTGTGTGTGTGTGTGTTGTGTGTGTGTGTGTGTGTGTGTGTGTGGGTGTGTGTGTGTGTGTGTGTGTGTGTGTCTCGTCTTGCTTTGAATCATACCTGACTCATTCTGTTTTCGTTTTTTTTTCGTTTTTTGTTTTGTTTTTTTGTTTTGTTTCTCTTTGTTTTCTTACTTGTTCTCTCTCGTTTTCTCGTCGACTCACTCTTCCTCCCCTTCCTTGTTTTAGTTCTCTCGTTTTCCTCTCATCCTTCCTTCGATTAGATTCCTAATCCTCCTTCCTTCTAATCATCAAGTGTTGCCGCTATCGGGTCCTCTCTCCCCCCCCCTCTTCGCTTATCGACCTCGGGTGATTAGCCAATCAGCCGAAACCCCGAGGTGATTCGACGCAAAATAAGGCGATTGGGTGTGATTATCGTCGCCGCCCTTGTTCTGGCTCTGGTGTGCACGGTGGGCGGTTTATCGTCTCCTCGTGGCGTGGGCGGCGATAAGGGGCGTTGTGATTTGTTCGGAAAAGCGAGGTGAGATAAGGGCGGGGTTGGGAGTGGAGGGATGAATGGAAGGAGGGAGAGGGAGAAGGAGAAGGAGAAGAAAGAGGAAAATGAGAATGAGAAGAGAAGAGAGGAGAGAAGGAGAAGGGAGAGAGAGAGGAGAGAGAGGAGAGAGAAGAGAGAGAGAGAGAGAGAGAGAAGAGAGAGAGAGAGAGAGAGAGAGAGAGAGAGAGAGAGAGAGAGAAGAGAAGAAAAAAAAAAAAACCCAGACAGAGAGAGACAGAGGCAGATATATATAGGAAGAGACAGAGACAAAAATGGACGTCGTAGTTGACAAATGAAAAGTTGAAGTTTGCGAAAAGGACGGAGAACGGACGGCCTTCGAACGGACACGGAATCTGAACGGAACGGCCCCTGGACCGTACGGACTCCATAAAGGTCCTCTTTAACGAACGGACTCTTAACAGAACGTCCTCTTTAACGGACGGATTCTTAACAGAACGTCCTCTTTAACGGGACGGACTTCGCACGGACACGGCCTCGAAACAGACGAAACCTCGAACGGACACGAGCTCTTTTAACGGACGGTGGGTTGGCCTGGGGGAGGGAGGGAGGGGGAGGGGGAAGGGGGCCGGTGGGTCAGCCCATTGACCCACTTGGACCACTCTCCCCCACTGCTCCACTAACCGCTGCCTTTTTGTGCGTGTGTGATTATGCATGGGATTAGCGGGGCGTCCTGTCGCTGGCCCGCGTGTCGGCGCCTCCTTGGTGGCTTTAGTTGGAGGCTCGGGGCTTATTTCTCTTCTCTTTCTCTGTCTCTCTCTCTCTCTCTCTCTCTCTCTCTCTCTCTCTCTCTCTCTCTCTCTCTCTCTCTCTCTCTCTCTCTCTCTCTCTCTCTCTCTCTCTCTCTCTCTCTCTCTCTCTTTCTCTCTCTCTCTACAATCTCTCTTTCTCTCCTTTCCTCTCCTCTTCTCCTTACTCCCTCCCTCTCCCTTTCTCCCTGCCTCCCTCCCACCCACCCCTCTCCCTTTCTCCCCCCCCCTCCCTCCCTCTCTCATACCTCCCATTCCCCCCCCAAATTCCCATTCATCAAGGGAACGCACCCATACCCCGCAGACCCGTCCAGGCTGACCCCGGCGCCCGAATGTCACCCAAAGGATACACTGGCTGCATCATGTTCGTACTCCTGGAACGCACTGGATAAAGCTGTTCACCTTTGGGGGGGGAGGGGGGGGGAGGGGGGGAGGTGTTCGAGCGCTTCCTGTCTTGGCGCGGTAGTGATGTGGAGGAGGCGGAGGCGGAGGCACTCGTGGCACGGCGGTCGCTTTCCTCCTGCTTCTCTCTCTCTCTCTGGCTCTTGGTTCTGGCTCTCTGTCTGTCTGTCACGGTCTCTGGCTCTGGTTCTCTCTCTCTCTCTCTCTCTTTCTCCACTTTTCGTTGTTTTACTCTGTGTCTTTCCTTCTTCCCTTCCCTCCCTTTCTCCTCCCTTTCCCTCTTCTCCTTCCCTTCCCTTCCTCTCTTCTCTCCCTCCCTTCCCTCTTCCTTCCCCTCCCCTTCCTCTCCTTCTCTCCATCCCTCCCCCTCCTCGTGAGTGACACCATTTCACTCCTCCCCTTTTTACCTCTCCCTCACTCCCCTTTTTCTTCCCAAATATTTCGAATTATCAAGGACTGAGAGAGAGAGGAGGGGGAGGGAGGGTGGGGAGTGAGGAAGAGAATGAGGAAAAGATAGAAGAGCAAGAGAGGAGCCAGAAAGGACAGCAGAAGAAGGAGGAACGGGAAAGAAAGAGAAGAGAGGAAGGAAGAGGAAAAGAAAGAGAGAGAGAGAGAGAGGAAAAAAACGCTTCCAAATGTGTTAAAAGGAGAGTTTGCCTAGTCATGGTCAGAATGCTGTTTCTCGTGGACTGAGTCGGTGTGCTTCGGCTGCCTCTCGCAAGCTCGGGTCTCCAGTGCTTGTCTGTGCTTGCTTCGCTTGCTTGACCTTCCTGCTCTCGGTCGATTTTGTCTCTGTCGGTCTGTATGGCCCTGTCTGTCTGGGTGTCTTGTTGTGTGTAGTGTGTGCTTGTTTGTCTTTTTTCTTCTTTTGTCTGTTGTGTGTATGTACGTATGTATGTATGTATGTATGTATGTACACACACATGCACGCACACATACACATACATACATACACATACATATATACATAAATACGTACATACGCATGTCAATGTATATATGAATGGTCCAAAGAGCGAATGGGAATGAGTGGAAATAGTAAGACGAAGGGAGGAGGAGAGAAGGAGGGAGGAGGAAGGAAGAGGAAAACAGGCAAAGGAAAAAAAACAAGGAGGAAGTAGAGAAGGGAGGGAGGGAGGGAGAACAGGGGAGAGGGGGGGGGAGAGGGAGGGGGTAAGAAGCTGCCCTTCGTTTTCCGTTTCCCTTTGGAGTCGTGACGATGGCAGGGCTTCGTCGCTTCAAGGGCGTTCTCCTCTCCTCCCATCTCTCTGTCTGTCTGTCAGTCTTTCTGTCTTTCTGTCTGACTTTCTTCTGTCTTTCTTTCTCGCTTTCTCTCTCTCTCTCTCTCTCTTTTTCTTTCTTTCTTTCTCTTTTCTCTTTCTCTCCCTTTCTCTCTCTCTCCCTCCCTCTCCTCTCCCTCTCCCTCTCTCTCCTCCCTCCCTCCCTCCCTCCCCCTCCCTCCCTCCCTCCCTCCCTCCTCACCCATCCCCTCTCTCTCTCTCGCACGCGCTCTCGTACTCGTTCTTTCTCTCTTTCTCTCTCTCTCTAAGAATCCCGCACATAATGCACCTGAGAAGTGCTATATTTATTTGAGAAAATCGCGACGTTTCTCACACGGGTTACAGGGTGCTATATTTTGCCTCGTCGTGCCACTCGATCAGCTGATCTGCCACGACGATCAGCTGATTTGTCGCGTGATGTAGGGGTAGCTTTTTTGCTTTTAAATGTCTGCTTTTTACATCTCTTTTTTTTCCTTCTTTTTTTTTGGTGGTGGTTGGTTGTTGCTCGCTTTGCAAGAGAGAATTCAGTGAAAGTTCTCTGTCGTGTTTTTTTTTGTGTTCTTTTTTTTGTGTGTGTTTCTGTCTTGCGTAAAACGAACCGAGTTTCGGCTTTCACTTTCGTTGCATTCGTGTCGGGTTTGGTTTGTCGTGGGTTTCGTGTCGGGGTCGGTTGTTTGTCGGGTTGTTTGTCGGGTTGGTTGTTTGTCGGGTCTTTCGTGTCGGGGTTCGTTTGTTGTCGGGTGGTTTGTCGTGTGTTTCGTGTCGGGTCGTTTGTCGGTTGGTTTGTCGGGTCTTTCGTGTCGGGGTTCGTTTGTTGTCGGGTCGGTTGTCGTGTCTCCCGGCATCTGGAATTTATTGACAACAGTTGGCACGCTTTAATCGAGAGAGAGAATAACAGAAACAGAGAGAGAGAGAGAGAGAGAGAGAGAGAGAGAGAGAGAGAGAGAGAGAGAGAGAGAGAGAGAGAGAGCCAACACCAAGCGACCAAAAAAAAGAGAGAGAAAACCTCACTTTTAGACACCACGCAACTCTGATTAAAAAAAAAAAAAAAAAAAGATAAACATGATAAAAATCAAATAAAGATAAAAAAACCTGACGACGAGGCTGCAGGAGGCAAGCGGGGCGCGGGGCGACGCCGTGGCAGACGGGGCAAGCGCACAACCCGGCGTGTTTGTGACAGGGAAGGTCGCCAAGTTTCACGAAGTCTTTAAGCAGTCAAGGTCAGGGAATTCCGTGATCCGAACGCTTAGGAAATGGACTCGGAACGCACGCGTCTGTACCCCCTTCTACGCTGTGTCTGTCTGTCTGTCTGTTTCTCCGTCTGTCTGTGGGTCTGTCTTGGCGTGTCTCTGTGTCTCGTTTTGTGTCTCTGTCTCTCGGTCGTTCTCTCTGTCTCAGTTTGTCTCTAATTCTGATCTCTCTATCATCTCTATTATCTCTATCATCTCTCTCTCTCCCTCTCCCCTCTCTCTCCTCTCCCTTCTTCCCTCACTCTCAGTTCTCTCTATCTGCCTGTCATCCCTCTCCCTGTCCCATTCTCTTGCCCCCCCCCCTTCTCCCTTTCCCCTTCCCCTCTGTATTTGCCTCCTCCCCTTCCCCTCCCCTTCCCCTACCCATATCCTTCCCTCTCCCCTTCTTGCCCATAGAAGTCACAGCACTACAAGGTCACGCGCACTTTTTTTGCCAAAAGGTCAAGGCGGTAAGGTCAACGCAGCCATAGCGAGAGAGAGCAGAGAGGAGGGCGAGCGAGAGAGGGCGAGGGCGGGAGAGGAGAGAGGGGCGGAGAGGCGAGAGAGGAGGGCGGGAGAGGCGAGAGGAGGCGGGAGGGCGGAAGAGGCGAGAGCGGGAGAGGCGGAAGAGGCGAGAGAGGAGGCGGGAGAGGCGAGATAGGGCGAGAGAGAGGGCGGGAGAGGCGGGCGGAGAGGAGGGCGGGAGAGGGGAAGAGCGAGAGAGGAGGGCGGGAGAGGCGAGAGAGGCGAGAGAGGAGGGCGGGAGAGGCGAGATAGGGCGAAAGAGGAGGGCGGGAGAGAGAGAGAGGGCGGGAGATAGAGGCGGCGGGAGAGGCGAGGAGATGGCGAGAGGAGCGGGAGAGGCGGGAGAGGCGAGAGAGGAGGCGGGAGAGGCGGAGAGAGGAGGGCGGGAGAGGCGGAGAGCGAGAGAGGAGGGCGGGAGAGGCGAGAGAGGAGGACGGAGAGGCGGGGCGAGAGAGGAGGGCGGGAGAGGCGAGAGAGGAGGCGGGAGAGGCGAGGAGAGGAGCGACGGGAGAGGCGAGATAGGGCGAGAGGAGGCGAGAGGCGGGAGAGGCGGAGACGGGGAGAGGCGGGAGTAGGGAAAGAGGAGGGCGGGAGAGGCGGGAGAGGCGAAGAGAGGAGGGCGGGAGAGGCGGGAGAGGAGGCGGGAGAGGCGGAGGCGAAGAGGAGGACGGGAGAGGCGGATTAGGGCGAGGAGGGCGGGAAGAGGCGGAAGGCGAGAGAGAGAGGAGGCGAGAGAGAGGCGAGGCGGGGGCGGAGAGGGAGGGCAGAGGCGAGAGAGAGGCCGGGAGAGGCGAGATAGCGAGAGGCGGGAGAGAGGAGGGCAGGGAGAGGCGAGAGAGAAGGAGGGGGAGAGGAGGAGCGGGAGAGGCGAGCGGGAGAGGCGAGATAGGGCGAGAGAGGAGGGCGGGGAGCGGGAGAGGCGAGAGAGGAGGGCGGGAGAGGCGAGATAGGCGAGAGAGCGAGGGCGAGGGAGGCGGGAGAGGCGAGAGAGAGGGCGGGAGGCGAGATAGGGCGAAAGGAGGGCGGGAGAGGCGGAAGAGGCGAGAGAGGAGGGCGGAGAGGCGAGATAGGCGAAAGAGGAGGGCGGGAGAGGCGGAAGAGGCGAGAGAGAGGGCGGGAGAGGCGAGAGAGGAGGGCGGAGAGGAAGAGGAGGGCGGGAGAGGCGAGAGAGGAGGGCGGGAGAGGCGGGAGAGGAGGCGCGGAGAGGCGAGAGAGGAGGCGGGAGAGGCGAGAGAGGAGGGCGGAGAGGCGGGAGAGGCGAGAGAGGAGGCGGAAGGGCGAGAGAGGAGGGCGGGAGAGGCGAGAGGGGCGAAAGAGGAGGGGCGGGAGAGGCGGGAAAGGCGAGAGAGGAGGGGGAGAGGCGAGATAGGGCGAAAGAGGAGGGCGGGAGAGAGGCGAGAGAGAGGAGCGGGAGAGGCGAGAGAGGAGGGCGGAGAGGCGAAGAGGGCGAGATAGAGGCGGAGAGCGAGAGAGAGGCGGGAGAGGCGGGAGAGGCGACAGAGCGAGGACGGGAGAGGCGAGATAGGGCGAGAGAGGAGGGCGGGAGAGGCGGAGAGGGCGAGAGAGGAGGGCGGGAGAGGGAGGAGGGCGAGAGAGGAGGCGGAAGAGGCGAGAGAGGAGGACGGGAGAGGCGAGATAGGGCGAGAGAGGAGGGCGGGGGAGAGGCGGAGAGGCGAGAGAGGAGGGGCGGGAGAGGCGAGAGAGGAGGGCGGGAGAGGCGAGAGAGGAGGGCGGGAGAGGCCGGAGAGGCGGAGAGGAGGGCGGGAGAGGCGAGGAGAGGCGGGAGAGGCGAGAGAGGAGGCGGAGAGGCGAGAGAGGAGGGCGGGAGAGGCCGAGAGAGGAGGCGGGAGAGGCGGAGAGGAGGGCGGGAGAGAGCGGAAGAGGCGAGAGAGGAGGACGGGAGAGGCGAGAGAGGAGGGCGGGAGAGGCGGGAGAGGCGAGAGAGGAGGGCGGGAGAGGCGAGAGAGGAGGGAGGGAGAGGCGAGATAGGGCGAAAGAGGAGGCGGAGAGGCGGGAAAGGCGAGGAGAGGAGGGCGGGAGAGGCGAGAGAGGAGGCGGGAGAGGCGAGATAGGGCGAAAGAGGAGGGCGGGAGAGGCGAGATAGGGAGAGGCGAGAAGAGAGGAGGGCGGAGAGGCGAGAGGGCGAGAGGAGGGCGGGAGAGGCGAGGATAGGGCGAGAGAGGAGGCGGGAGAGGCGGGAGGGAGGGGCGGGAGAGGCGAAGAGGCGAGAGGAGGGCGGGAGAGGCGAGAGAGGAGGGCGGGAGAGGCGAGATAGGGCGAAAAGAGGAGGGCGGAGAGGCGGGAAGGCGAAGAGAGGAGGGCGGGAGAGGCGAGATAGGGCGAAAGAGGAGGGCGGAGAGGCGAGATAGGGCGAGAGAGGAGGGCGGGAGAGGCGGGAGAGGCGAGAGAGGAGGGCGGGAGAGGCGGGAGAGGAGGGCGGGAGAGGCGGAAGAGGCGAGAGAGGAGGACGGGAGAGCGGGAGGAGGGCGCGGAGAGGCGAGATAGGGCGAAAGAGGAGGGCGGGAGAAGGCGAGAGGGAGGGCGAGAGGCGAGGAGGAGGGCGGGAGAGGCGAGATAGGGCGAGAGAGGGGCGGAGAGCGGGAGCGAGAGAGGAGGGCGGGAGAGGCGAGAGAGGAGGGCGGAGAGGCGAGATAGGGCGAAAGAGGAGGGCGGGAGAGGCGAAGGCGAGAGAGGAGGCGGAGGGCGAGAGAGGAGGGCGGGAGAGGCGAGAGAGGAGGGGAGAGGCGAGAGGGCGAGAGAGGAGGCGGGAGAGGCGGGAGAGAGGGCGGGAGAGCGGAAGAGGCGAGAGAGAGGGGCGGGAGAGGCGAGAGAGAGGGCGGGAGAGGCGAGAGAGGAGGGCGGAGAGGCGAGATAGGCGAAAGAGAGAGGCGGGAGAGGGGCGGGAGAGGCGAAGAGAGGAGGGCGGGAGAGGCGAGAGAGGAGGGCGGGAGAGGCGAGAGAGGAGGGCGGGAGAGGCGAGATAGGGCGAAAGAGGAGGGCGGAGAGGCGGAAGAGGCGAGAGAGGAGGGCGGGAGAGGCGAGAGAGGAGGCGGGAGAGGCGGGAGAGGAGGGCGGAGAGGCGAGAGAGGCGAGAGAGGAGGGCGGGAGAGGCGGGAGAGGAGAGGCGGAGATAGGGCGAAAGAGGAGGGCGGGAGAGGCGGGAGAGGCGAGAGAGGAGGCGGAGAGAGAGGAGGAGGGCGGGAAGAGGCGAGATAGGGCGAAAGAGGAGGGCGGGAGAGGCGGGAGAGGCGAGGAGAGGAGGCGGGAGAGGCAGAGAGGAGGGCGGGAGAGGCGAGAGAGTAGGGCGAAAGAGAGGAGGGCGGGAGAGGCGGAGAGGCGAGAGAGGAGGCGGGGAGAGCGAGAGAGGAGGCGGGAGAGGCGAGGAGAGGAGGCGGGAGAGCGAGAGAGGAGGGCGAGATAAGGCGGGGAGAGAGAGAGGAGGGCGGGAGAGGAGAGAGAGGAGGGAGGGGAGAGGCGAGAGAGGAGGGCGGGAGAGGCGAGAGAGGAGGGCGGGAGAGGCGAGAGAGGAGGAGGGCAGGAGAGGCGAGAGAGAGAGGGCGGGCAAATGCATTGGGGAATCTCGCGTATACCCTTCGAAAGGTCACGTTTGCCTTCTTTGGGCGGAGACAGGGTCATGCTGGGGACACGCGGAGCGCTTAGGTAAGGTCATGGCACCGATTGGCACACAGCAAGGTCGCGGGGGCTGGCGTAAAACCGTGCCCTCGCCGTATGTGGGTCAAGTGCCCATAGGGGTCAATACTGCCGGTGATGGTTTTGTGCCGTTATTTGCGGGGGGGGGAGGGGGGAAGGGAGGGAGAAAGGGAGGGAGGATCGGAGGGAGGGGGAAGGGAGGAAGGGGGAGGGTCGGAGGGAGGGGGAAGGAGAAAGGGAGGGAGGAAGGGTGGGAGGAGGAGGAGGAGGGGTAGGGGAAGGCAGGGAGGGAGGATGGGAGAGGGAGGGGAAGCGGGTTTATTGAATGGAAGACCCTCCTACCTACCGCCTCGTCGCCGCCCCCCCTCCCTCTTGCTCACATCGCCCCTCCTCCCTATTCCCCCTCCCCTTCCTACCTCCCCTTCCTACCTCCTTCCCTTCCCCCTTCATACCTCCTCCCCCCTCCCCCTTCCTACCTCCCTCCCCCTCCTTCCCCCCTCTTCCTACCTCCCTTCCCCTTCCTACCTCCTCTCCCCCCTCCTCCCATTCCTTCCTTCCCCCTTCCTTCCCTTCCCTCCCCTCCCCCCTTCCTTCCTCCCTTCCTTCCTCCCTTCCCATTCCCGCCCTCCTCTCCTTTCCCTCCTCACCCGCCCTGACCCACCGCGCCGCCAAGGTAGTTATTTGGGCCGTAGAATGTGAAAGTTCTCCTCTCCTCCTCCTCCTCCTCCTCCTCCGGCGTAAAAGAGGATCCGGCGCGGTTGAGCGAACGATAAGGCAAGGCAGGGCCGAGTCAAGGGGGTGGGGGGGAGGGGGGAATTGGGGAAGAGGAGGTGGATGTGGTTGAGGTGGGAAGAGGAGGGGAGGGAGGAGTGGTGAGGTGGAGAGGAGGTGGGGGTTGAGGGGTGAGGTGGAGGGGGAGGGGGAGGTTGAGGAGGGGAGAGGAGGGGGAGTGGGGTTGAGGTGGGGAATTAGGGAAGAGGAGGGAGGTGGGGAAAGATGAGGTGGAGGTGGAAGGAGGAGTGATGGTTGAGGTACGGGTTGATGAGGAAGGAGGTGGATATGGGAGTTGAGGAGGAGGTGAGGTAGAGGTGGGGGTTGAGGAGGTGGTGGTGGAGGTGGAGATGGGGGAAGGAAGATGGGGAGGAAGAGGATCCAAGGCGGTGAAATGATGATGATGGAAGGAAGGAGAGTAGAATGAAGGAACTGGAAGGGAAGAGAGGAGAGGAAAGGAAAGGAAAGGAGATAGAGGAGGAGGAAGGAGAAAGGACAGCAGAATGAAGGAACGGGAAAGAAAGAGGAGAGGAAGGAAGAGGAAGAGAAGGAGGAGGAAAAAAAGAAGAGGAAGAGAAGGAAGAGAAGGAGGAGGAAAGAAAGAAGAGAAGAAAGAAGGAAGAGAAAAGAAAAAGAGGAAGAAAGGAGGAGGAAGAGGAAGAAGGGGAAAAGAAAGAGAGACGCGAAGAGAAGGAAGAGGAAAAGAAAGAAGACGAAGAAAAGGAGGAAGCAGAGGAAGAAGAAGAAGAGGAAGAAGGAAAAAAAAGAAAGAGAGACGCGTAAAGAAAAGTGAAGGGATCTTGCATTGTGAAACCCGAGGCGCCCCCTGAAGTGTCGCGCCGGAACATATGTGTCCCGGCCGGCGAAGGGGGGGGGGGGGGAGGCAGGGAGGGAAGAAGGGAAGGAGGGAAGGAGGGAGGGAAGGAAGAAGAGGAAGGATGGATGGATGGAGGGAGGGAGGAGGGAGGGTGGATGGATGGAGGATGGAGGGAGGAAGGAAGGAGGGAAGAATAAGGGAAGGATGGATGGATGGATGGATGGAGGGAGGAGGGGAGGTTGGATGGATGGAAGGAGAGAGGGGGAGGGAGGGAAGAAGGAGAGAAAGAGGGAAAGGGAGGGAGAGAGGAGGAAAAACAGAAGGAGTGAGGGAGAGATAGAGACGTGGAAGGAAGGAGTGAAAGAGGAGAAAAGAGGATAGGAGGAGAGAAGAGAAAGGAGGATAGGAGGGAGAGAGGAGAAAGAGGGATGGTAGGAGGGAGTGAGGAAGGAGGGCTAACGCCAGGTACCTACGCAGAAGGCCCTGGGGGAGGAGGAGGAGGAGGGGAGGGGAAAGGAGGGGGCGGGGCATGGCTTGATTGTTGAGAGAGAGAGAGAGAGAGAGAGAGAGAGAGAGAGAGAGAGGGAGAGGGAGAGGGAGAGGGAGAGGGAGAGGGAGAGGAAGAGGGAGAGGGAGAGGAGAGGAGAGGGAGAGGGAGAGGGAGAGGGAGAGGGAGAGGGAGAAAGAGAGAGGGAGAGGGAGAGAGGAAGTGATGGGAAGGAAGAGAGGAAGAGAGAAAGAAAGAAAAAGAAAACGATAAAACAGAACTGTGCGAGAGAGAGAGAGAGCGAAAGGTATACACCACGGTGAAGGGGAGGAATAAAACCCAAAAAAGAGAAAGAGAAAAAGAAGAAGACACATAAGAAGAAGAACAAAAAAGGAAGGGAGGAAAAAGAGAGATAGGAAGAAAGAAGAAATGGAGCCGATAGCACTGGCGCTCCAGCTGGGGACAGTGCCAAGTAAGCGTCCAACAGCAAGAGAAAGTTATTCCCTCCCGGGTTTGTGGAGGGTGGGGGGAAGGGGGGGGAAGGGGGGTTGGGGGGATTGAGTGGGGTGATGGTGAAGCCTTAAAGGGGGTGTGGGGGTTGGGGGTGATGGTGGGGAAGTCTTAAGGAGGTTGGGGGTTATGGTGGGGAAGTCTTAAAGGGGGATGGGGTTGTGGGTGATGGTGGGGAAGGCTTAAAGGGGGGTGGGGGTGATGGTGGGGAAGCCTTAAAGGGGGGTGGGGGTTGGGGTGATGGTGGGGAAGCCTGAAAGGGGGTTGGGGTTTGGGGGTGATGGTGGGGAAGCCTTAAAGGGGGGTGGGGGGTGATGGTGGGAAGCCTTAAATGGGGGGGTTGGGGGTGATGGTGGGGAAGCCTTAAAGGGGGGTGGGGTTGGGGGTGATGATGAGGAAGCCTTAAATGGGGGTTGGGGTTGGGGGTGCCTTAAAGGGGTGGGGGGTGGGTCATGGTGGGGAAACCTTAAAGGGGGGTGGGGGTGATGGTGGGGAAGGAGGGTGACGGGGAGATAGTGAGTAGATATAGAAGCGGGGGCTATGGTGTGTTGGGGTGTGTGGGGGGAGGGGGGTTGTTTGTGAGTTACTGCAGGGAGCTTGTGGCCTACAAAGAATTCAAACGTGGTTGGTTGTTTGTTTTCTTTAGTCCAACCACACCCGTCGCATTATTTTGAGAATCATTATTTATCCGAAAAATGACGTTTAAGTCTTTAAATACGTTTAAATACGCTCGGTTTCTTTAAAAATACGTTGCGGCGGGTAGTTGTGCCTGCTATCGCCGTCGGAGATAGAATGTGCGGTCTGCAAGGCATCCCGGATATACTGTCGCTAACAGAGAAAGTGATTTCAAGAGCCCCCCACCTCCCCCCACCTCCCTAGAGCCCCCCTCCACCTCCCTAGAGCCCCTCCCCACCTCCTAGAGCCCCCTCCCTAGAGCCCCTCCCCTCTCGTCCTCCTACCTCCCCTCTCCGTCTCCCTATACTCCCTCCATCCCCACCCCCCCCGTCTGCCTACCCCTTTCCCCTTCGACGCTGCAAGATATTCGGTGTATTTTGTATTGTTTGTGCTTCTCTCTTTCTTCCCTAGTTCTTTTCTGCTCTTGGTATTTGTGTTTTTTTTCTCTCTGTTTTGTTTTCTCTCTCTCTCTGTCTGTCTCTCCCTTCCTTCCTCCTCTATTCTCGCTCCTCGTTCGCTCCCTCTCTCCCTCCCTCCTCCTCTTCTCCCTCTCACTTCTTTCATTCAGAATTTGCTCTCCTTCCCTCCTTCCCCCCCCCTCCTTCGCCATCGACCCCTCCAGGGACTCTCTTCGGCGCTTCCCTCCGTGGCCTCTGCCCGCCGCGCCCCAGCCCCCCCCCCCCCTCGGCCACCGGGGAGCGCCTCCAAGAGCCTTCCGTCCGGCGGGCGTCTTGGCACCAGGGAGCCGCCCGGGGACGCTCGCCGATCGCAAATGTTACTGCCAAGGTTGTCTTCGCAAAACCTGTTCGCTTGGGAGAGGAAAAGCGGCGAGGGGGCGGGGAGGGGGGGAGCCGCGGACGCCGCCGCCGCCGCCGCGCGATCTGCGGTGCCGCAATCATATCCAGACTTGCGGCCTTCGCGCGCGCTTTCGTCATGATCATATCCGCAGGATCATATGTCATCATCGTCGTGCCGGTAACCCCTTCACCGTCACCGCCGTCACGCCGCCGCCGTTACGGCCGCGGCGCCTCTGCGCGCCCGCGCCGCCCGCGCCCCTGCGTGCCCATGACATTTGCTGCGGCTGCCCGTTGCGGCGGTGGCACTGGATACGCCGGGTGCCAAGAGGGCCGCAGATGACGAGGTGGGCGGAGCCACGGTGACGTCGGGCGCGCGGCCGAAGGAGCCCAATAAGCGCCGCCGAAGGGAGTGGAAAGGCGTGGTGTGACATTGTCTTGCAGCGAGTCATTGAAGCGGCGGGGAATGTTCAGGAAAAATCATATGAAGCAACTGAGCATTGTGACACCGCGTGGCACTCTTCAAGGGTGTGACGCGCGGGCGTGCGAGCAGTGAAATCGGCCGTTGGGCAACCCGCCGCCGCGACGGAATGGGGGGCGGCCGGGGAAGGACTCGCTCGTGCGGCGGCGCCTTTTCGCCCGCGACGCCGCGGCCGTTTCTCCGCCGCCTCCTCGCTCCGCGGCGCCGTTGCGAAAGCGCGCCCGAAAATCGTTCGCGCCGGAGGTTGCGCCCAATTAGCATAGATAGGCATCGGGCCAGCGCGAGGGCGGCGCCGCGGCCGTGGGCAGCGCCGACGGCCGCGTGGCTGTAGCAGAGAGAGAAAGTTGTAGTACTTGAAGCCGAGGCGGCGCGCGACGTCCCGAACGCAGCGCCATGACGGAAGGCGCTGCCCTCAGTCTTGGCACGAAGGCTGTGGCGCCCGCGGGCAGCCCTCGCGAGGACGCCCAACGGTCTCCAGCCGCGAGGGCGTCGCCAGGCGTGGCCGGGGCTCCGAGGGCGCCCGCCTCAGCGCCCGGCTCTGGCCTCGCGCCGAAGGGACGGGAGCAGGAGGGGCGCCGTCGCACGCGCGATGATAGTGATATCTACATACATAGAGATATAAAGAAACGTACGAGAAGATGGTAATAAGGATGGATTGGTAGATGACATTGCAGACACACGCGCACGCAGACGGAGACAGTCATACTTACATTTATCTAAAGACATAAATGGAAATACACAAACAATCACAGACGTACACAAATACGCCCATGTACACGCACAGGTACGTACAAATATGTACACGAAGTCATATTCACCAGTACGCATAACCGCACGTACAAATGTGCCAAGAGGAATGGGAATAAAAATATACAAAGAAGATGTAAGATACAAAGCAAGGAGCAAGCAGACGAAGAGAACAACGAAAGTAAGGCATCTCCCTCCCCCTCCCCCCCCGCCCCCCTCCACCCGTTCCCCTCAACACGCTCCCCCGCCCCTCCCCTTCACACGCCCTCCTCCTCCTCTGTAATCCCCTTCCTCTTCCCCTCCTTCTCCTCCTCTCTCTCTCCCTCCTCTCATCCTCCTCTTCTCTCTCTCTCCTCCCCTCCTCTCATCCCTCTCCCTTCTCTCTCTCTTCCCTCCTCTCATCCTCCCATTCCTCTTCCCTCCCCTCCCCTCATCCTCCCCTTCCCTCCTCCTCCCTTCCTCTCCTCCTCCCTCGCCCCCCCCCCTGGTCAGCAGCGAGTGAAAATAAAGCAAAAAGCTGCAGGGTCGGTGGGGTGAAGGGTGGGGGGGGGAGGAGGGAGGGAGGGGAGGGGATGTTTTGCTCGAGTGTACAAGCCATGTGCATTTTGTGTGTGTGTGTGTGTGTATTCGTGTGCGTCTTCGTGTGACTGTGTGTGTGTGTTGTGCGTATGTATCCGTGTATGTCTTCATTGATGTGCTTGCGTGTGTATTCGTGTGCGTTTTCGTTTGTGTGTGGCCGTGTGTGTCTCCGTGTGTGTGTGTGTGACTGCGTGTGCGTGTATGTGTATCCGTGTACGTGTCCGTGTGCATTTGCGTGTGTGTGTATGTACGTGTAAGCATATAAAACGTGTATATACACTGTGAGGCGTAGAACGATTTCTCTTTTTTTTTTACGAGTATGTGTGTGTGTGTTCGTGTGTGCGTCTACACGTTTCCTCCGAAGCTCTCAATCACACACAAGAACATTCGCCACGAACCAAAAAAAAAAAAAAAACGAGACAAAAAGAAAAGAAACCGCATATAAAAAAAGAAACAAACAACACCGGAAAAATCACATTAAACTCGGAAGGGTTTCGTTCAGCTCGCAGCCCACCTCGAGCGCCGCCTGGGCCGAGCGGGAGGAGGGAAGCCGACGAAAGTTGCAGCGCCGTCGAGATGCGAGGGAGAGAAAGGCCGCCGCGGTTGGGTCGGGCTCGATGCACTGGTATATATATATATATATATATATATATATATATTATATATATATATATATATATATATATATATCACATAATGTCTCTTCTTCTCTCTCTGTCTGTCTGGTCTGTCTCTTGTCTCTCTCTGTCTCTCTCTCTTCTCTCTCTCTCTCTCTCTCTCTCTCTCTCTCTCTCTCTCTCTCTCTCTCTCTCTCTCTCTCTCTCTTCTCTCTCTCTCTCTCTCTCTCTCTCTCTCTCTCTCTCTCTTCTCTCTTCTCTCTTCCTCTCTCCTCAGTCGAGGACAGGTTAGGAAAGCGTGGTCAAGATGTGTCGAAACGCGAAGGAGAGAAGGTAAAAGAAGAAGAAAATAAGAGGAAGGAGAGAAGACTTGAAAGACGCGGAAGTAAGAAGTGAGAAGAAGTAGAAGGAGGGAAGGAGGGGGGGGGAGGAAATTGCAAGCCAGAGGGAGGGAGGGACGGAGAGAGGAAGAGAGGGAGGGGGGATGGGGCACAGAGAAGGGGAGGGGCGGAGGAAGTCAGGTAGAGAGGAGGAAGAAGAGAGGGAAGAGAGGAGGGGAGGAAGGAGGGAAGAGAAGAACGAAGAGAGAGGAGAAGGAAAGAGGAGGGGAGTCAAGAGAGAGGAAGAGGGAGGGGAGAGAAGAGCCAGGGTAGAGATAGAGGGAGAAGAGGGGAGTGGAGAGGGAGAGGAAGGGGGGAGGAAGGGGAGGCGAGTCGGGGTAGAGAGAGGGAGAGGAAGGGGTAGAGAGGGGAGGAGGAGTCGGGGTAGAGAGAGGGAGAGAGAGGGGTGGAGGAGGGTGGGGGGGGGGCAGGCGCCTTGACCTCACCTCTCCCCCCTCACTCCAAATCGGGACCGCCTTGGATGCATCATCTTCCCCGTGACATTGCCTCCGAGCTCGAGATTAGTCAAGGTCACGGAGGGACCACACTCGACGACGGCGCGGGCGGGAAGAGAGAGAGAGAGGGGTGGGGGAAAAGGGGCGAATGGGGGAGGGGGAAAGGGGGAGGGAGGAAGGGGGGAGGAGGAAATGTAATGAAGTTGGAGCCATTCCAGGTGGACGTCGCCTCGGTTGCGGGGGAGGAGGAGGAGAGGAGGGTGGGGGTCGTCCGCTCCTTTCGATCTTTCTTTTGGTTTTCTGCTTCTTCCGCTGTTTTTGCGGCTTGTTTGTCTTCTGTTTCTTCTTTCTTCCTCCTTTGTATTCTTCGTTTTCTTCTCCTCATTTCTGCTCTTTCTCTTCCTATTCTTCCTTCTTCTCCTTTTCCTCCTCCTCCTCGCCTCCTCTCTCTCCTTTTCCTCCTCCAACCTCCTCCTCTTCCTCTCCTCTCCTCCTCCTCCTCCTCCTCCTCCTCCTCCTCCTCCTCGCCTCCTCTCTCTCCTCCTTTTCCTCCTCCTCCTCCTCCTCCCCCTCTTCTCTCTCCTTCTCCTCCACCTCACCTCCTCCTTTCCTCCTCCTCGCCCTCCTCCCTCTCCCCTGCCCTCCTCTTCCTCCTTCTCTCTCTCCTTCCTCGTCCTCCTTCTCTCTCTCCCTCCTCCTCCTCGCCCTCCTTCTCTCTCCTCCTTTTCCTCCTCCTCCTCCTCCTCCTCCTCCTCCTCGTCCTCCCCCTCCCCCCTCTTCTCTCTCCTTCTCCTCCACCTCCACTCCTCCTTTTCCTCCTCCTCGCCCTCCTCCCTATCCCTCTCGTCCTCCTCCTCCTCCTCTCCTCCTCCCTCCTCCTCCTTCCTCCTCCTCCTCCTCCTCCTCCTCCAACTCCTCTTTTCCTCTCCTCCTTCCCCTCCTCCTCCTCCTCTCTCTCCCTCTTCCTCCTCCTCTTTCTCTCTCCCTCGTCCTCCTCCTCTCCTCCTCCTCCTCCTCCGCCCCCTCTTCCTCACTTCACTTCACTTCACTTTCCCTCTGCAATCGGCGTTTGTATTTTTAGTTCCTGTAACGTCGGAGTCTTTCGTGTTGTGCGAATTACACTCTTGTTGGTGTGCGAATTACACCATTGTTTCAGTTCGCTTCCTTCCTCCGGGATTGTGCGTCTCATTTTCTATTGTTTCGGTTCGTTTTCTTCGTGTCCCTTTCCCCGAATTCTTTTTCCTTCTTTAGCTGAAAATAAAAAAGAAATTTGTACATTTTCGTTCGTCTGGTGTGATTCGTTAGTTGGTTCGAATTCGTGGCGAGACTGTGTCGTTCTCGCAATTACCTTAATTATCCCGTTTTAATGACGAGACGGTGATTCGTTATTCTGGTCGAATCGCCTTATTTCTTTGAGTGGGTCTACCTGCCGTCACCTTCAGGGTAGACGGGTAGACTCCCCTCTTCCTCTCGTGTCTTTTCCTTTATCTCTCTCTCTCTCTCTCTTGTCTTTCCTTTATCTCTCTCTCTCTCTCTCTCTCTCTCTCTCTCTCTCTCTCTCTCTCTCTCTCTCTCTCTCTCTCTCTCTCTCTCTCTCTCTCTCTCTCTCTCTTTCTCTTTCTCAATTCCTCTCATTCTCTCCTCTTCTCTCTCTCATCTCTCTCTCTCTCTCTCTCTCTCTCTCTCTCTGTCTCTCTCTCTCTGTCGGATCTCTCTCTCATTCTCTCTCTCTCTCTCTCTCTCTCTCTCTCCCCCCCCCCCACTCCCTCGTCTCCCTTTCATTGCCCTTCTAACTCTTAGACAATTAATTTCATGCGCTTGCGTGCGTGTGTACCTGTTATTGTGTAGTGTGTGTGTGCGTGTGCGTGTTTGACCCTGGGTATGCGTGGCGGCCCATAAGTTTTGCTACTGACCACTTCTTTTCCTCCCTTCCCTCCCTCCCTCCTCCGTCCCTCCTCCTCCGGTCCCGTCCTCCATTCTCCTCCCTTCCTCTAGTTCTCCCTTCCCCCCTTCTCCCTCCTCTCCTTCCTCTCCCCCCCCTCCCAGGACTCCTTCGCGCCTTCTTCTGGTTTCCTCTTCCTTCCTTCCTCGTTTTTGTTTCTTGTCGCTCCTCTTCCATTCTTTCTCTCTCTCTCTTTCTCACTCACTCACTCACTTTCTCTCTCTCTCTCTCTTCTCTCTCTTCTCTCTCTCTCTCTCTCTCTCTCTCTCTCTCTCTCTCTCTCTCTTCTCTCTCTCTCCTCTCTCTCTTCTTCTTCTTCTTCTTCTTCTTCTTCTCTTCTTCTTCTTCTTCTCTTCTTCTTCTTTCTTCTTCTTCTTCTTCTTCTTCTTCTTCTTCTTCTTCTTCTGTTCTTCTTCGCTTTTACTTCTTCTTCTTCTTCTTCTTCTTCTTCTTCCTTTCCTCCTCCTCCTCCTTCTCTCCCTCCCTTCTCTTCCACCCTCCCTCCCCTCCCTCCCTCCCTCCCTCCTCTCCCTCCCTCCCTCCCTCCTCCCTTCCCTCCCTTCCCCTCCCTTTCCTCCCTTTATTCCTTGAAAGTGACGCTTCTTAACCTCCACCTTAATTTTTTTCCCCCCTGGAAGGTGGAAGAGGGAAGAGGAGGGGGGGGGGGGAAGGGGAGGAATAGGGCCTTGCAACAATTGATCAACCACCATGCAACGGAAATGAAAGTGAGAGAAAATGTTTACTTTTTTACCTCTCGTGGTAGATGGGAGAAGGATGATGAAAGGGAGAGAGACGGGGAGGGAGTAGCAAGGGTGGAGGGAGGCGGAGGGCAGGAGTGAAAGGGAGGAGGGAAGGGGAGGGAGGGAGGAGGAGGGAGGAAGGGAGGGAAGGGAGGGAGGGGAGGGAGGGAGGAGGGGAGGGAGGGGAGAGGGAGGAGGGGAAGAGGAGAGGGAGGAGGGAGTGGAAGAGGAGGGAGGTTGAGGATGAAGAGTGGAAGATAGAAAGATAAGATAAAGAGAAACAAGAGAAAGAGAGAGAGGAAGAAGAGAAAGAGAAAAAGGAAGAGATAATGGGAAAAAGAGAGAGAGAGAGACAGACAGAGAAAGGGAAAAAAGAGAGAAAGGGCGGAGGGAAGGAGAGAAAGGATGGCCAAAGACGACGTGAAATCACTTCCTGTCCTACATCTGTGCCTCGTCAAGATCCGGTGCGACTTGGAAGGGAAGGGAAGGGGGAGGGAGGGAGGGGAGGGAGCGGGGGGAGGGAAGGGGGGGGGGGGGGGAGGCCAGCATGCAAGGTCGCTCTATTTGGGTTCGTGGGAATTGGAGAGAAAAAAAATGAGAATAAGAAAGGAGAAAAGGAAAGTATTATGATAAAACACGTGGATACATTTCAAAATAGTGTTATTAATATCCTGTGTCAGCATTACATGCATACACCTATATATGTATGTGTGTGTATGTGTGTGTGTATGTATGTGTATGCTTGTGTACATATATATAATATATATATATATATATATATATATATATATATATATATATATGGACATATACATAATGTATGTATATGTGTATATGTATGTATAATTCCAAAGAAAGAGAAAGCGAAGGACGATAAAAAGAGACAAAGAGAGAAAGACACAGACACAGAGTGAAGGAAAGCGAGGAAAGCCAGACAGAGGACAGACAGACAGACAGACAGACACAGACACAGGCACACACACACACACACACACACACACACACACACACACCACACACACACACACCACACACACACACACACACACACACACACACACACACACACACACACACACAACACAAGACTCAGGCACCCCGCTCGGCCCCTCCCAATGGCCGCCTGGGCATCGACGTCACACCTCCCGCATAGTATTCTCGTCACTGTCCCCTCCTCCGGCGAGTCCCCGTCACCGCCGTCCCCAGGTATTGCAGAGGCCCCTAAATTGACCTACTTATCAACTGAGTAAAAGTGCGACCTTGGATCAGAGCGAGCCAGGTAACGAGCCTGACCCGCGCCTGCCTCTCGGGGCTATTTACATGTGCTTGTGTGTGTGTGTGTGTGTCTGGGGGAGGGGTGGGGTAGGGTGGTGGGGTGGGGGGAGGGGGGGGTGGGGTATGTTGTGTGTGTCTGGGGAGGAGGGAAGGGGAATGTGGGGTGTGTCTGGGGGAGGTATGTGTGGTGTGTGTGTTTGTGTGTGTGTGTGTGTTTAATCATGTGAGCGGTGTTAACGTGTGTGCTCGTGTGTTTACGTATATATATTATATTTTTTTTCCCCTTTTGAGTGATGGCCGTAAATACCCCCTCCTCCTCCCCCTCCCCTCCAAGTCGCAGCGGCAAAACGGACCTTATTGACCTTCGCCATTTCGACTATCTCTCCCGAATTTCCTCTTTATCTCTTTGGGCCATTTGCCATGCCGACCCACAAGCACTTATCGACGGGGTGGGGTGGGTGGGGTGGTGGGGGGTGGGGGTATTTTGTTCATGCGTAGGTCGTCCTCCAAACGCAGATTCTCCTCCGATTAAGCGACTTGACCCCAATCATCAACGGCATATCTCTGTGACCAACGGAGGAATGAATAGGTATAGGAATAAATAGGAAAGATAGAATATAGGAATAATAGGAAAATAGTATAAGGAATAGATAGGAATTATAAGAATAAATCGGAATAGATATAGGAATAAATAGGTTAGGAATGAATAGGAATAGATATAGGAATAAATAGGTATACGGAATGAATAGGAATAGATATAAAATAAATAGGTATGTGAATATAGATATAGGAGTAAATAGGATCTTAAGAATAAATAGGAATAGAATATAGGAAAAATAGGAATATTTATAGGAAAAGGAATAGAATATAGGAATAGATAGGAATAGGTATAGGAATAGATTAGGAATACATAGGATAAATAGGAATGGATTAGGAATAACATAGGAAATAGAATAATAGGAATAATAGGTATAGGATGAATAGGATAGATATAGGAAACATAGGAATAGATATGGAATAGATTAGGTAATAGGAATAGATAAGGAATAAATAGGAATACATAGGAATAGATAATAGAATAAATAGGAATAGGTATAGGAATAAAATAGGAATAGATATAGGAGTAAATAGGATAAATATAGGCATAAATAGGAATATGATATAGGAATACAAATAGAAATAAATAGGATAGATATAGGAATAAATAGGTATAGGAATGAATAGGAAATAGATATAGGAATAAATAGGAATAGATATAGGAATAATAGGAATACATAGGAATAGATATAGGAATAAATAGGAATAGGTATAGGAATCAATAGGAATAGATATAGGAATAAATAGGAATAGATATAGGAATAAATAAGGAATAGATATAGGAATAATAGGAATAGATATATGAATACATAGGAATAGATAAAAGGAATAAATAGGAATAGATATAGGAAATAAATAGGAATAGAATATAGGACAAATAGGAAATAGATATAGGAATAAATAGGAATAGATATAGGAATACATAGGAATAAATAGGAATAGATATAGGAATAAATAGGAATAAATAGAAATAGATATAGGAATAAATAGGAATAGATATAGAAATAATATAAATAGGAATAGACTAGGAATAGATACTTGAAATGTGAAATATCGTCAACAATACAAGAGATGTATTTAAACCGTTCCCGCTATGTATTCGAAACCGGTGAAATACATCATTCCCAATTCACAATACAATGTATTTCCAACAATACACAATACAACATATTTCTAACAATACACAATACAATATATTTCCAACAATACACAATACAACATATTTCTAACAATACACAATACAATATATTTCCAACAATTCACAATACAACATATTTCCAACAATACACAATACAACATATTTCTAACAATTCACAATACAACATATTTCCAACAATTCACAATACACATTTTCCAACAATTCACAATACACATATTTCCAACAATACACAATACAACATATTCTAACAATACAACAATACAATGCACTTCCAACAATACACAATACAATATATTTCTCAATACACAATACAACATATTTCCAACAATACACAATACAACAAATTTCCAACAATTCACAATACAATGTACCTCAATGCATTTCATATGATAAAAACAAATTTCCAACAATTCACAATACAATGTATGTCAATATATTTCATATGATAAAAAAAACCCAGCGCAATACACCTCTCGGTATGATGTAGACATTCATTCTCCATTCATGGCCCCGCTGCACTGACCCCAATCCGCTTTGGGACAGGGCGCTATGGAGTGTCTGAGAGTGGCGGCGTACCCGACCCGACCCGACACCTGGGGCCTCGTCGCAACCTTCAGTATCTGTGTCAGGCTTTATCTACTTGTTTCCTGTGGTTGTTTGTTTGTTGGGGGTATGTGTTGGTATTATTTGTTGGTGTTGTGGGTGAGTTTGTTTGTGTTTGGTTGTTGTTTGTTTATTTTTTGTGAGTTTTTTTTTTGGTTTGTTTTTGGTTCCTGCGTCGCGGATTGGCTTCGTCGAGAGAGCGATTCGGGCTTCGATGTCAGCGCGTGCGGGTCGTGGCGTACAGAGGGACCTCCCTCCCTGCCGACCTCTCTCTCTCTCTGTCTGTCTCTGTCTCTCTCTCTCTCTCTCTTCTGTCTCTGTCTCTTCTCTCTCTCTCTCTTCTCTCTCCTCTCTCTCTCCTCTCTCTCTCTCTCTCTCTCTCTCTCTCTCTCTCTCTCTCTCTCTCTCTCTTTCTCTTTCTCTTTCTTTCTTTCTTTCTCTTTCTCTTTCTCTTCCTCTCTCTCTCTCTCTCTCTCTCTTCTCTCTCTCTCTCTCTTCTCTCTCTTCTCTCTTTCTTTTCTTGTCCTCTCCCCTCCCTCCCTCCTCAATCTCTCATCCCTCCCTCCCTCCCCTCAACCTCTCTCCCTCCCTCCCTCCTCAACCTCTCTCCCCCTCCCTCCTCAACTTCTCCCCTCCCTTCCTCCCTCCATCCTCCTTACCAATCTCCCTCCCTCCCTCCTCCCTCCTCAAACCTCTCTCCTTTCCTCCATCCCTCCTTACCAATCTCCCTACCTCCCTCCTTACCAATCTCCCTCCTCCCTCCCTCCCTCCCTTCCTCCCTTCCTCCTCTCTCCCTCCCTCCTTCCTCCCTCCATCCCTCCTCCCTTCCTCCTCCCTCCCTCCCTCCTTACCAACCAATCCTCCCTCCCTCCTCCCTCTTCAACCTCCCTCTCCCTCCTCCCTCCCTGCCTAGCTGGCCGGCCGGGCGAGAGACACTTTTCTCCGGAGCGGCGAGAAAACTTTCGTCTTCGACCAAGAGCAAAGGGGGGGGGGGGTTGCGGGGTTGGCAAGTGCTGGACACCCTCTCGAGTGGCCGCCGAGATGGCGATGCATTTTGTGTCTCCTCTGATGTGCGAGATTTTTTTGAGAGGGGGGGGGTAAGGGAGGAGGGGGGGGTGAGGAGGGGGAAAGGGGAGGGAGGGTGAGGGTGATTGGATTGTCTTTTTCTTTGTATCTTTTTCTTTCTCTCTCTCTTTCTCATCTTCTCTCTCTCTCTCTCTCTCTCTCTCTCTCTCTCTCTCTCTCTCTCTCTCTCTCTCTCTCTCTCCTCTCTCCTCCCTCCTTCCTCCCTCCTCCCCCTCTCCCTCTCTCTTCCTCCTTCTCTCCTCCTTCTCTCCTCCTCCTCTCTCTCCTCTCCCCTCCCTCTCTCCCTCCTTCCTCCTCTCTCTCTCTCTCTCTCTCGTTCAGATAGGTAACAGAAGACATATGAACTGGATTCATTTCGGGTCTCTTGCCTCCCTCGTCGGGCACTGAGGTCTCGAATTGGCACAGGAAAATTGCGGTTATTATTTATCTATTTTTTTCCTCTGGCGTCGTTTCGCAAGAATGTTAATCACTCGTGGACCCCAAACGCATCAACAAACCGAGTCAGAAGAATGATTAGGAAAAAAAATTAGATATTCAGTCTCGTAGGAATGAATCGCAGCGTCATGGCAGACCCGAGGGCGCAGACTAAACGGTTCCCCCCCACTCGCCCTCCCGCACCCGCCCACCCGCCCACCCGCCCTCCCCCCGACTCGGCCGCCCACCCGCCCGCGCCCGACGAGGGAAAGGGAACTAGGCTTTGGGGATGGACTACGGCAGACACGTCGAGAGCAGGTGGTGGCCCCTTCGAAGCCGCTGCCGACGTCGACGCCCCTGCCCCTATTTTTTCTCTTGCCCTACCCCTTCTCCTGTGTTTGTTCTTGCCCCTACCCTGTCTCTGGTCCCCTGCCCCTTCCCCTGTTTCTTTTCTTGCCCCTACCCCTGTCTCTGGCCCCCTGCCCCTTCTCCTGTGTTTGCTCTTGCCCCTACCCCTGCCTCTGACCCCCTTCCCGTGCCCCTGCCCTTCCCCGCGCCGTATTTGCGACGACCGACGCCGTACGACCTTCACTCTCACCAGCGACGACCAGCGCACCTGCCACGCCACACCATATGGCTGCGTCCGCCACCGCCCCGCGCCACAGCAGACGACCCCCTCCCTCTCCCTTCTCTCCTCTCCCCTCTCCTTCTCTTCCTCTCCCTTCTCTCCCTCCTTTCCCTTCTTTCCCACTCCTCTCCCTTCTCTTCCCTTTTCCTCTCTCTTCTCTCCCTCTCCGTCTTCCTCTCCCTTCTCTCTCTCTCCCTTTTCTCTCTCTTCTCTCCCTCCCTCTCCCCCTCCTCGTTCTCGTCTGCGTCAAAGTCCCGCGCTTTCTGTTTGCACATTAATTACCATGATTAGTGTTTACAATGTTGATTACTGTGCTTTCTCCCTCCCCCCCCTTCCCCCCTCCCCCCTCCCCCCCTTTCGCGCGTTCGCCTCTCGAGTCGTATTTTCCGGCTCGTCCTCGCTCCCTGGCTCTCAAAATGTTAAATGTTTATCTATATTCTTCATGTGTTGTTTTCTGTGTCGTGTGCGTGGGTTTGTGTGTGTGTGTGTGGTGTGTGTGTGGTGTGTGTGTGTGTGTGGTGGGGTGTGTGTGTGTGTGCGTGTGTGGGTAAACATATGTGTAGGCCCAGTGTGCGTACGCGTGTGGGTAAAGCGTGTGTAGGCCCAGTGTGCGTATGTATGTGGGTATACGTGTGTGTGTGTAGGCCCAACGTGTGTATGTACGTTCGTGTGTGTGCGTGCGTGCGTGTGTACGTGTGTTTCTCGTGGCGTCAGCATTCACACGCACTTTCTCCGGCCCGCGCTGCCTCGCCTCATGAATCTTTTATTGCAGGTTTTCTCGCCTTAAACCCCATTATGACACTTGGTTCCCTTATGCCGAAGGGTCATTTCTCTCCTCTCATGAATCTCCCATCTTAATCCCCATCCATTTTTTTCCCTTAATTTGAATTGTTTTCAGGAAGACGTAGAGGAAGCGAGAGAGAGAGAGAGAGAGAGGAAGAAGGAATGAAGCAAAAATACCTCTTTTCTTGCCTCTTTGGCTTCGTACTCATTATATTGTGCCATGTTCAGCGTGTCTACAGATGGAGCCAGACCGTGTGTACGTGTGTGTGTGTGTGTGTGTGTGTGTGTGTGTGTGTGTGTGTGTGTGTGTGTGTTTGTGTGAGGGGGAGGGGAGGGGAAGGTGTTTGTGTGTGTGTGTGTGTGGTGGGTTTGTGTGTGTGTGTCTGTCTGTCTGTAGAGTGATCAGCATATTATTGACTTGTTATGTTAACATGAACCGATTTGTGTCTCCACAGAACATACCGTTAGATTTTATATCAGTAACCCATCCTTCACCATATCCATTTCCACACCTTTCATTCCTCCTCCACTCCCTCCCCTCTCCCTCCCTCCCTCCCCTCCCTCCTCCTCCTCCTCCTCCCTCCTCCTCCTCCTCCTCCTCCCCTCCTCCTCCTCCTCCTCCTCCTCCCCTTCCTCATCCCTCCTCCTCCTCTCCTTTCTCTTCCCCTCCTCCTCCCTCCTTCCTCTCCTCCTCCTCCACTCATCTCCTCCCTCTCTTCCATAACTCTTGATCATCTTCTTACCCTCCCCCCCCCCCTCCTTCCCCTCTCTTCCACATGTTTCTTCCTCTCCGTTCCCCTTTTTTTCATCTTATCCTCCTCCTCCCTGTTCCTTCCCCTCTCTCCCCTCCCTCCTTCCCTTCTCGTTCATCTCCTCTTCCTCCCCTTCTCCTCTCTCCCCTACCCCTCTCCCTCTTCTATCTTCTTCTTGCTCCTCCTCCCTCTTCTTTCTCCCTCCCCCCTCTCCGCTCCCTCTCCTCCTCCTCCCTCCCTCTCTTCCCTCCCTCTCCCTCCCTCCCTCTCCTTCCTCCCTCCCTTCTCCTCCTTCCCTCCCTCTCCTTCCTCCCCTCCCTCTCCCTCTCCCTCCCCCTCCCTCCACTGGCGCTGACTCTTGCTTCCCTCGACCCACGCGCCCTGACCACTTTTCTTTTGTCCTTCCTTCCCCGTCGCTCTTGCTACACCTTCTCCTCTTCACTCTTCCTCCTTCCGAATCTTTCCTACAGTTCTCGCTTTCCCTTGTTAAAAGTTGCTCTGCCTCTTCGGTTTCTTTTTTTATTCGTCTTCTTTCGTTTTTCTGTCTCTCTGCCCCTCAGTCTCTCATTTCCTTCTGCCTTCTGTCCACATCCCTTTCAACTTCCCACCTTTCTAGTTCCCCGTCCCTCATCTTCTTTCTTACCTTTTCCCCTCCCCTCCCCCTTTCTCTCTCCCCTCCCCTCTATCCTCTCCCTCTTCCTCTTCCCTTCCCCCTTCCTTTTCCTCCCCCATGTTCCCTGTTCCCTTCCCCCTCTCCTCTCCCTTCACCTTCTCCCTCCCCCTTCCCTAACCCCTCCTCCCCTCTCCCTCCCCCTTCCCACCCCCTCTCCTTCTCCCCCCCCCTTCTCCTTCCCTCCCTCCCTTCTCCCTCTCTCCCTCTCCCTCCACTTCCCCCTTCCTCTCCCTCCCTCTCCACCTTCTCCCTCTCCCTCCACCATGCTCCCTCCCCCTTCCCTCCCCCTCTCCCCAACACGTAAAGCTAACACGCTATCATCATCTTATAGGGCAGCGAATCATCTCTCGGGACCACAATGAACGGATCCCGGTTTAACAGGACAACGGTAAGTGCTAGGGAGGTGGTTTCCTACCTTTAAAAAAATATATATATATATATATATATCTAAAATGGAGGAAACTTTTCGTAAATCCCCGCAACCTCCTAAAGCATTATTTTTTTTTTGGTACTCATCCCTGCCTTCTCTGTATTTTATTTTCCTTTTTTTTCCTCCCAAAGCCTTGCAGCATCAGCAAGCTACCTCACCCTCTGCCATGCGTCGCTGTGTTGGCCTGTTTATATGTGTTTTTTTTCGCTTGTCGGCTTCTATTTCTTCTTGTTTATTTGTTTTTTTTTAAGTTTAAGTTTTCTTAGTCTCTATTTTTTTAGAATACTTTTTATTTAGTCGTGTTGTCTTGATATATAAAACCCGCCTACCCCCTTTTGATCTATAGTGAGTGAGTAGTATGTTTTTTTTTTTTTAATTGTCTGTAGTTCTGTGTTTTGTCATGGAGGAGGTGGGGGGAGGGGACCGGGGGGGTAGACTGGAAAAAGGGACATGCACATAAAAAAAGGGTTTTTAAAGTGCCACTGTACCTTAAACTTCATTAAAGGTGCCAGTCTTTTCCTGGGTCTGATGCCACCGTGCCACTCTTCTCTGGGTCTGAATGTGCCACGGTGCTGTGCCAAACGCTGCTAGCATCCCTTACAGGCTGCCTAGAGGCGGCGATCTATCCTAAAAGCTTTCTCTGTGATGGTGCTGCTTTATAATATCCATTGCTAGTGGAGGCACTGCGCCGCTGCCAAGGCTGGGTGCCCGCCAGCATCCGCAAAGCTTTCTAGGACGTCCTCAAAGGTACCTCGGAGTCTGCGGAGGTCCGGGGGGAGGGGAGGGGAGGAGAGGGGAGAGGGGAAGGGGAGGAGGAAGGTAGGGATAGAAGAGAGGGAGGGAGAGAGAGATAGGAGAGGGGAAAGGAGGAGGAAGGTAGGGATAGAAGAGGGAGGGAGGGAGAGAGAGATAGGGGAGGGAGGAAGGGAGAGAGGGGGGGATAGGAGAGGGAGGGAGGGAGAGGGAGAGGAAAGTAGGAAAAAAAGGAGAGAGGGAGGGTAGGAAGGGAGCCAAGGAAAGATAGGAAAGGGTGGGTTAGGTTGCAGGGAACTTATCAAATGCTAAAAATATAAGTAGGGAGTTATCATTGAATGTACAGAAAGAAAATAATAATTATAGCTAAATAAACATAAACAAATGCAATATAATGTTGGTAGAGATTCACTTTGGGTTGTATCCACTGAACTTAAAGACTAATGGAGATATTTTTAAAAAGGGAAATAGGGGAAAATGCTATTCCAAAACCCAACTCAGTACTCATGGGAAGACAACCAGCAAAGTCTCTAGGGAAGTCAAAAGGATAGTCCTCGGCTCCGAATAACTTTGAGGATTCGTTGCCTGCCCAGACAAGCCCGTGGGAGCTAAGACGGTACTTCTGGTATGTGTAGTAGGTACACCTGTGTCCTCCTCTCGTGGTGGGTGTGTGTGTTTTGTGTGTCTTTGGTACCGGTGGCTCTTGGGTTTATCGACGGACGAGAAACACTTAGCACTTCCAAGCACAAGAAGACCTAAGGGGTTGACTGCCTCGTGCTTGGACTTCCTGAGCGTTCCTTGCCCGTGAAACACCTTTATAA
>NW_020869365.1:307056-312056 GCF_003789085.1 Penaeus vannamei | reverse complement strand
TTGGTCGTGGGATTATTGATTTAGTTGATTGTTAATGTGTGTTTTGTTTATCTCTTTATCTATTTATTTTATTTTTTTGGGGGTATGGATAGATAGGTTGGGAGGTACAGTAGATAGATAGATATTTTTGTTGTTTTACATATTAGTCTCTTTGGCTCAGATATATTTATGAGATTTTATCATTATTATTATTATATTATTATTATTATTATATTATTTTCTTATTATCTATAATAACTTACCTGTACATGAAACGATGTTAGTAACAGCGCGCCCCGACCCTTTTCCAGGCCCGAGAGCGTCCCCATCTACTGCTGCTCAACCGGAACAGACCAGCCACTGACGATCGAGGAACTGGCAGAACACCTGAAGAAGTCGGTGCGCAAATACCCCTTCAATTACCCCCTGTGGTACCCGGACGGCTCGGCTAAGAACATCAAATTCCTCCATCAGCTCCATGTCTACGCGGTGAACATCATCCCAGCCTACATCGCGGACACCATCATGAGAATCCTTGGAAGAAAGCCCATGTAAGTCACTTTCTGTTTTTTTTCTTGTGATGATTGTTGATTTTCCTTTATAAAGCGGTGGTCGTTGGAGGTGAGGCTAGGGTTCATGGGTGGTTTTTGTGGGGGTCGTTTTAATGGGTGTGGTTTCAATGCTGGTCGCTTTAATGGGTCGTTTCATTGGGTTTTGTTTTCAAGGTCATTCGTTTTATTGAGTTTAATTTGGTGGACGTCTACTTTGCTGTCGTCTGTAAAGTAAGAATAGTAAGAGAAAGGAGGAGGAATGGGGGATTTCTGATGATAATGAAGATGGAATTGGCAATTATGGTTAATGATTGTGATCCGTGTTCTCTTGCAGCGCCGTGAAGCTGTGCAACAAGATGGTCAAGGCCGTGAGCGCCCTGGAGTACTTCATGCTGCGCGACTGGACCTTCCACACGTCCAAGACCAACGCCCTGTGGCGGTCCCTCAGCCCCGCCGACCAGGACCTCTACCACTTCAGCGTCAAGGACCTCGACTGGGACACGTACATCCAGACGTACCAGAAGGGCTGCAAACAGTACATCATGAAGGAGGAGCTCTCCACCATCCCCTTCGCCAAGAAGATGATGACGCGGATGCACGTCCTCCACCGCATCGTGCAGCTGTGCCTCATGTACGGCGTGTGGTGCCTGCTGTCCACCGACACCGCCTCCGCCTTCTACTCCGCCTGCTTCAACGGCGCCTCCCAGCTGCTGTCCCTCACCCCGGCCTTCGTCGCGGCGGAGGAGGCGGCGGCGACCGGCTCGTAGGGCCCCGCGACAGGCGCCCCAACTCCCACAACCCGTCAGCCAGTGCCCAGAGGCCCCAGTCCAGCCACCACACGCGCATCCAAGGCCTGTCAGCTGGTGTTGAGGTCTGGGTGAAGTCATCCAGGAGGTCACTCTCGCTGAGACGCCTCACTGACACTAGCATCTACCTCGTGAGCTCTGGAGGAGGCGCCGGGGAGGACCTCACCCTGTGCGCCCCGATCAGTAGGGCATTTTGCTTGCTACCTTAGTTGGTTCTTCTTAGCGAGTGATCAGCGAGTGTCTGTAGATTCATCCCCGAGAATTTTACAGGATTTTTTGAAAGAAAGGGATATGATGTGCTCATTTTGCTTGGAAAATTCTTATACCAGTATCGGACTTTCGAATCGAGTCGCATTTTTTTTTGGTCTCCAAAAAGAGGGTTGTATTTGTTTTCATATTTCTGCATTGTCTCTTTGGGCACTAACTCTCCCCCGCGAGTTGCACTAGGTCGCTCAACATCACGTGAACAGGTGCTCAAGTACCAGTCTCTTAAGGTAACCCAAGGTATTACCAATATGTATAATACCGCCTTGTATATAGTGTTTTTTCTTCTTTTTTTATTCTTTAGTGGAAGATGTTCTGCCCCAAAGACTTAATGAATCACATGCCATTTTATCGATGGACATTTAACGAAAGACTTTTTATCACAAAGTATTTTTTTTAAACGTTTGCACACTTCTTTGTTATATCACGCTGTTATGTTTGTTCTTTATCATGATGGCGGTTACTTGAAAATAATATTTATAGGCTAAGATTATTTTATTCTATTGTGACAGTAATAGTGTAATCTGTAACTGTTGAACAAAATATTCTCATCTGCTGACAGATAAATTGCCTTCAAAGTTTTGTACATTCGTGTTCTCCATATTTTTGTCTTTATGTCAGTGTAGTTTATTGATGATATAGTTTGTTAGGAATCACTGCTTAACCTGGATCAAAAAAATGACAGCTTTGTGTGACCTCCCTCTTGACATTAGGTTGAAATCTCGAGGGCTGAAATAGATCGTGTTGAAGAAAAATATTCATGGCAGGTTCAGATTTCGAGAGCTATGCTATTTAACGACGAAGGGAAAAAAATGATGTTAGGTTCAAATTCCGCGGGCTGGAATATTTAGCATGGAGGAAAAAGAAACGATGTTTAGGTTCTAATTCCGAGGCTGGAATATTTAGCATGGAGGAAAAAGAAACAATGTTTAGGTTCTAATTCCGAGAGCTGGAATATTTAGCATGAAGTGAAGATAACAATATTAACTTAATTAAGCATAGCCTATTTGTGTCCCCTTATGTCTCATGCACTTACAAAGGGGTTCATTTAGAAAATATATTGAAAGTGGACCAACGCATCGAGTTGTTTATTGTTTTTTTTTAGATATATATTTTTGATGATGTACATAGTCCTCTGTACTTCCATACTTTGGCATGCTCTAAAAACACACGATAATTCATTGGTTTGTTGAAGATTTAGGCATTTTTTTTTTGTATACAGTTTATCACTTGTCGGTTTAGATAGGTAATATGAAAGGTATTTCACCTGTAATATCTACTTTTCAAGATCCTTTCTTTTTCTCTTTCTCTCTCTTTTTATCCGAAATAACTTGAAAATTACATATTACACGTACTCTCTCTGCTATTCGCCGTCATTGATTTTAGACTTTCCGTTACGCATAAAAGGAAATGTGTTGTGTTGTCACGTGTATGACAAGGGTCGGCACTCAGGTCTCACTTCTCTATTTCGTTACATCCAGGCTCTAGCAGCTAGCTCTCTACCCTTCTTGATTTTGAAGGAATTTTTTTTTCTCTCTCTCCCTTTCCCGTGTTTTTTTTTTTTTTTTTTTTTTTGTAAATCCAGTATTCAGAATCGTAAGTGACTTCCCCCCCTCCCCCCTTCCCACTATTCTTAATGTCCATCTGTACTATTTAGGTTCAATTTATCGTTATGTATATTTTCTCTCTGTCTGTCTGTTCAAAAGGGAGTGAAAATGTACCTTCACTCTTGGCGAGTCAGATGGTTGTAAACAGTATTTTTGATTTTTTTCTGGTGTATTTCACTGCGAAGAACAATGGAAAACAAGAAAATAATAAGCCTCAGTATTCAACAAAGTTAAGTTATTTGCGCCCTGAAGGATATAAAAATCACCGTTGAGGACAGACTTATTTATGGTGACTTACTGATGACTCCATTCGCCATCATTTTAAGAAACCGTCAAATAATGCATTTTGTCGGTTCTTCAGGAGCTCGAAGCCTCCACAAGCAGTCGGTGAATTATTGGACTGCACAATGTACACAAAAGGTGCGCTGTACATAAAGTTCATTATCCTGTGCACTGAAGTCTGGTTGTCGTCCTTAAGAATGTCTAATGCACCAGGTTTATTGATTTATTTTTTATTTAGACAGCACCTGTTGAGGCTACAGGAGGCTGTCCGTTGTATATAGTTTAGATGATACTTGTGTATTCCCATTTTACATATTATTTTGTACTGTACTAATTAATTCCTCTATTATAAGGGTAATTAATATTTTTTTTCGTCATTTTATTTTCATTTTTTTTTTCATTTTTGTATTTAATTTCCACGATATAGTTATTTTTGTTTTTCGTCATTTCTATAATCATTTGTTGATGTTTTTAAAAATTCATATTATTTTCTTTCCTTACGATAAACTTCACTTCAAAGTCATCATGAGTGTACATGATACATATCAACCAAAATCACTTTATTTAGAGGATATATTTATATATCTGTACCATTTTTATCTACCAATTTTTAATGTACTAATGAATTAAAATTTTATTATCGTGTTTTTATAATAAATTCATCCCTTAAGGTTTTCATCACAAATCTGTATAGTTTTTTTTTTCAATGAATTTTTATGTAATGTTTGTGAGATCCGAAATCTACGTGTCTTTAAGAATGTGACATTGTACTTGTATACTGTAGCTCTGATTTTCATTAAAAAATTAACAATATAATTAGAGTACACTTATTTTTTTTCCTAAGTTGAGAATATGAAAATGATGCCGAGAATTTTTGCGGTTTGTCATTCTCTCTCTCTCTCTCTCTCTCTCTCTCTCTCTCTCTCTCTCTCTCTCTCTCTCTCTCTCTCTCTATATATATATATATATATATATATATATATATATATATATATATATATAATATATATATATATATATATATATATATATATAATATATATATATATATATATATTTATATATATATATATATTAATATATATATATATATATAATATATATATATATTATATATATATATATATATATAATATATATATATATATATATATATATATAATATATAAATATATATATATATATATATATATATATAATATATATATATATATATATATATATATATATATATATATATATATATATATATATATATATATATATATATATATATATATATATATATATATATATATATATATATATATATATATATATATAATGTATATGTAATATATACATTTACATACATATATACATATATATAAATATATATCATACGCACACACACATGCATATATATATATCTTTTTCTGTCTCTCTTATTATTATTAATATTACTACATAATCTATCAACCCACTGTAGGATTTAGGCTTCTTTCGATCACAAAGTGAGTAAAGAAGGGAAG
>NW_020869365.1:293595-298738 GCF_003789085.1 Penaeus vannamei | reverse complement strand
ACATACAGACAAACAGAGACAGAGATCAGAGACAGAGACAGACAAACAGATAGACACACAGGCACCCAGAAAAACTCCGAGACAGAGACATAGACACAAAGGCAAAGAATGAGAGAGAGAAGGAAAGACAGAGAGAGAGAGAGAGACAGCAATGCATCGCTGAAGGGGGAAAATTCACCACACACCTTCGTCAAATCTATTTACTTAAAGGAAAGAAAAATAAGCAAAGAAAAAAGGACAGCAAAGAAAAACCAACAATAACTCAAACTCACAATATCGAAATCCAATCATACATCCTACACCTCAAAAAATACGAAAAAAAGGAAAAATACTCATGGCAGAATATCCAGAAAAGAACCATCGGCTCCGTTCTCTCCCATTGTTTACATTACGCAGCTGATGGGAGTTTCGTCATTAAGAACTTTTCCTTCTTTATCATTTTCTGTTCTTTGTTCTTCCACATAACAGTGAGACAGTGAGTAATTTGTCCAGGGGAGTGTCATTCGGACCCGATATAAGGCGTATGGTTGAAATAATCGTTGAAATCGGCCTTTGTTTAGGGTTTAAAAAGGGAGATATTTACCCAAGTTCGCGTTCTTGGTGTTATTATTCCGTAAATTGCTCTTTGTTTACGGGATCGATGATCTAAGATGATTGTGTAATTGCCCCGGAGTGTCTGAGTGGGTGTCAGTTATGGCGAGTGAATGACAGATCAGCCCCGTTTTTGTCTGTTTTTGTCTTGAGGGAAAGAAAATGGGTGTCATGTTTGTGTTTTTTTTTTTTTTTTTTTTTTTTTTTTTTTTTTTTGCGGTGATGTGAAAGTATCATTTGCCTGTGGATGTTATTTATATTTTCGTTAAATGTTCCTTAATTAGAGCATAGTGAATTTATCATTAAGGGAAATGAGTTATTATTGCTTTGGTAAAGAAAGTACTGACACCATGCTCATGTTTCCCCTATTATTGTGTTTCTCAATAGTAATGATATGAATTTATAATCCTGCTTAAATTGTCAATATTCCTTTCTTGTATGCTTGTGTCATCACCATTACTTACAAACATAAAGGGTAGTTGTCAATTTGTTATGTGCATTATATACTAAGTTGAGTATTGTCTCCTCCCACCAGGTGTCACCCACAAGATAAGCAGAATTTTAGACTAATATTGTGAAGAATTCTAAATACTTCTCAACTGTGTTATTTCTGTAGCCTGAATATTACCAAGGGTATTATCTAAGAGCTTGCATAATGGTATGGTGGTTTATTTGTAACTGATGTAAGTTTTGTAAATATAGATGACATGTAATATAGCTGGTTTACATTTGTAACAAAAGCATTTTACTTAACACCAGCAAATGAAATCTAGAAGGTAGGCAGTTAAAGGTCTTCCCTGGTTTCAAAATCATGAAAAGGAGTTAAAAACTTAAGTGGATTTAGCAGAGTTTAAGTTTAAAAACTTAAGTGGATTTAGCAGAGTTTAAGTTTGTTTAGTCACGTTATGACAGTGGGATATGCTGAGTGTGTCGTTACTGTTGTGTGCTCAAGGTTGGCATTATCTTTTGAGAAGAAAGGGGATAAGGCCAAAGGAATGAAAATTCCAGTTTTGTGTCTGGGCAAAAGCGAAACTGATGGGGCTTTTTTTCATTACTCTTTATTCTTTATTTTTCTCTACAACAGTTTTTCAGTGTCATCCAATCATCTTTCTAGTTCTTCTGGGTAATCATAACATTTTTCTTTCATCTTTACTAGTAAAAGTTTTCTCTCTAAAAAGCTTGACAAGAGAACAGCTTTTCAAAGTTGTCAAATCATATTTTTTAGGGAATAATGAAATTTACTGAAAAAAAAAAAAAAAAAAAATTGGTGGGTGTTGTTGGGACGTGCGGGGGTTGGACTCAAAACAGAGTTGAACGGAGTTGAAAGGAGGAACTAGTTGGCAGTTGATAGAGGTCAGGGGTTGGTTTGGCTTGCTGACTGTTAGTTGTCAGGTGTTAGAATATTGGCATTGAGTCTTGATGTGACATGACCAAAAATGGCTATTATGTAAAGTATTCAGATAGGGGCCAAAGCTACTAGGAAGCAGTAGTCAATAATACTGTTGATAGTTGTTAACAGAACCTGAGCTAGACAAAACAGTTATAGATTTTGTGTTTTATAATTCAGTTTACATTT
This sequence comes from Penaeus vannamei, assembly GCF_003789085.1. Classification (NCBI taxonomy): domain Eukaryota; kingdom Metazoa; phylum Arthropoda; class Malacostraca; order Decapoda; family Penaeidae; genus Penaeus; species Penaeus vannamei. Next base: position 296,571 of record NW_020869365.1, on the reverse strand, counting down.
TCTATGTTTTAGTAATGAGTTACATATCCCTACCTTCCAAAACAGTAAGGAGTAGATTTACTGTCATAACAAATATTGGGGGGAAAGAGGAATTTAGCAGATGTAACAGGAAACTCAGAATTACATGGCCAGATTGTAGAAAAATAGATAGTGTAATAATCCTTAAATTTGAATAGTGTTTTATGGCTAAATCCATCACCTGTTGCTGGTAGGTTTGAATTTGTACAGAATGAATTCATGAATCTATAGTGTTGTAGAAATTACACTTTGCAAGGAAATTTTGTAGCACACAATTTCATTTTAAGTTCGTAAGAATGAGACACATGATAAAAGTTATTTTAACACTTTGCTTATGGGCACAGCTATAACCATCATGGAAAGTCTACCCTTCATGATGGTCACGAGTATACATGTCATGACTTGCTCTAGTGAGTGGGAAGGGTGAGCTCTATGAATGCCCTGTCGGAAAGGCTAGATGGTTGCCAGTAATCACTGGAATAAGTGTCATACAGAAATTTATGGTACCATCAATGTAGGGTTAAACCAGGTCCAGGTTTATTTTTGATGCGATATTACTTAATAGTCTAGACTCTATGACTAGGCCTAAGCTGTGGAAAGTTGGTCTGCCTGCGAGTCACAATCCGTATATGCATCATAGACTCTAACTGAAGGGTTAATTTGGTGTGTCATCTTAAAGTAGGGCATGATCTACCTCACTGTTTACACGTCAGATGTATTCATAAGCCTCTCCATATGTAGCTACGTAAGAATAATGTTACCTCTTGATACTTACTTCCCTTTTGCTTCCAGTTGTGAATAATGTCATTGCTGACTAATCCGAGGACCCCCTGCTTACCCTTGTGACCGTCAGCATTCTGAGCAGGTTGTCAGGATGAGGGGACACATGTGGATTTTCATCACCACAGGTTGGTTTTGGGATTTTAAGGTGCATTTTGGTATATATCAGTTATGTTTAAAGTTATCGGTTGATGGAGTGTAGTGTTGTGCTGTGCTAGGTATATGTACTGCCTACTGTAGTTTTCTTTTCTAAAGTGTAAAATTGAAATTATATATTATTAAGTGTGTTCACCATGATGAAAGCCTGTCAAAAAATAGTGTTTTATTTTTATCATCAATTAGATGTAGCAGGTTGAGTAAAATAACTGGTACTGTTTGCCAAATTTGCTCCAGCCACACCTACAATATAACTCCTATGCCTACATTCCCCTTGAAGACCCTAAGCCTTTCCATACATTTTCCTGCCTCTTTCTTTTTATGAATGGACTGAAGTGAGAATGAATTAATATTCTTGGTATCCTGAGGTATATTTGACCTAGCTTATGAAATGCCAGTAACTGAAAGAAACATGTGTGAAACTTGAAAATATCAATGTCTTTAGCAGCTAGGAAGACAGACAAGAAGAGGACATGTAATTCTTGGGATTTAAGATTATTCAGCTTGAAAGGCCTTCCATAGTTTCATTGTGTGAGGTTATTATTTTCATTGTTACCAGTGTTGTTGGACACGGTGGTGGTGAGGGCAAATATCCACGATGTCCTGGTGAACGAGGTTGCCTGCAGGGGGGGTCCAGCCCACTTCAACAGAACCACAGGCACCATCACATCACCCTTGCCTCCCCGAGCTCCACCTGCTCATGTCAACTGCTCTTGGATTCTTCATAACCCTTATCAAGATTACATTATATTAAGGTGAGCCATTTCGATGCTTGTGGGTTGTTTTGATTACTTGGAACTATTAGATTTTGTTACAGCACAGGTGTATCTTTTCCATTTTTTTTATTACATATATTTCTTCATTGTTGCTTGCATTTCTTGCTATATAGTTTCGTACCATATTTTAAGATGGAAATATGATATTAGATTTGATTTCCGCAGTTTTAGCATGTTTGACTTGGACCAAGACAACCAGTGTGGTAAAAAGTCACAAGACTGCTGTCCTCACCAATGGATAATGCTAAGGACAGAGAAGCATGGCATAAAGAAACGGAGAGACATCTTCAGCAAAGTCACAAATGGTAGGAGGAAGAACAGAGAGTCGGTGGAAGACAGTTTCAAGAGAAGTATACAGAGTCACAAGTTACTCAAGGGCCACCTCTTTAAGGACATGGATAGGATGAGCAGAAGGCGTCTTATCAACCGACAGCTAACTCTCAGAAGCAGGAAACGCACTAATGACACAGCTGCGAGTAACCAGACCTCGCCTCATCGCCTTAACCAATCGCGCACTTCATACAAAACTTCTGAGATGCTCACAACAGGTCACGTGTGTGGGAACTCGACTCCGTGGCCTATTATAACCAGATCTCCAAAGGTGGTTGTGAAATTCTCCTCGGATTTGAAAGTGCGACGTGGTCACCTGGGTTTCAAACTACAGTTTTTCATAAGTGAGTTCAGTATTATAGCTTCATTTGTATTTTGCCTTTTTTGTTTTGTTTATGATGTGTGTGAGACCAGTATTAAAAGATAGATTAACTTGTTAATATCCAGCATAATGATTTATAATCTTTCATCCCTTAGGTAATAAAACTGTCTGCCGAAAAGATGAGTTCCAGTGCTCAGACCCCAAGATCTGCTTACCCAATGCTTGGAAGTGTAATGGTCAGGCTGAGTGCCCAGATTCGTCAGATGAGGAAAATTGCAAAGGTGTGGTAGGAATAAATGTTCTTGTTGTAATATCTAACTGTTAATGTGTTCATGAAGAATGTTTTTAATGTGCGTTGATACTGGTAATTACAGTGACCTGAATTGCCTATTAAAAAGTACAATTAACCTAAATTGCAACGGTAAATGACTATGCATTTTGTTGTATTGTGAATGATCATTGTATTTCTTTGGAAAAAGCTTCAGCTGGATTGTGATGAGAACTCACTGGCAGGTTATCTTTTTTACATCAGCAGTCAAAGAGGTTGGATTTTAATATAACAGGTTTTGAAAATGTTTAGAGTGAGTTCATACT
>NW_020869365.1:276095-288595 GCF_003789085.1 Penaeus vannamei | reverse complement strand
TGGCCTGGTGCCTGGCATGCCTGTGGCAGTGAGAGGCAGACTGGCACCCAATCCCCCGTGCCATCGTGATCCAGGCTCAGGCCAGTTGCCAGCCCCAAGTCAACTCTCAGGTACATCTCGGGGTGTGGGTAATGGTATTAAAACAAGGGTAGAATTTCTTGTTGATTATGGTCAGAAGTTGTGGTTTAAGGATGTTTGGTGAAAGATTACGAGAATTGAATGGGATTATTCATGGGGTATGGTGTATGGGCTATATGTTTATTGTCCATAAGGTATCAAAACAGTGTGTTGGGTCATGAAACTTGGTTGGAATTTTTTTTTTTGATTTATTTAATTATTATCTAATGTATACAATACACATGTTCAAGGATGTACAGTTGCAAAGATTTCCAGCTGGTAAACCACAAGTCTGGAGGTGACAATTTTTATCTGGCTATACATGTGTAGTATGTAGTATTCTGTGAGCGAGTGATGTAGATCTGTAATGATGACTGTGATAGGTTAAAATGATTTTACAAATATCTACAGCAGGAAGGAAATCCGACTGAGAAAATTACATCAGAATGTCAAAACTTAAGAACAAGATTACCTTATCTGCAACAGATGTGCCAGAAAAAAACAATAATTCATAGATCTGACAACTGTGTCTAAGCAATGCTTGCCACCTACAGTTTAATGAATGAAACAGTAGAAGTGTTTTTATTTTCAGTAAGTAAAACTATTCATGATGTGCATATACTATTTTTTTTAGATTTATGAAAGTTAACAATTGAACTTTGGAAAGGTACAAATGGATTTTTATTTGGTGTGAAAAAATATTCGAAATGTGTCTAATTTTCCAGCCTCGAAGTTTCTTGTCTCACACAAGCACATGCACTCACACAGCACCCATACCCACAGGCACACGTCACACACTCGCATGTACATGCAGTGCACTTGCATGCATGCGCTTGCACGTGCACACACGCGGCTCACACACATACTCACACGCACACATACACACATACACACACACTCACGTGCACTTACACTCACACTCCTCACGCTCACGCTCACACTTGCACACCCACCTGCACAGGACACACACACACACACCACACACACACACACACACACACACCACACACACACACACACACACACACACACACACGCGCACACACGCACATGCACACACGCACACGCGCACACACGCACACAACGCGCACAACACACACACACGCACACACACACAGCGCACACACACACGCGCGCGCACACACACGCGCACACACGCACACACACACACACACACACACACACACACACACACACACACACACACACACACACACACACACACACACACACACACACACACACACACACACACACTCACACTCACACTCACACTCACACACACATATATATAAAAAAGATACAAGCTAATCCTGTCCTTGTTTCCTGTACCCTCCCAGGAACAGGAGGGCGGAGAAACAGCAGGAGCAGTGACGAGAAGGAGAGCGAAGAGGAGGGCAAAGTTAACGCAGGCCTCTCAGTGCCCGTTGAAAGACAGGTCAGTGTAGAGCGAGACATAAAGTTGCGATGCTTTGTCGGATATTTGGCATGTGGACTTTAGTTTTAGTTGTGTTTGTTTCATATATTTTCTATTAGGTGATTTAGTGTATGAGTGTAAAAGAGAGTGAGTGAAGAGTATGAGTGAGTGAAGAGTATGAGTGAGTGAATGAATGAATGAATGAATGAATGAATGAATGAATGAATGAATGAATGAATGAATGAATGAATGAATGAATGAATGAATGAATGAATGAATGAATGAATGATTGAGTGAGTGAGTGAGTGTGTAAGTGAGTGAAAGAGGTAATTAGACAAGACAGGTGAAGTTAGTTTTATACAACTCTAAAGGAAGATGTCCCCAATTACCTGCAGGTAACACTGAGTGATAGAAACGAAAGAAGACGTCCCACTCCTTTCAGCCATAGGGGACACAGATGATGAGGATATGACAGAACGGGAAGATGTGAGATTGTTAGATGCATCAGCGGAATCCGAAGAATCAGGTATAGTAATCGACTCAAGTCTTAGCTGGAATAATGGCATCATGGTAATATAAAATAGGAGGTTAAGAAAAATTATGTGGGAAAATATATAAGATTATTAACTCTGCTGGATATGTAAAGATTTTAGTATTTTACAAGAGTTTGAAAGCAAATTAATTTTGATGCTGTATTGTTTACAACATATGACTGTCAAACTATTACATTTCTGCATTTCATGCATCTCCTTCTGTAGATGGTGAAGGCACGGAAAGTGAAGAAAGTGATAATTGTTCAACTGACACCTCAGTTGTAGAAGCAGAGGTGATGTCCGAAGAAGAGAGTGATTCCGAAGCAGAGACTGGACCTGCGGAATCGGCGCAGCAAGAGGATGCATGTGCAAACAAAAATTCCAAGGAGGAGGAGGAGGAAGAGGATGACCAACTTCTTGAGATAGAGAATGATGCTCAGCCATTGTCAGGTAGTGACAACGAAGATGAGGATGATGGTGATGTCATGATGGACACGAGGGCGGCTGTATTGGCACTAAGTTTGGTCCAGCAACATACCAACGGAATCAGTCAAGTTGACACAGAGCTCATCTCACAGTGATAGGTTGTGTGGTGAATAGAGGTTTGATATTGTTTCGTATCATAACTAGCACTCACAAAGGAAATGAAGATTGATAATATATTTTTTTTTTACAGTATTTTTTTTACAGTTGTAGTGGAGGAGAAGAAAAGCATTAAGTAATGGTATATCTTCATCATGACGATGAAGGCAGTTTTGTCAGATTCATATTGAAAAACATACCAAAACCAAAACAACTGTAACTGAATCAAAGACCTCTACAGGTAAATGGTATCCGAACCTATGTTTTGTAGGCAGGTAACCACAAGACAGACGTTATAGGAGAATATCTGTCTTGCAGTTACCTACCTGCAAAACTTAAGATTTGAATCCTGGTTGAGGAGAGTTATGTAGGTAAATGGTAATGGAATACAGTCAGATATGTCATTGTCACAAATATGCAAACTAATTACCATGTATTATGCAGATTGTGTTTCTCTGTGGAGTATAATTCTTAATTTTCTTACTCCCAGTGTGGTACAACAGTTCCCCAGTTTGATGCCCTCAGTGCATTCAAGTCTTGGTATTGTTCTAACAGCTTTAGATCCTTAGTCTTTGTAAAGATCTGAATCAAGGTGTTTGATAGTATTTTGTGTATTTTGCCTTGTGATTTGGTATTCACGTAGGTGGTTTTTAGGTTTTTGGCATTGGCTGGTCCTATGTGATGAAGCGTTGATCTGGATTTTTCGTGTAAGTAATCGTAAGACAAATGTTGTTCTTCTGTTCTCGAGTAAACAGGATTATCTGTGATTGATACGTAATAAAATGGGGGAGTAAAAGGGACACAGCATATTGTGACTGATCATGATGAGGTACATCTTGAAACACATAACTGCCGTTAATAACTTTTCCTTGTGAATTTTTTTTTTGCCTCATAGGAATCACTGTGAAGGCTAGAGAATTTTGACACTAGGGTCTTTTGGCAAGTGTGTTGCATTTTTTGGAAAGTGGAAGGAATGAAGTAATTCACGGAAAATAATTTGCTTTGGGTTGTGAGGCCATTGGAAATATTAAGGGAAATAAGTCTCCCTCTTTTATTTATTATATTCACTCTCCCCCCTTTACCCTTGTCATGTATTCGTATTTATTTGTTAAAGCAGTAGTTGTAAGGCAGTTTTGATTGTGATCACAATTTAAGAGTATTTTACATAAATCTATTGTTAATGTATTTGAAGCAGTTACTTGTATTTTTGTTTATTGGAGTTTCATATTTTATTGTTATTTTTGTATTGTTATTGATTATAGTTTTTCCAAGAATCTTGAGTTACTCAATTTGATATTATTAGAAGTTGTACATATTAATCGTTGTATCTACAAGCTTTATTTTATGTAGCATGTATTATTGTATATTATGTTTTGCTTATTGCATAATCCTTCTTCTTAGGTAGCATTTTCCCACTTCGGAGAAAAGGAAAACAACCTTGAAAGTTGAAAGGTCGTTATGGCTTCAAAATAAGTGAGAGTGTCAGAAATGTCACAAGTAATGTAAGACGTTAGTAGATTTATGTTTCATCGAATGTCACTCGGGCGTCAACTAACCTGGCAAAGGAACACGTTCGGGTCTCGTATTTGTCACAAATATTTTTCACTAGCTCTCCCCCCGGAAATAAAAGATGGAAGCTGAAAAATAGACAAGAAAAGGTCACAGTGAAAGGTCCCCCTTGTGTTTTTGACTTCTAGTCATTATGTAACTAACAATAAAGAGCCTTAACTATTAGGGTGATTATGACTGACTATATAAGCGAATGGTTGCTTTTATGCTTCAGTTGTATCTTAGCCAGTGTCTTCTTTATGGCGTATATTAGTATTACAGTTGATTTTATCCTCTGCTTTAGAGTTTAATTGTAATACTTTAACTTAGGCAAGACGAATTACAGAAGCAAGTCAAAGGCTTCGTCGAAAGTTCGGTGTAAAAGGTTTACAATTTGTGGTAAGATTTAGAAGGATTTTTTTTGTATTTTTTGTTTTGTTTCGAGTTCAAGGATTGTGTTTCTTGTTCTTCTGAGTTATGGGATGTTTTATAATCTTTCAATTTTTTTCTGCAGCTAAGATTACGTTTCTTTCAGGAATTCAAGTGCAGCTGTTATGATGATTTTTACTCTTTATATTGATGTTGTTTGTATTGCTTTTATTATCATTATTATTGTTGTTGCTATTATTATTATTATTATATTATTATTATTATTATTATTATTATTATTATTATTATTATTATTATTATATTATTTATTATTATTATATTATTATGATCATTGTTATTGATGTTATCGTCATAATCATCATTATTATATTATCAAGGTTATCATCATTATTATCACTTTTACCAAACATTATTATCATCATCAATTTTATTATTCTTTTTATCAATATCTCTCGCAATATGCATCTGTGTATATAGGGTAGTCTTATCTTTATGGCTTATCATTCTCTGTACTTTTACACAAGTCTTTTATATAGCCTTGAAGTAAATTTATTGCCTCTTATTTACACAACTCATGTGCCTCTTCTATGGCTTGGTACAAGGGGAGTGTGTAAGTCGTCTACTGAAAGGAAAGATGGTGTTCGTTCAGTATAAACCTCGTGCCTGATTTTTTTTTGTTTTCAAGGTTGATATTGTTAGTATAACCCTTATAGCCGTTTTTTTAAATGTTTTTTTTCTTTCTTGAGGATGAATATGTTGTTTATAGATTTCATTTTTGCTCTTTTTTTTTATTTTTCCTTTTTTAAGATGAATATTGTTGGTTAAACCTTATCCTGTTTTCTCTCTCTCTTTTTCTAGATGAATATTGTCAATATAAACCTCATGCCTGTTTTTTTTATTAAAGATAGATATTATTAATATAAACTTTGTGCACTTTTTTAAAAGATAAATTTTGTCAGTATGAACCTCATACCTTTTTTTATTGTCAGTATAAACCTCATGCCTTTTTTTTCTTTTCTTTTTTATTGTTAGTATAAACCTCATGCCTTTTTTCTTTCTTTTTTATTGTTAGTATAAACCTCATGCCTTTTTATCACATCATCTCAACTCTCTCTTGGATAACTGTGGTGCATTCTGAAAGATTGTCATGGCCTTTTGAATATATATATATATTTCTTGATGTCATTTGTAGTGGGTTGGTAGTTGATTTTTTTTTTAGCTTTGGAGAAGTTATACTGCTTGTTTTATTATCTTTATATAGGGTTGAAGGGAAGTCATATAAAACAAAAGAATTTTTGATATACTTTTCGAAACTGGTTTGGACACATGAAGTGAAACACAATGAGGTGTATGCACTTATATAACCTTGCATTCAGGAATTTTGACACAGTCTGAAGTTTATTGAATATGATTTTGTAAATATTGTCTCTGTCTGTCTCTGTCTCTCTCACACATATGCTCTCCCTCTCCCTTGCACTCTCACTCTCACTCCCACTCTGACCCTAATTGACTCTGACTCCCACTTTCACTCCTGCTCCAACTCTCACTCCCCCTCCCACTCTTACTCTCACTCCCCCTTCCACTCTTACTCTCACTCCCCCTCCCACTCTTACTCTCACTCCCCCTCCCACTCTTACTCTCACACTCCATTCCCGCTTCCACTCTCACTTAGGTATCATTTCCCTCGCTCACGTATCCTCATGGTGGGCAAAGAGGCATTGATTTCTGTATAGCATTTTAATTTTTTTTTTTCTTTTTTGTAATCTTCACCTTTAAAGGCAAGGGGCAGATGTAAAGAGCTTGCAAAATCACAAAATGCCTAAAGCAAGTAAGTAAAAGTAAGCTTTGGTGTTGCTCACTCTTGTCACTCTTTGTCACATTTCACACGGAGAGCCTGAAAACAATTTATTTTTTTGCCTTTGATGACTTTTGAGATTTAAAAAATAAAAAATAAAATAAAAGACAGTGGCAATAAGTGTTGATAACATCTCACCTGAGCACTATATTAATGCTTAGTACTTGATGCACTGTATGTGTGTGTGAACACTTCACCACACACACTACTACTACTATTATTACTACTGCCAGGTTGATATCTGTGGTTTGCAGTTTTCCCAATTGCCAGCGGCACCAATTTCACTCCTTGGATTTCAAGTCCATAATCTTGCTATTGACACAAAATCAAGCTTCAGTCAGTCAGGCGCATGCACACGATTGTAATAAAAGTGAGTTGATGTTGCACTGTATTGCAGTATTACAATTGCAGGAGAGCAGGAAAGAGGTGTAATGGATCTATGAACAATCACATCTTTGGCAGGCTAAAGGGTCTGTACTTAGGACTAGCATTCCATGTTTGCAGAACTGTGATACAATTTTAGAATCTTGATATGTCAGCTATATAGATGACTGAAAAAGGAAATAGATATAAATGAATAAAAAATGTGTTTTTATTTCCTGAGTGTTGTATATGTTGCATGTAAGGTTTTCAGTTGAGGAATATTGAAAGTACTTTTGGTTTATGAAGAAATCGTCAGTGATAATACACTTGTTGAGTTATCAGTATTTGAAATTGATAACTCAATTTGTATTCATGGAACATGAGATTTGGATGTTATTCAGAAGTTATATTTGGGATGTTTAGAATATGATTTCAATCAGTATAGCAGAAAAAGGTAAATGCTGGACGTAAGTACTATTAAAAAAGAGTCTTCCTTTGCTTTTCATAAATATTTTCTGGGAAATTCTTTTGAGTCCCGTGCCTTTTGAGCATCCATACTTTGCACACGCGCACATGCACGCAGATATTTGCTGGTTTTACGCTTTATTTGAAGTCTGAAAACTTCATTACAGATTATTCTAACATTCTCGGTTAATTTCTTTCTTGGTTATGATTTATTTATGTATCCAAAGAAAGTAAATTATTTTGAGGACGAGAAAAAAAAGGAAAATAATGCATATTTGAAGTGGTCACGGACAACCCACAGGCTTAATTTTTAACCGTGTCAAAATGGGATAGGAGAAACCATATGTGGTCTTTAGAGTGTATTAAAAGCCCGAATAAGATTTTGAAATATGTAATTAATGTGAGCTGTTCAATTTATGAGAAATAGAGTTCATTTGTAAGGCCAGAATATGTCACAAGCAAAGATTCTGACTTACAAGAACTGCAAACAAGGTCTATGTAAGTACTTGTATTGACCTTGCTGCCAAATACTCTCAATGTAAAAGCTTCATTGGTCTTTAGAAAACGTCCAATATGGGTTTGATCCACATCGACCTTTGCAAAGCGCTAAACAGAGTTGAAGGTTTCAACTATAAGGTTTAATTTAATCTTCCACGGATCCTATTGTGGAAATAAATACATGTAAACATCATGACTTGATAAGATTGCACCATTGGAAAGAATAGATGTATAAAACAGTCATGGTAAACAGGCAAGGAATAGATGTAAAAAACAGTCGCGTTAAACAATAGTTCGACTTTATTAATGTGCAATAGGATAATATTCATTGGATGTTCGCCATAACTTCAACACGAAGGCTGACTTAGCAACAGCTGCGAGGATAGAACTCCCAAACAGATAATTTGTTAGTAATTTGACGAAGAAATAAAAGTAAGATAATGAAAGACAAGAACTTTACTAGCTCACAATCGCACATGAACACACACGCAACAACAATCAATTGGTGATTATGTCATTGATACGCCATACGAAGGTGATAAATGGCAGCTATTTCGTGTTTAACAAATGGCCATAAGCAATTTCTGTAATAGGATCTAGAACAAGTGTATCTGATGTTGATCTCAGTTGGAGAATGGAGTAATAAAACTCTATTGACTAGTAGTTTATTTGAATCAATTATCTAAATGATTCAAGGGACAGTGCAGTTTATCGTTACGCATTTTAGCACGGGAATGGGAGGTAGGAATGACGTCATCATGTTTGCGAATGAGTTTTAAAATTCATTCTTCAAACGCAATTTATCCGTTTCTTACAAGTCGATCACTTTGTCGTTCTGAATGGTAGAAAAAAGTAGGCTTGATTTCTGGGAATAAAGTGTTATTTGTATTCTTCATGTCTTCGGTTGGATGGTATAGTGATTAGAGATAAGTAACGTTTCACAGTAAAAAAAAAAAATGTCTTTAGAAGGTAAATGAGCAATTAACAAGAGTAAAGTCGCAAAATGGATATATCACGATAGATATATTATGAATAAGCGACAGAAAAAAAATATATAATTATCATCATCATTATCATCATCATCATCACCATCATCATCATCATCATCATCATCATCATCATCATCATCATCATCATCATCATCATCATCATCATCATCATCATCATCTTTAACATCACCATCATCATCATCACCACCACCCCATCACCACCATTATTATTGTTTTCTAGATTTTATACGCTTTCATAAAGGGAGACTTATCAATGGAATCCAATTGAATTAGGTTAGGGAATGAATGACCTCAGCTTATGTAACCGTCCCTGATTATTTTGAATTTATTCGAAAATAACGGATATCTTTGACACAGCTAAGGTCAATGTTCTTGTAAATATTGATGATGAAACATGGAATAAACACAAAATGACTATAAGGAACAATTTCTGCTGTGTTTAGGAAGTCTTAAGGGTTATTAAAAAAAAACTTATTATATAAAATTCAGTGAAAATAAGGCTAATTATGCCATAATACCAGTGACCTTGTGGAAAAAAAGATAAAAGGACAAACAACTGAACCCGTGACAAGTTTAGAAAAGAATGCGGATATAGATTTCAAGCTATAAACGAAACAAAGATGAGCTGTAATGATGGAAAAGGCGTTCGTCGATGTTTTTCCCGCCAAAAATGTTCGAGAATTTGTCACGCCGACCCCCGTTATAAGCCATGAAAAGAAGATAAAGAGTCGAAGGAAAAAATATGACATACATATCATAATATAGGAAGTAAAGACAAGGGGACAGCATTCTCGCGGTCAGCTGGTCATGATGGGGGGAGGGAGGGAGGGAGGGAGGGAGGGAGGGAGAGAGGGAGAGAGAGAGAGAGAGAGAGAGAAAGAGAGAGAGAGAGAGAGAGAGAGAGAGAGAGAGAGAAGAGAGGAGAGAGAGAAGAGAGAGAGAGAGAGAAGAGAGAGAGAGAGAGAGAGAGAGAAGAGAGGGAGGGAGAAGGAGGAGGTGGAGCAGTAAGAGAGAGAGGAGGGAAGGAGAGAAAGAAAGAAAGAAAGAAAGAAAGAAAGAAAGAAAGAGAGAGAGAGAGAAAGACATTGCTTGTGGACATTAAAGAGCTTAAAATACATAGTTTTTAAAAAGTTGATTTAAAATACCAGAACCACAAAAAGGGGAATACAAGAGTAAGACTAAATTCCAAAGTGGTTAGACATAAGCAAAAGTGTCGATAAGACTTATATTCCAGGGAAATAAAAATATAAGGGCGGGGAAGGCCCAGATCACCCTCGTGAGGTCTGTGTGATTAAGTGGATTCCAGAATATTCTACGTCATAGGATATGTACACGCACGCATCCATGTACACACTCACGAACACGCACACGGTCAAATCGCCGACAAACATGCTTAGATAGACAGACTTCTAGACATACATACACGTACGCAATCACGCACTTACACACAGACGTATACATACACACCACAAGTATATTTGGATAATTAAGAAAATAATGAAATATAAGTACTATCCATTTTGGCTGTTTGGCAGATTTACATCGCGAATGTGAATAGACAATAACACTAAGATATTTCTTTCTTTCATCAAGTAACCAAATATATTACCGCATTTCATCAAGCGATAAGTAACTATATTAAATCCAGCCCGTTCATCAAACAGTCACGGCCATTAGTCCATAACTAATATCTACTACTTCTCTACAATCATTTTAACAATGTTAATAAAAAAAAATGATTTTGAAGGTAACTGATGCTGAGATTTCTATGTAACTTATTAATCTGCAGACTTATACATCCTAAAATGATCATTTAAAGAAAAAAAAAAATAAATAGTAATGATAACGATAAAGCACATGATAAAGGCACAAAATATAGTAAAGATACAATGTAGAAAATAATGATAACAAATGATAATTAGCCATAAGTATCTCATATACAATACTTCATAAATATGTGTGCTACAATGAATTAAAAAAAAAAAAAAAAAAAAAAAAAAAAAAAAAAAAAAATCTTTATTCATATTCTCACTGCATATCATTCTGAATGCACAGTATTGGAAAATTGTTCGAACTCCTTCGTTGACTTCGGAGCTCAGGTTGTTTACAAATCTCGTGCAGGGAAGCGGCCATGTTTGTTTAGGTCTGCTCGCCCCGCCGTATGGGATGCGGGATACGAGCATATTAATATTTGTTAAACTAATTTTTTTTTTAAAAACTCTTCGCTGATCGTTTGAAGATCATTTGTGATGAGATTTAAGAAAAAAAACTACAAAGAAAGATTTGAGAATATGGATGAATATGGATAAATCTAGAGGTCTTATTATATATCTTATTATTATCTTTTTGCTAAATTTGCTTCGTTTTGTATTGAGGACTGGAATTGAATATTAAGGGGGGGGGGGGGCACTTTGACGTGGTAAAGGAAACGGTGTCATAATGATGATAAAGAGTAATAATGATAGACAAAAATGATAATGATGATGATAATGGCAATAGTGATAATGATTATAATGATAATGACAATAATGATAATGATTATAATAACGATTATAATGATAATGATAATAATTATAATGATGATTATAATGAAAATGACAATAATGATACTGACGATTAATAAGATAATTAATGATAAAGATAATGATAAGAGTAAGAACAACAAGAACAATGAACGTCATAACAATGATAACAAACACAATAATAATGATAATGATAATAATAATGACAATTACTACCAATAATGATTATGGTGATGTTTTCTTCTTCGTATTTTTCCACTCCTTAGGGGCAGCCACGTGTCTAAGTGCACTGGCCTTCATGATCTGTCAACATCTGTATTAATATAAAAGGTAAAATAAGTTACCCTGACACATAAAATCAGGAAATGTTCACTTATTTCTTTTTGGATATATTATTTAACGGTTCTGTATTTCTTGTGCGAGATTGTTTATTTTTTTACATTTCTGGAAATATATGTAGTGAATGAAAATGTGAAAATGCAGAAAAAAACAACATAAATATGAAAATTTGATGAAGCGAACTCACGTAATAGCTTCATTCAAAACATAACAAATAGCTGTCAATAACCTCTCCTGCACGTCATGAATAACGACTACACTACACCATGAATAGAAAATCATACGATATTCACATTAATTGATCTAAACAACTGGAGAAATAAAAAAGTGAATATTCATGAATAATCTAGCCATGGTACTTCACGCCCGTTTTCTATGCGTGATGGGAGACTCAAAGAGATCTGATGCTCGTTTTCTATGAGCCAGTGTCTACTTTCTCTGTCTCTCTGGACTATCGACCCACAGGTTTGAACGACAATTTTTGCGCTGTCGTCACACTGAGCGCTAAGCTTTTGCGTGGGATCGCTGGAGAGAGAGGGAGGGAGAGAGGGAGGGAGGGAGGGAGGGAGGGAGGGAGGGAGGGAGGGAGAGAGGGAGGGAGGGAGGGAGGGAGGGATAGAGAGGTGAGAGAGTGGAAGGGAAGGAAGGAGGGAGGAGGGAGGGAAGGAGGAAGGAGAGGGAGTGAGAAGAGGAGGGAGAGAGGGAGAGAAGGAAGGAAGGAGAGAGGGAGAGAGAGAGAGAGGTGAGAGTGAAAGGGAGAGGGAGAGAGGGAGGAGAGGGAGGATAGAGAGGTGAGAGAGTGAGAGGGAAGGAAGGAGGGAGAGAGAGGGAAGGAAGGCGGGGGAGGGAAAGAGAAGAGAG
>NW_020869365.1:272977-276084 GCF_003789085.1 Penaeus vannamei | reverse complement strand
GGGAGGTAGATATTGAGGAAGAGGGAATGGGGGAGGGGAGAAGAGGGGTGAAGTGGGAAGAGAAAAAGGGGAGACTTGAGAGGGGACAGAGAGGAGGGGAGCGTGGCGAGGGATGAGAAGGGGGGAGAAGAAGGGAGGGGGGTGCGCGGAGGGGGAGATTTGGGGAGACAGGAGAGGGGAGGGGAGCTAGAACTGAGGAAGGAAAGGGGAGGGGATGGGTAAGGGCGAGAGAGAGATAGGGGGAGGAAAGAGAGGTAGAACTGATGGTGGAAGGAAGAGGAGAAGGGCGCCGAGGGGACGAGAGCGAAGGGAATAGGAGAGAGAAGGGGAAATAAAATTGAGTCGGAAGGGGGATGGGGAGAGGGAGAGCGGAAGCTAGACTATGCGAGAAGAAGGGTGAGAAAGTGACGGGGAGCAGAGTAGGGAGAAGGGAGGGGAATAGATACTAGAATTTGGAGCGGAAGGACGGAGAACCACGAGGGGGAATGAGTGGGAGAGGGGAGAAAACGAGGACCAGGAGAGAGGAAGCGTCATATAAGATTGAGGAGTGAAGGCAAGGGGGAGGGAAAGGAGGAGGTGAAGGGGGAGAGACGACTGGGGACAGGAAAAGGTGTGAAGGTGGTGTTTCAAATCGAGGGCAATAAAGGGGAATTGATAGGCGAGGAAGTTGAAGCTAACAATTGAGGGTGAAGGGACGAGTGACAGGAAGAAATCGTGAGAGGAAAGTGGAGAAAACATATAGGAAGGAGAGGGGAAGAGGGGAACGAGAAGAAGTTGCCCGAAAAGAGAACTGAGGGGGAAAGGAGAGGGAGGGGAATAAGGGTTAGAATAATTGGGGGATGAAAAAGAAGAAGAGGAGGAGTGGTGACGGAGGACTGAAAGGAGAGAGAGAAAAAGAGAGAAGAGAGAGAGAGAGAGAGAGAGAGAGAGACGAGAGGGACGAGAAGAGGAGAGAGAGATGAGTACGAGAGAGAGAGAGAGAGGATGACGAGAGAGAGGATGGATGAGAAGAGACGAGCAGAGACGATGGAGGAGATGATGAGAGAGAGAGCAGAGAGAGAGGGTTTTTTTTTTTTGTCTGTCCCATTGTCATTATCATCATTAGGCTATCATTATCCTTATCATCACCACCATCATTATCATCATATTACTATCATTTATTATATTATCTATTTTATCATCTTCATCATTTTACTATCATTAATTCTATCATCATCAGTATCATCATCATTATCACTATTACATTATCATTATCAACATCAATGACATTATCATTACTAGCATTATTTTCAACTTTATCAACACATCGATATCAATATTGCGATCATTAATCATCAATCATTATCGTCATTCATCCACTGTTGATTGTTATCATTCATTAGAAGTGCATTATCAAGTAATGTTATTGTTCTTCTTAATCATTATTTCATCATTATTACAATCACAACATGACCAACTCTCTACAACATATTGACCACTCCCTCATCATAACAACCATCCTACACAGCAGAACACCACCAACATACCCATCCTAGCACTTTTTAAGGACCCACCTATTCCACACCCGAGCCACTTTTAAGACCCACCTAGCCACACCAGCCACTTTTTAAGACCCATTCCTAGCCACAGCCCTTTTTAAGACCCATCCTATCCACACCCAGCCACTTTTAAGGACGCCACCTAGCCACACCCAGGCCACTTTTAAGACCCACCTTAAGCCGATACCCAGCCACTTTTAGATCCACCTAGCCATCACAAGCCACTTTTAAGACCCAACCTATCCACACCAGCACTTTAAGGACCCACCTAAGCCATTACCAGCCACTTTTAAGACCCACCTAGCCACACCCAGCCACTTTTAAGACCCACCTATCCACACCCAGCCACTTTTAAGACCCACCTAGCCATACCCAGCCACTTTTAAGACCCACCTTAGCCACACACAGCCACTATTTGAGACCCACCTATCACACCCACCACTTTTAAGCCACACCCAGCCCACCTTAGCAACCCAGCCACTTTAAGAACCAGCACCACACCACCACCATTTAGACCACCTATTCACACCCCGCCATTAAGACCCACCTAGCCACACCCGACCACTTTTAAGACCCACCTAGCTCCTCACAGCCACTTTTAAGACCCACGTAGCCACATCGACCATTTTTCAGACCGCACCTGGCCACACGACCACTTTAAGAACCCACCTACCCAACCCAGCCCTTTGAAGACCACCCCAACCCAGACCACACCAGCCACCAGCACTTTTAAAAGACTCCACTTAACACACCGAGGACCACTTAACACCCAAGGAAATAACCCAAATCCCAGTGCACAGTCCACCAGATTCTTGCAGGAGGAGAGAACAATTGCTGCAACAATGCCCCGTCGCTGCTGAACATGCCTCGAGCAATTGCATCAGGAATGCTGCAACATATGGCTTGTCTGTATGACTTGGGTTCAGCGTTCAGATGCAATGTATTCCTCAATATTGTGGTTGCACGTTGTTGTTTGTATAAGCTTAGGGTATGTTGTATATGTGTGCGTGTGTGTGTGTGTGTGTGTGTGTGTGTGTGTGTGTGTGTGTGTGTGTGTGTGTGGTGTGTGGTGTTGTGTTTTCAAATAAATAGATAAAAGTTATATTAATTAAAGAATGTTTTGTTTTACCAGTTAAACAGAGCAGAAATATATATCAAATAACAAAGATTTCTTTTAACTAAACAAATAAGTCTAATGAAAATACAAATACAAAAACAAAGTAGAATAAAGTGTTCTCCTCCACTAAAACAAAGAAAGAAAGCAATTAATAATATAAAGCCAAAGAAGAATAGCTAATTCTTGCCACTCAAAGAAAGATAAATATATATATATATATATATATATATATTATATATATATATATATATATATATATATATATATATATATATATATATATATATACTATAATACATATATATATATATATATATATATATATATATTATATATATATATATATATATATATATATATATACAAAAAATAACAAACTAAACCTCACAAACAAAACAAAATCAAACAAAAAACACATGAACAAAATAAATAAATAAAAACAACTAGAGCAG
>NW_020869365.1:265477-267977 GCF_003789085.1 Penaeus vannamei | reverse complement strand
TATATATATATATATATATACTGAGGGAGCAATTTTAGCTTCTGTATTGCCTTCAAGTTGGCTTCTGCGAAATTTATTCCTCTGAAGCTCAGGGAGAGAGGGAGAGAGGGAGAGAGGGAGAGGAGAGAGAGAGAGGGAGTGAAGTGAGCGGCTGAAGTGAGTGAAGTGAGTGCTTGGCGATTTTTATTGCTCTTTCAAAGGTTATTTGCGTCTTGTTTTTTTTTTTTTTTTTTTTTTTTCGTCTTCTTCTTCTTTCTTCTCTTTCTTCTTTTCTTCTCTTTTTCTTTTTTCTTTTTTTTCTTTTCTTCTCCTTTTTCTTCTTTCTTTTTTTCTTTTTCTTCTTCTTCTTCTTCTTTTCTTCTTCTTCTTCTTCTTCTTTCTTCTTCTTCTTCTTCTTCTCCTTCCTTCTTCTTCTCTCCTCCTCCTCCTTCTCCTCCTCTCCTCTTCTTCTCTTCTCTTCTTTCTCCTCCCTCCTCCTCCTCCTCCTCTCCTCCTCCTCCTCCTCCTCCTCTCCTCCTCCTCCCTCTTCCTCTTCTCCTCCTCCTCTCTCTCCTCTTTCTCCTCCTCCTCCTCCTCCTTTTTCTCCTCCTTCTTCTCCCCCTCCTTCTTCTTCTTTTCTGGACAGGCTTATTACTTATTTCATTTTGTTTGATATTTGTGGTTTCATTGGTCCGGTTATTTATTGATTTATTTGTCTGTTTCGCCATTTATGTTTTTTGTTTATTTCTTAGTCTATTAACTGATTTATTCACTGAGTTGCACATTCTTTATTCACTAATTTGATTACTAATTTATCCACTTATTTACATCTTCATTTATCAGTATCAATATCAATTCCTTTTCTTTTTTCTTTTTTCTTCTTCTTCTTCTTCTTCTTCTTCTTCTTCTTCTTCTTCTTCTTCTTCTTCTTCTTCTTCTTCTTCTTTTGCCTTTTTGTGATTTTTTTTATAAGAAACTGCTATAGCATTACTTGAAGTGGGAAGGTTAGTGAGAATATTCAAACAGGATGTAGAATCACATCATATATTACATATTTTTCATACATTATGATAATGTAGTGGCATATACGGTGTCGAAAATTATACAATTTATTCTGGAAAATGCAATTTATATGTATATCCGAAAAATAGAAGTTTAAAAATACTACATGATGATTATGACCAAATTTTTACGAGAACCAAACTAGTCGTTATAATTAAAACGACCTTTTGGATTTTTTAACGAGCAGATTCCATAATAAATTGGGTGATTTGGATAACACCTTCATTATGCGCGTTCTGGTATAAATATAATTAATTGGTNATATGTACATATATATATAATAATATAGTATATATATATATATATATAATATATATATATATATATATATATATATTTATGGATATTTATATATTATATATATATATATATATATATATATATATATAATATATATATATATATATATGTCTATAGATAGATAAATATATAGATATGTATACATACATATA
Organism: Penaeus vannamei; assembly: GCF_003789085.1. NCBI lineage: Eukaryota > Metazoa > Arthropoda > Malacostraca > Decapoda > Penaeidae > Penaeus > Penaeus vannamei. Next base: position 266,484 of record NW_020869365.1, on the reverse strand, counting down.
TGTATATATATATATATATAATATATATGTATGTATGTATATATATATATATATATATATATTATATATGTATTTATGTATACATATATATGTGTATAGATATATGTAGATATAAAGATAATATAGATAAATAAAGATATATATCTACATATTTACGCATATGTAAGCATATTGATATATATACATACATATATATATATATATATATATATATATTATATTATTGTAAAGGGTTAGTGTAACTATGCAAATTGACGTCAGCGACCACGACAGCACGACTTGCCACTTGGTTCCAGTGCTAGAATACCCTCCGGTTTCGGAGTATAGACGACAGGCAACGGAGGGTTGGAATCGATTTTTTTTTTTTTTTTTTTTTTTTTTTTTTTTTTTCTTAAAAATGTAGAATGTCTGTATGTTGAAAAGTATTTGTTAAAAAATGTGCATTTATTTCCCTGTATTATATAAAGAAGACATGTTAATACTAGAATTAATCTACCGAAACAAGATGTGGAAACAACCAAACTATTGTACGACGGATAGTCAGCTTAAAATCCACTTCGACGCCAATCCCCATCCAATGAGGCAGTGTTGCATTCGTGGGAAGTTGTATACGCTAGTCACTCTATATCCGGTTGTAGTCTGTCTACCTTACAACAGGAGTATTGACAACACGGTGTTTTTATTTTAATTAAGTGCATTACTTTCAGTGTATCCGTAAAACGTGTCACATTTTCTTTGAAAGAGAGAGTGATTGAAGCGTAAACTAAGGCAAATAATTGTTTTGAAAAATGTCAGCTAATGATTTTTGTTATTTTATTTCGTGTTCTTTACTAAAAAAAGACTATACCGGTCTAGATGATGGAGTTAAGCTTGCATCGGCACAACTACCTGCCCACCTGCCAAATTAGTCAAATTAGTGAATGTGATAGTTTTCACAGATCTTTTCAAACATTTGCAACATCTTGTGTATAGCATTGTTTCAATATCGATCAATCTAAATTGGGCAT
>NW_020869365.1:252977-255477 GCF_003789085.1 Penaeus vannamei | reverse complement strand
ACACACACACAACACACATATATAATTGCTCAGTTAAGTAAATATACGTTTGTTTTTCAACAATACAAACGCTTATCGAGTGCATAACACATCTTCAGTGTGACACAAAAACTGTTAAAGAGAAAGGAGACATTATACCATTACCATGTTAAAAATAATTTAATATTACAAAAGAATCGTTGCAGACAAAAATAACTATATATATTAAAGACGATTTTATATTATATAATTAGAATGGGTTATTCAGGCTCCTGGCAGTTAAAACAAGAAATAATGCAAATATTTGTATAGTTTTAAAGTAAATCAAAATCAATAAGATGATAATAGTATAATTAGCTATTAAGATATGGATGAAAAATAAAGACAAAACAACATTATTATACAAGATCATGTTAATTGCATCAAATAATAGAAGATAATTGAACTGATAGGCCTAAATTTAATTATAAGCACTTACTATAAGGGAAAAATAATGTACATATTAAAGCCTGAAAGTTTGTTCAAAATCAAAAAGATTAGATAATAGTAAGGAAGTTGGCGGTAGGTTTGTAATGTCAATTAATAAAGGAGATTCAGCCAAGAAAGGAATATATAGACATAAACAGTTTAATGTTTTCAAGGAAAACTACAACAAAGAAAGCCAATAAGATAAATGAGAGAGACATATTTCTTCTTATTTATTTTCATCAGAAATTCAAAAGAAAAAAATCCCAACCCAAGTGCTCAAGGACATAAAATTGGCCATATAACTTATCACGAAGAATTAAGGACACAAACAATGACTACTTAAAAAAAAAAAAAAAAAACAAATACAAGGGAAGAGAAAAAAAAAAAAATGATACTACATACCGATTATTGCAAAACATCTTTAATTGGGTTAAAGTGGTCTAACCAATACCCCCTTTCTCTCTTATCTTACACCCAAGAATGGAAAACTGATATAAAATAAAATCGCATTATAAATGCTTGGCAAATGAATAACCAGGCCCTCGTCTTGACAGCGTGCGTGCAATCGCAGGCCAGAACAAAAGAGATATATACACTTGATGGACGCTCTGGGTCTCTCGCCCCCCCTTCTCCACATCTTTACTATTCGCTCTATTTCGTTATATTCAGTTTCTCTGTCCAATCCGCTGCTGTATTTAATGCTCTATTACATAAGTTTTTTTTTCTGTTTGTGACGATAAGTTTGGCATTATTACGATTTCATAACTCTCTTTATTTGCAGTCGTTGATATATTATATATTCCGATCTTTGTCAATTTTGTTTAATTAAGCCTATATAAATTCAGGATTGCTTTGATTTTACCTGTATTGGCTATATTGGCATAGTTCACGTCCCGACTGTCTTTTTTTTATTTAATTGAGATGTTTTCTCTTTTGACTATTAATAACTTTTCTTTTTTGTTATTATTTGTTTTTATTTCAAATTAGCAAGGATAATTGTCTTTTAATTCCTCTTTACAGTGTTTTTTTTTCTCTACCACTGGGTTATTGTTTCGTCACTCAATAACACTTTCTCGCTTTTGGAAAATTTGGAAAATGTTCAAAATTTGAACAGATTCCACATGGCCACTACTATAATGGCCACATTTAACACGCACAAGCTGCGCCGCACCGCCACGCACCACTACACACACACAACACAACACACCACACCACAACACGCACACACACACACACAGCTTTATATATCATATATATCATATATATATATATATCTTATATATTATCTTTATATACCTATCTTATCTTCTTAACTTCNCTCCTCCTCTTTCTTTCTTTCTCTCTTCTCTCTATCTCCTCTCGGGTCTCTCGTCATCTCTCTCCATACCGATCGTCTCTCACTTCTTCTCTGCGTCTCTCAAGAGAAGATGACGGTTAAAGATCGTCATCTCTCTCGAAGTCTCTGTCAAAGCCGTGCGTCGCTCTCTCCTCTCTCTCTCTCTCTCTCTCTCTCTCTCTCTCTCTTGTAAATTCATGTGATCCGTGTAAGAAATCAATAGATTCTTTGGGGAGTGTTTCATAAATATAAGACAGTTAAGATAGGTAGTATAGAAGGGACGACTAGGGTAGTTTAGATCAAAATTATAGACTGTAGGGTTATGAGTATATGGGAGTAGGGATAATTGGGGTGCATAAATAGAGTAACCTGGTATGAGAGACATAATTTATAGATAAGTTAAATGTAAAACTGGATGTAAGTAAGATAGATACATAGATAGAGTTGGATGGATAGATAAGAGGATAAGATAAGTAAGCACGACAGGCAGCATGGGAGTAAATAGATAGATACATCAAATAGATTTGGATGGATTAGACAGATAGATAGAGGAGAGAGAAGGCAACAGACCAAGTTTATGACAAAGAGAAGAAAAAATGAACGAGGACAGAAAAAGAGAGAGAAGAGAGAGAGAGAGAGAGAGAGAGAGAGAGAGAGAGAGAGAGGAAGGAGGAGAGAGAGAGAGGAGAGAGAGAGAGAGAGAGGAGAGAAAAGAAA
>NW_020869365.1:237977-245477 GCF_003789085.1 Penaeus vannamei | reverse complement strand
TTTCTGTCATGCAGACTGTTTCATCATGAATACCTTTTAAGTACCTATCTTATCTATCAATATAAAATATATATATATATATATATATATATTATATATATTATATATATATATATATATATATATATATATATATATATATACATATTATATATATATAATATATATATATATATATATATATATATATATATATATATATATATATATGTATGTTTAAATATATGTGCAATTCATATCATTACCAGTGTATTCTTGCCTCTATCTGTCTCTCTCTCTCATACTCTCTGTCTCTCTCATACACACACGCACATACCCATTTCTCTCTCTGGTCTCTCTCTCCTTCGAAACTTTGGAAAAAGATAATCAAAGAAGGGGGAGTAAATTGAGGATGAGAGAGAATGGGAGAAACGACGAACCTTCAGGCAACCTCCACTGCCTCGTTGTAACACTTTGTCATTCCTTTTTCTTTGTCCCTATTTATTTTTATCTTCCATTCCCCATCTCCTACTGATGCTGCTCTCGATGGATCTGCAGAGAGAACTCCGCTCTGGGGGAAAACACCGACCTGCCTTCCTGTGTATGGCATTTACCTCCCTCCCCCCATCAGCAAGCAAATTATACGTCTACCTAAAGACTGGACCACATAATTGTCCATTCGCACCACGATTAGAGCTTCAGAAATAACTCATCCGCATTGGATTAGAGACAGGAGGTGGGTGAGAGGGGAAAAGGGGGAGGATAAACAAGAGGGAGGTAGGGGAAAGAAGGGAGAGAGGAAGGAAAGGGGAGAGGGAATGAAATAGCTCTTCTGCTATAATACGGTTATGCTTGTTGATACTGAACACTGCTTGACTGCCTGGCCTGAGGGCATCAGTGGATCCCCCCCCCCAAAGAAGAGGCGTAGCGTGAGTGGGAAAGTGGGAAAGAACCCCAACTTCATCCCCTGTGACACCGTGAACTGTCCTTATGTTTGCCACGCTGCTTGCACATTAGATGGAAATAATTTCATCTGGACGCGGCAACTCTTAGAAACTCTGCCCGGATATCAGACTCGTATTTCTGACGAAGATATATTCGAAACCGGTCAAATGCATTTCTTGTACCGTGAAGCTATACATCCTCATTCATACCTTTCTACATTTGTCAACATGAATACGATTCGACATACATATCAGACTCGGTAGAATTCGTTTCTACAAATACTCTCCCTTTTCCTAGCGTCACCGATACAGCAGATTACGCCACTGGTATGAATCGGTAAGAGCAAAGAACTCATTGACGAAATTCAGCTCATGAGAAAAGAATAACGAAGCACAATCTCTCTTCATGCAAGAGCGCCATTTACAAGTGCGTGAATCCATCTACTGTCCAAATTAAATTGAACTTTGGCCAAAATATGAACAGTCAGGCTCGGAAAGACACACACAAGCTGAACGCACTATGAACGATTTTTCTTCTCCTTCCTCCAGGAGCTCAACAGCCCTATAAGTCACAAGTACGTTCAGCAATGGAGTACTCCTCCCTAGCATGAAATAGAACTGCTCAAACTCACCTCAGTCTGCTGGACCATTATCAAGACAGCAGTCACAATCATCTGTAGAATTTCCAAAGATGATATAAATTCTCAGCGTCGGAGGGATGTAGCGAGACTTACGGTCTCATACAAGGCTCAGCACTTCTACGTGTCTCATCTGGCGCCACCCAAGCAGCAGACGCGACGAAGCGCCCTCTAGCAAGAGCAACGCGGCAAATACCAGCTACTCTAAGCCCTCCCACGGCGAGCATACTTGGGTTTGTGAAATATATACAACAACCATGGTATTCCATTTACATGTACCATTCAGACTTCCAAATGCTTTGTAAATAGAATCCTGTCGTAAAATTCAAACGATATTTTGACAGGTTTTACGATGGATGTAATAGCGACACTTCTTTAACCTAATGAATAAAGGGAATGATACATAAATACATAAAGATAGAGAGAGTGAAACATAAATATAGCGAACCATATCTAGAGACAGAGAGAGGAGAGAAAGAGGGAGAGGGGAAAGGGAGAGAGAGAAGGAGAGAAAGAGAGGGAGAGAGTGAAACAGGAGAGAGGGATAGGGAAAGGGAGAGAGAGAGAAAGAGAAAGAAAGAGAAAGAGAGAGAGAAAAGAAGAGCTAAAAGGCAAACATAAAAGGAGAGATTAAACCATTTCACTAGACAACCGAGACGAGCAATATTGATAACATCCGTCCCAAAATAGAACAAACAAATACACAGACACATAAACAGATAAACAAATGAACAAATATACAAAATAACTAGCTTTTGGAAACCCAATAATGATATCGGGCACCCGGGTTTACGGGGATTTTTAGGGAAATTTTCTGGGGGGGGTGAAGGGGGCTTGTGAAATTCTCTACTCCTCTTCCTTTCTTTCTGAAATAGGGGGAAAGAAGAAAGAGAGAGGGATTAGAGACAAGAGGTGGGTGGGAGGGGAAAAGGGGGAGGCTAAACTAGAGGGAGGTAGGGGAAAAAGGGAGAGAGGAAGGAAAGAGGAGAGGGAAGGAACAGGGGAAAGATATGAAGATCAGAGGAGATGAGAGAGGACGGAGAGAGGGAGGGTGAGAGAGAGAAGAAGGAAAGGGAGAGAGGAAGGGATATGGGAAAGAGATGAAGAGCAGAGGAGATGGGAAAGGACGGATAGGTAGCGGGAAGGATGAGGGAGAGAAGAAAGAAGAGGTAAGGAGAGAAGAGAGGAGGGAGGAAGAGCGATAGTAGAGAGAAGGAATGGAGTTGAGGTGGACAAGTAGGAGGGATAGGAGGAAAATGGGTGGGGAGAGAGAGACGATACAGTGGGGTGTAGGAAGGGGGAGGAAGGTGGGGACAGAAGAGGAAGGCAAGAAATGGGGAAGAGGTTTGGGGAGTGCAAAATTTAGCATGCAGACGAGATCCTCCGTTGTCTACAGTGGGACCTTGCTTATATTTGTGCGCAAAATCGCCTCTGTCCTATATTTTCTCTTAAAACAAGCATGTTGAAAAGAGTTGTCACATATTACGGAAGTAAATGAAGTAAAAATATCGGACGAGTTTTGACACTTTTGACGCCTATGCAAAAGTTTAGAGGACAAGTCTGTTTGATGTTAATTTTTGTTTTCATCATCACTTTTGTTATTATTATCTTTATCATTACTCCAGGCGCGTAATTGGAAAACTTATATTTGCCAGGTGCGACCGTGTCTCCGTGCGACTTGTAAATTCACAATGGACATTTAAAAACCACGGCGGCAGACTGAAATGTGCACAATATGTATAAACAAGGCTTTTTTTTGATTCTTGAGCTTCTGTGACCATCAACGGTCTTAAAGCTTTTAGTCTGAAGTCTGATGTGTTCAAGCTTGGAAGTGTAGTGTTTGTTTGGAAGGGAAATAAAACTACCATGACTTGGTAGGTATGTGATTACAAAGAGTTGAAAATTGGAACGGGTAGATAGAAGACGAATGGTGTTGTAAGAAAAGGTAAGAAGAAAAATGTGAACGTAAAATGGTAGCGAAAGATATTCATTTTTGTGAAAGATTAAAAGAAACTGAAAAATGACCTATTTGATGGGTTTTCAAAAAGGTTCGTAGTTTCGCAGCATTTAAACATTCTTCTGGTGAAGTGTCTACATCTTAGATATCAATAAGTTAAACATTGGCTACTTTGAAAGATATATATAGCATAAACACTACTGAAAGACAAATGTTCGAATATAGGCCTGTCTGAATTCCAAAGGTTCCAACACTACGTCAAGATATAGGCCTACATTTTTTAGTTTTCTGGAGGCCGAAATCTGCGTTGACTGATGTCATGTGAGTTTATTGATCAAATTTTTAAAAACGCTTCATCAAGAATCATCAACATCATGAAGCAGTATCGCTTTGAAGACAGCTCTCTGGGACGACAGTCAAATGGTTAAAATAGATAGATAGTTTTCCAAAGAATCTGGTAACCATGAGTAGTTCAGATTTTTTTTTTTTTTTTTTTTGCTATAGAAAATGAAGTTATTTAAAGTTGTACGACTGGTGTTTTGTTTAGTTTTAGCAGTAATATAGTTAGACAAAGGAACATAACACTTTTCAGGGCCATTTTACCGAATTACGGAGGTCAAAATTTTAAAATGCCTATTCGAGCAGATGTTGATAGACATATTTCCCTCTACTGGCCCCACGTACAAAAGATAAATGGAGAAATAGTCACTCATGAGAAAGAGAAGCATTAAGCAAAGCATTATGTACCTTTATGCATCTTATTCCTTACCAAGGGATTAAGGTCTTGCGTAAATCGAAACTATCTAAGCTGTATCCCTAGTATTAATAAATCACTGTTTTCTATGTGTTATAAAACTGTATTCTTTCTTAGTTCTCATACAGAAGTTTAGAGATTCCTCAAGTAAGTTAAAACTTTTTTTCATAATCGTTGATTGCTACACTTTATCGGAAGTTTGTGCTATTGAAAGAAATAGGAATGTTCGGCTGTACATATTGCATATATTATAAGTTTTGCAAAAATCCACATCCGGGGGAAAATTCCTGATCCGAACACGTTTTCCGAGCAAGAAGTCAGCCAGAAAAGCAGCTTGTCCGAACGTCTTTCAAACTTCGTAGTCAGAGAGGAGCGGAAAGGGGAGAGGACGGGAGGGACGGCGGGCGAAAGAAGAGGGAAGGAAGGGGAGGAAAAGGAAAGAGGGAGAGAGAGAAATAATTTTTAGATGCTTTGAGAATTGTTGGTCCGATTTTTTTCCGTCTTCTTTTACTCTGTTTACTCCGTGTGTTTGTGTGACAGGGAGAGAGGAGAGAGAGAGAGAGAGAGAGAGAGAGAGAGAGAGAGAGAGGGAGAGAGACAGAGAGAGAGAGAGAGAGAGAGAGAGAGAGAGAGAGAGAGAGAGAGAGAGAGAGAGAGAAAGAGAAAGAGAATAAGAGAGAGAGAAAGAGAATAAGAGAGAGAGGGAGAAACAGAGAAAAATGTATATCCTCGACATAGAGCTCCTGCAAAGACCCTCGCACATAGCCTCGCTCGTGTTAGCTCCTGCATGTACGTACCCATGTGTCGGTGTCGGTGTATGCAAAAAAACAAAGACCAACCTCTTTCACAATCTCTGAACCCTATGGCCCGGGTCGTGCAGGGTTCGGCGCCGTGTTCTCCCAAGCGCTGCCGTCGACTGGAGAACAACAGGAACAGGCCGAGTAGTGACGTTATCTCGCGAGGACCGGGCGGAGAAAGTCGAGTGGGATTTTTTTTTTTTTTTTTTTTTTTTTTTTTTTTTTTTATTCTTGACTCTCAAACAGCCCCGACAGATGCCAGTTTCAGATTATCGTGATTTCTCTTTTTTTTTTTTTTTTTTGTCTGTATCTTTTTTCTTTTTTTTTTTTTTTTTCTCTCTCTCTCTCTTTGTCTATCTCCTTTTCTCTCTCTCTCTCTTTCTCTCTCCTTCTCTCTCTCTTTTTCTCTCTCATTCTTTCTATCTATCTATTCATCTACCTATCCATCTATCTATCTATTTATCTATCTTTATATATCTATATGTCTGTCTCACTATTTTTTTTTTTACTCTCTCTACCATTCTCTATACCTTTCTCTTTCTTCTCTCATCTCGCCATGCACTGAACATGGTATATGTAAGCATATATTTCGAAGCAAATGTATATGTCCTTTGTTTATTGTCAGCTTCTGCGGGGTTTATCATCTATTCTTGCAGTCTGTCCTTTGCAATCTAATTAATGTTCTTAAAGAATTAACCAGATGAATCAAGAAAGGGTACTTGGAAATAGGAATGAAATGCTATTATCCAGACGAAACAAAAAGACATCGAGACAGTTTGTATAAGAAAAAAATATAATAGAAAATTAAAAATATCATAGAGGAGGGAGGGACAAAAATATTTCATCTGAACTGCTAAGTTACCCTCACCAGAAACACTTTCCAACTTTTGTACTCTCTCTCTCTTTCTCTCTCTCTCTCTCTCTCTCTCTCTCTCTCTCTCTCTCTCTCTATCTATCTATCTCTATCTATCTATCTATCTATCTATCTATCTATCTATCTATCTATCTCTATCTCTCTCTGACTTTCTCTCTCTCTCTCTCTCTCTCTCTCTCTCTCTCTCTCTCTCTCTCTCTCTCTCTCTCTCTCTCTCTCTCTCTCTCTCTCTCTCTCTCTCTCTCTCTCTCTCTCTCTCTCTCTCTCTCTCTCTCTCTCTCTCTCTCTCTCTCTCTCTCTCTCTTCTCTCTCTCTCTCTCTCTCTCTCTCTCTCTCCTCTCTAACTCGTTTTCTCTCATCCTTCATCCTCCCAACTCCCCCTCTCTCCTTTTCTTTGTTTGTTACCCTTTCTATGTGTATATCCCCGTCAAAATGTCTTAGTTGTTGTCGTTGTTATTGCTATTGTTGTTATTGCTGTTCCTCTTGTTATTTTTGTTTTTGTATTGCTTGCGGTCTTTCATTTTCTTCTTTATTATTTGCTTTTCATTTATCTATCTGTTCATTGTTGGCGATTTTATGTATTTTCCAAACATTTTTCTTTTTCGTTTTCATAATCTCATAATCAATGACGGCATAAAAAAAACTGTGAAATCCAAGTTTTTTTGTAGTTGTTTTTTTTACCTTTGTCTTTGTGTCTAAATTTGGTTTTATCTGTATGTTGCGTGTTTATTTTTTCTTCTTCTTTTTACTCCTTTTCCAAATCTCTATACAACCTTTTTCCATGCGAATCTTTAATCATTAATATGATATCAATTTCACTGTATCAGTAAATATGCGTCGACTATCAACAATGACGAAATATTGAATTATTCACCAATATATCAATCAAAAGCAATTAACTGTCACAAAAAGCGTCTTAGCAAACTTTTATTGATTCTGAAAGCACTATCAATAACTAGAGCATATGGTACTTGTTTTTTTTTTTTCACACGCAAGAAAAACAGCAAAGACAGAGTTTGATACAGATAAAGATGCGTAAGATAATGATAATTAACGATTAGTCCATAAATATAATAATAGATATCAAGAGGAGTTGATGCAAGGCAAAAGCGAAGAAGAAAGGATAATAAACATTTTGATGATAAATTATTACATAGATAGAAATGTCTGTGAAAGTGCCTATTCATATTTTACGAAACGCTGACACTACAAGACGCATTCCTTCTTCTACTTCTTCTTTTATTTTCTATTTTTCTTTTTTCTTCGATTTGGTTACATACATGTCCTTTTCTAATCATTTATCAGTATCCTAAGTCGGGAAGTTTTTTTCGTTTTTTTTGGCTTGTTTCAGGGGACCGATGGATAGATTGCAGTAAATATGCATGTTTCGTGAATACGCACACACACACAACATACTATATATACTATATTATATATATAATATATATATATATATATATATATATTATATATATATATATATTATATATATATATAATATATATATGTATGTGTATGTATGTATGTATGTTATGTATTTGTATATGTATACATATA
>NW_020869365.1:208046-210412 GCF_003789085.1 Penaeus vannamei | reverse complement strand
TTGAAAGAGCGAGAGGACTGAGGAGAGAGAGAAGGGAGGGTTGGATGGAGGCGGACGGAGGAGGAGGGGAAGTAGGAAAGAGGGAGAGAGAGAGAGGCGGGTGGGAAAAGAGAGAAGAGAAGAGAGAACGAGAGGAGAGAAGAGAGAGAGAGAGAGAGAGAGAGAGAAGAGAGAGAAGAGAGAGAGAGAGAGAGAGAGACATACAAACAATAAAAAAAACGACAGGAACATATTCCAAGGCATACCATGCTTCCAGTATATATTTTTTTTTAAATTCTAGTCTAAGTCGAGCTCACTTGTTGGGGAACTGCTTGGAAATCAGAAATCAAAATTGAAATCACACATCAAAATTGCAACCGAATGTGGAGGTACTTGTTTGCAGTGTGCGTTGCATAAAGAGGATAAGGTAGAAGGCAAAGGTTTGATTGATCTTGAAGCTGGAAGGGCGAAGGTAACGTGGAAATTGCGATATTGCAGAAATCAGACCTCGACTTATTGCAAACTTATTGCATATATTTATAGAGAACTTGACCTCCCATGCATTGCAAACCTGACATGTCACCGTATCCAAACTTAATCTTTTATTGAATTAATGATGAGCTTGCAGTAGGATTAATACTTGACGCCTTTTAGATTTCGAATTCGATCTCTGATATGAATTGACTTATTGCAAAATCTGAGCATAGATTAAGACGACCGGTAAGACTTGGAAAAAATAACATCAACTTCGACAAAGAAAAACAATTTTTTAGATAAAATACCGCCAAATAATTTAATCATATCACGATAAAGGAATACAAGTTATTATCCCACCACGCAATAAAATGATTCGTATCTACATTAAATATTCGTCCCAGGGGAACTCATTCCCAAAGCCTGATATCATTAGTATTAATTTGAACTGTGTGCATGATACTCTTATACGGATAAGCTACATGGGATGTTTGGTTAACTTGAATTCAAAATAATTGGTGTTATTTACGGTTTATTTGCTGCGTATCTACTCATTGTCTGTTTGTTATTCGTGCATTTATATGGTCGCTGTGATGTGATTTTGCCATTTTATAGAATGATCAGTTATTATTGTATTTATCATTCGTTATTTATTCATTTATTTATGAATATCAATATACTAATTTATTTGTTTCTTAATGACTTTTTGTAATAGTAGTATTTTTATTCGAGGCAAGTGTAGCATACTTTATAAAATAGATAGTTCTTTTTTGTTCATTTATTATTTCCATCATATTCCAAGGCTGGGGGGGGGGGGTAAGAAAAAGGTAGGAGGGAAGAGGTAGGGAAGGGAGAAAGGAAGGGGTCTCAAAAAGAAATGTGAAGGGAAGGGGTTTAGAAGAGAAAAAAGGCAGATGGATAGTGAAAAAGGGGAAGCTAGGAGAAAGAGCTCGGAGAGAAAAGGAAAATTGAAGGAGAGGAGAGTAAGAGGAGAATAAAGGAGCGAAGGAGGGGGAGTTTCAGGAGGAGGAAGAGGGGAGGGGAGGCGAGAGATACAGGGTTTGTGTGAGGGGGGGGGTTAAGTATGATTTGAGAGGGGTTGGCAGGAAAGGGGAAGGTAGAGAGAGGGAATGAGAAGGGATAAGGAGATATAGGATGCGAGAGGTAGGAGGAGGTTGATAGAGGGAGAGAGGAGGGGAGTACTTCAGCATTATTTAACTTTGTTATTTTTTATTCCTTTTTTTTCTCCGTGGAAGTTCAGTGATAATAAATAATTTAATGTATCTAGAACATTTGGTATTGTAGATAGGAATTTAGTTTTAATCATACAAAGGGCAAGTATTATTTTAGTTAATCATGGATTTTATAATGATTTAACTCATGTTTCAAAAGTGTAATTTATCAAATTTTAAAGAATTTACGAAAGTACTCTATATTTTTATTCTTAAAATCGTTTATTTTTACGTTTACTTATTTTATCTACTTTTAATATCATAGTAAATTCTGAAAGCAATGATTATTGAATTAAACTGACTACTATTATTTATATATCCATCCTTTGTTTACTAATTTCAGTTCCTTAGTATTACTAATTCATTCGCCAATGAGGCATTTTAGTTTATATGATTATTACTTCATTATTTTCCATACTTCATTTGCTTTCCTCATTTACTCATCGAAATTTAAAGAAAGGTCCTTCGTTATCGCGTCCTTCTGCCTCGGAAGCCCTTAAAATGGGTCCTGCAAATGCTCAGATTCGCACGCAAGTTCCCCCGGATTCTTAAAACTGCAAACTTTGCCCAGGTCTGAATATTCAACATATGCGCGAAGTAATGGAGTCTCTGAGTAGTTTTCTTTTTTGGTTCGTATTTTTAATCGTTTTTTCCGTTTTTTGGGGTGGAAGGTTTTTATTT
>NW_020869365.1:195546-203046 GCF_003789085.1 Penaeus vannamei | reverse complement strand
TTGTTGTTGACATCATTTAAAATTATAGTTGTCTTCATCATTGATTATTGATATCATTCTCGCCAACATCACCATCAGAAGAAGAAGATGAAAATGTAAAATGAATCCATATTAAGGGAAAAAAGAGAAAGTTGCAGAGAAAAGAACCCCAGTATCCTCACTTCCTTGCCGCATTTCCCTTAACCCCTCATCTCTTTGTCTCGTTCCCCTCAACGTCTCCCCTCTCTGCTCCTCTTCCTCGCACTTCCTTCCCCATCCTTTATTCTGCTGGTTACTCCCATTGCCACACTTTTCCCCACACTCCTCCTGCGCTGTTCCGTCTCTCTTACTCTTTTCTCCATTATTTCCATTCCCCGCGTTCCTAGCTTCTCCACTCCTTTCTCTTTTCTTCCTCTTTTTCCCCTCGCTTCCTCAACTCCCACCCCGTTCTTCTTCCTTCTTCTTCCTCTTCACCCCACCCCTTCCCCCTGTACTTTATCCCTTGCTCTCACCACTCTTGCCTGCCCCTCCTCCCCTCCTTTGCTTCTCACTCCTTCCTTTCCCCTCCTCCTCCACCCACGCCTCTTACCACCCCTCCCCCCCCCCTTGCCTTCCCATCCCCATCTCCCTCCCCCTCCCTCCCCCATTCCCCATCTTCCCTTCCTCCCCTTCCCCTCTTCCTCCCTCCCCATACCCACTTTCCCCTTTCCCCTCCCCCTCCCATCCCTGCTCCCGCTTCTTCTCCCTCCCCAATACCCACACACCTTCCTCTCCCCCTTCCCCCATACCCTACTTTCCCCTCCACCTCCCTACCCCATACCCCACTTTCCCACCCCCTCTTATCCAATACCCACCTTTCCCCTCCTCCTCCCCCATACCCCACCTCCCCCCTCGCCCCCCCCCATAAACCCCCCTTCCTCCCCCCATCCAAACCCCTTCCCCTTGTCCCCTTCCCTCCCCCCCTCCCCTCCCTCCCCTCCTTCTCCTTGCACCCAACGTCCTGTTCCCGAAATCATTAAAGTGAAAAATCCCTCGAACCTTGAACGGATGGGCGGGCGGATGCGACGCTGGAGGGAAAGGGGGGAGAAAAAAGGTGTCGATCACCCGCGAAATGATGGAGAAAGAGAGAGAGAGAGAGAAAGAGAAAGAGATAGAAAAGAGAGGGAGAAAAGGGAAAAGGGAGAGGGAGGGAGGAAAAGGGAGAGGGAGGGAGAGGGGGAGGAGAGGGGAGAAGAGAGAGAGAGATAGAGAGAGAAAAAAGTAATGAGAGAAAGAAAAGGGGGGGAGGGCAAGCAAGAATGAAGAAGGGAAAATTGATTGGAGAGAGAAAGAAAAGAATTGTGAATGAAAAGAGAAAGTGAGAGAGGGAGGGGGAGGAAAAGAAGAAATGAATTAAGTGAATGAGAGAAGAGGGAGGAGAGAGGGAGAGAGAGAGGGAGAGAGAGAGGGAGAGAGAGAGAGGGAAGAGAGAGAGGGAGAGAGAGAGGGAGAGAGAGAGGGAGAGAGAGAGAGGGAGAGAGAGGAGAGGAGAGAGAGAGGAGAGAGGAGGGAAGAGAGAGGAGAGGAGAGAAGAGGGGAGAGAGAGAGAGAGGGAGAGAGAGGGGAGAGAGAGAGGACAGAGAGAGGGAGAGGAGAGAGAGGAGGGAGAGGCGAGAGAGAGAGAGGGAGAGAAGAAGAGGGAGAGAGAGAGGGAGAGAGAGAGGGAGAGAGAGAGGAGAGAAAGAGAGGGGAGAGATGAAGATGGGAGGGAGAGAGTAGTAGGAGGAGAGAGAGGAGAATGCAGAGAGGGAATAAGAGAGAGAGGCGAGGAAGAGAAGGGAGAAGAGAGAGGAGGAGAGAGAGAGAGGGAGAAAGAGAGGGAGGGGAGAGATTGGGGGGTAGAAGAGTGGAAAGTACAGAGAGAGGAGAATAGAAAAGAAGAGGAGGACGAGGGAAAGAAGAGGAGAGAGGACGGAGAGAGGAAAGAGGAGGAATAGGAGAAGGAGAGAGAAGGGAGAAGGAGAGAAGAGAGAGAGAGAGAGAGATGAGAGAAAGAGGGGAGAGGAAAAGGACGCGAGAGAGGAAAGGGATGAGCTCGGATTGAAGTTGGTTTTGGTTTACTGGGGAGTGCTCGTGAATGTTTTTTTTTTAATGTTTTTTTTTTATTTATTTTTTTTGTTTTTTTTTTTTAATACAGAACGAAGGAGATCTGAGGATGTTAAAAATAATAAAAAAAAAAAATTTTAAAGATTTTTAAAAAAAATTGGGCTGGCTCTGTACGCTGAGTATAAAAAATATCATGTTTGTACCCAATAGCGGGTTAATTTCTGGAGTCAGAAGAGGAGAGGAGAGAAGGGCAGGGCGTTAGAATGAAGGAAAAGAGCATAACGAGGAGTAGAGTAGAGGAGAGACGGGGAATCCAAGTATTAATTGTTTGGGAAGAGGGGAGCGGAGGCCAGATCAAACATCACGCTATAATCGATCATAGCAANAGAGAGAGACAGAGGTGAGAAAGAGAGAGAGAGAGAGAGGAGAGAAGAGATAGATAGTGAAAGAGATAAGAGAAGAGAAAAGAAGAGCAGGAAAGAGAGACTTTTTGTATTGGAACGAATTTCTGAGACAAGCAGAGGTCGGAGGGAGAGGGAAAGGGAGAGGAAGAGGGGCAGCCAGTGTCAAGAGAGCGACAGAGTTGAGAATTAATGCGAAGTGGAAATTAGATTTTGAAACGTAAAGAATAAAGGTGACTGGTTATGAATGGAAATTAATAAGCACGGCCATTGGAAGCTGAAGGAAGGCGAGGGGATGGCGTGCGGTAGGGTAAGTGTGTAGGGTCAAAAGAGGGTGATGTGATGAATAGGGGGAAAAGGATGGTTTTAGGTTATATGTCGAGGGGAGGCGCGGGGAAGGGTGATGGGGTGGCAAAGGGAGGGAGTGAGAGTGAGTGAGTGATTGAATGGGTGATTGAATGAGTGATTGAATAGTTGAATGGCCAGTGTGTGTGTGTGTGTGTTCATGTTACTACCACTATGTTATAATCAGTCAGTTATTGTTACAGTTGTTGAAGTCATTATTATTTTTGTTGTTTTTTTCGTAGTAGAGCAATTTTTGCAGCATTAGCAATGTTAATATTGATTATTATTACAATCTAATACCAGATGATATTGGCATCATCACTGTCACCGTAAACATCGTGATTATCACCATAACTATTATCATCACCGTGATCATCATCATCATCAATCCACTTAAGTAGTACCACTTTCGTCATCGACATAATTAGTACCGTCATTATTGTTAGTAATAGTAGGCTATCTTGTCCGTATTATCAGTGCTGTGTTGATTATGGTTTTGCTCGAGGTCATGCTTGGTTTTAATTCTCGGTTTTGCCACCTTGCTTTTATCTTCGCGCTTTGATAGTCTCGATATTGGCATCCTTCTCTGACGTGAAAGGAGGACCCCCGCCCCGCCCACGTTGCGGTCGCTCGCTCGCCCGTGTTTTAATTCGAGAGCGAAGTTGTAGCACAAACATGGGAGGGGGGGCATGGGGGAGGGGTTCATTAGCTTTGCATTTTCAAGATCTCTTCCTTTTTTCCTTTTGGAAAAATTGGCGTTTTGGTTGCAGTATTTTACTTGTGGTTGTTTCCGTTTTAAAAGTTGATGTGTTGGCTGCAGTATTTTTCCTTGTGGTTGTATTTTTTTGTACTTCTGTATTCCATGGGGCCTATTCTGTCATGAGCAACATCTGTGAATCCAAAGGCTGTCTCTGTGGCGATGTTTATGTCCTCGTGCCACCCACCTCCCATCTCCCATTTCCCTTCCCTCGTATCTCCCTCCATTCCCTCATTCCAGTCTACCAATTGCTTCTCCTCCTTTCTTCTCTCTCTTCTCATCGCCCGGTTGCAAGGTTGCAAAGGGTGTGGCCAGGAATCTATCCTGACCTTTGCGCATCGGAGTTCTCCTCCTCCTCCCCTCANCCCCTCCCCCCCCCCCCTCTTTACATCTTCTTCATCGCTGGTGTCGTCATTATCATCGGCGTTTGCTCTCTGCCTCTCCTCTTTCGGGTTCTTTTCTTCTTTGTTGCATCCTTTTTTTCTCCTTTTGTTTTTTCTAGTCATTTTTCGATCTATTGTTCGATCATTTCTTCATTCATCCTTGACATTCCAGCTTTTGTGTGTGTATTTACGTGTATATTTATTCTGTTTTTATATATGTTTGTGTGCATTTGCTTATTCCTTTGCTGTTCTTTATAGCATACTTACCCAGCATTTTAAATGATTCATCACTACAGAGTTCATTCATTATTACCATCATTTTCATCCCCTCTTCCCTTCCTTTCTCTCGTTTATCACATCTTTCTCCATCACATGCCTGCTTCCCAGCCCTTTTAATTCATTTTTATTTATGGACAGATCCGATCCCAGTTAATAATATTTTTTACTGGCTGCTCGCTCGCGCCAGCACACANCTCTCTCTCTCTCTCTCTCTCTCTCTCTGTAGATATTTATTGATAGATTTATTTTATATACCGGTTCTGGGGACTGCATCTGATCACCTTGTGATTTGCAATGCATTAATTAATGGAGGGGCATCTCTTGCCCTTAGCTCTCCCCTTCCTCTCGCTCTCCCTTTTCTCCCTATCCCTTGCCCGCTTCCACTCCCTCTTCCCCTCCCCCCTCCACCCATCTACCTATCCTTCCCTCCTTCGTTCCTGCCTCTCCTCGCTCTTGAACCTGCCTCTCTTTTTCATCTTCCCTCCTCCTCTCACCCTCCTCTGCTCTTGCTTCTGTTCCTCGCTAAATGAGTTTAAAGTTTGCCCCGAGCTCAGATCACTCCCCCCCCCCCCCCACACACACACACGCTTAAAAAATGTCTCTCTTTAGTTCAAGACGTTATTCTTAAGTGCATACTGCTTGGGCATTGACTGATTTCTGTCTTCGCCTTCCTTTTTCCTTTTTTTCTTGTTTTCTTCTTTTTCTTTTCTGTCTTTCTTAGAGGGCTGACATCAGTTACTTCTATCGCTATCCAGGGAGGGAGGGAGGGGGGTGGAGAGGAAATGAGGAAAGGAGATGCTCTAAAGCGGGGTGTGGGAAGAGTGAAAGAGGGAGAGGGAGAGAAGGGAGATAAAGAGAAAGCAGGAGAAATTGAATGAGGAAAGGGGATGAAAATAAAGCGAAAGGACAGACGGAGAGAGATCAAAAATGAATATGGAATGAAGGAGTGTGAGAATAAGAATGATAACGGAAGAAATAGAGGGGAATAAACAGAGAGAGGGAAAAGGAAGAGGATAAAGAGGAAGCAAAGAGAGAGATAGAGAGTGGGGGAGGGAGAGCGAGAGAAGGAATGAGATGAAGAGTTAGAGATAATGGGAGAGGAATCAAGGAAGGAGATGGAGAGGTAGAGATAGAGAGAGAGGAGTCAAGGGAGGAGATGAAGAGGTAGAGATAGAGGAGTAAAAGGAGGAGACGAAGAAGGAGGCGGAGGGGGGAGGAGAGGCCAAGGGGAGCCGGGTTATCAGAAAAGAACTCGCCCTCTGTATATCTGTCGCCGATAATCGATAGGTCTTTGGGGACTTTCCTCCATGCAAGACTGTGGGTCACTAGTCATGTATAGTAAGCGCCGCACGGGCCTCTTCCACTCCTCTTGGTGCCTCGCTCGGGTGGGCCTCTTCTCGTGTCCTATTCTATTTCTCCTTTCTCTCTCTCTCTTTCTCTTTCTCTTTATTTTTCTATTTTTCTCCATTTTCCCTCTCAAACCTCCCCCCCTTCTCTCCCTCCCACTCGACCCCTTCCGCTCCTTTCCTCTCCCTCAGTCTTCAGCTCACCCCACTCAACTCCTTCGGCCCCCTTCAATTCCCTCCTCTCCCTTAAGCCCCCCCTTTCGACCACCCTTCGATCTCCTCCCCTCCCCCCTCCTCAACCCCTTTCGACCCCCTTTCCCTCCTCACCCCCCTCTCTTCTCCCACTCCTCAACCCTTCTTCTTAACCCCCCTCCCCTCCCTCTCCGTCCTTCCCCTCCCCTCCCCTCCCCCTTCCTCTTCCCCCTCCGCCCGTCCCTCCCGCCTCCGCGTCTCAAGATGATTAGTGACGTTGCCTCACAATGGACGCACTCACGCACGCACGCGCGACAGCCGGGACACTCGCGCCATATCTTCGTGCAGTGGCTTCTTATTGTTCCATTGTCGTGTATATTTTTTAATATTACTGTTGCTATGATAATGGCGAAGAAGAATGGCAATGGAAATGGGGTGGCGATATCATGACAGTGATGTTGCTAGTAATTTTGACGTGATTGTGGTGATGGTGATTCTGCGAAGAGTTGTGAGGAGACAGGCAATAATGACAGCGGGAATGATTATGATTATGCTGGTGCTAGTAGCGATAATGCTATCCGCATCACTATCATCAGTCATATTACATTAGTGTTATTGTATTTGTATCGTTCATATTATTTAGACTATATTTACTATACTATTTATTACAGGATTATTTAAAACTCTTTTTCCCAATATTATTGTTGTTATTGTTTTTATTATTAGATCACCATCAGCAGCAGCAGCATCGGCATCTTTATTGTTTTGTTCTTATTGTTAATGTTACTATTATTACCGATATTGTTATTGCAATGTCTAGGATTATATTTCATGATGCTGCAACTTGTATCTATTCACATCATACTGAAAAAATACCCATGATATTGTTGCCATCGTCATCAACAATTCCGCTAACGCTGTCATCACCACCATCACCACAGCCACCATTCCTTCCCCTCACTTTTTTTCGACATGCTAGTACTTGGGCGAAGCTTGCGAAGTGCAGGTTGCATTGCTGAGTTCAAGAGCCGCTATTCGACACCTTCTCTGCCCTTTTCCCCTTTTGAGTCGAGTGTGAAGACGGAGCAGGGCCGGATTCCCCCCTCCCCCTCTCCCCCTCTCCCCCTCTCCCTTAGCGACATTAACGGTTGCTTGTTTCGTTTTTTGTTATGAATATTTTTTGTCATGTTTCATTGCTTTTGTTATCGTTATTATTATTGTTGTTATTATTATTGCCTTCGTCAAGGAGGTACTGTTTCTGATAGCGTTGTTTTGTTTGTTTGTTCGGTGGTTAGCAATTTAACTAAAAAAAGTTAAGAACATATTCATCATCATCATCATCATTATATCATCATCATTGTTATTATTATTATTATGTATCCATATAATTGATTCTCGCGTTCTCTGAAACAATCTTTGTGTTGAGCCTATCCACTCGAGCCTTACATCATCTCCTTCCTCTCCTCTCACTCTCCCTCTTTCATCTTTCTCCCTCCCCTCTTCAGTCCCTCTCCCTTCCCTCTTCAATCCCCCTCCCTTCCCTCTCCCTTCCCTCTTCAATCCCTCTCCCTTCCCTCTTCAGTCCCTCTCCCTTCCCTCTTCAATCCCTCTCCCTTCCCCATCTCATTCCTCTCCCCTCCCTCTTTAATCCCTCTCTCTTCCCTCTTCAATCCCTCTCCCTTCCCTCTTCAATCCCTCTCCCTTCCCTCTCCCTTCCCTCTCCCTTCCCTATC
>NW_020869365.1:193629-195524 GCF_003789085.1 Penaeus vannamei | reverse complement strand
TAAATTTATGCATATATACATATATATGTACACATACACAGATACATTCATACATAACATACACATACATATATATACATGCATGCATACATAAACATATATATACATATATATAATATATATAATAATATATATATATATATAAATATATATATATATAATACATGCATACATATATAAACATACATAAATATACATACATATATACATGCTTACATACATAAACATACATATTTATACATACACATTACATACATACATTCCTACACATACATATATACCATACATACATACATACATACAGACAGACAGACAGACAGACAGACAGACAGACAGACAGACAGACAGACAGACAGACAGACAACAGACACACAAACATACATTTGTACATACATACATTCATAGTCATACATAAGTACATGCAGACACATACAAAAACATACATATGTACATATACATACATTCATACACACATACGCATATATAAATACATACAGACACACAAAACATACATGTATACATACATTTGTACATACATACATTCATACATAGATTCATAAAAATGCATAAATTCATACAGACAGATACAAAACCATACATATGTACATAAGTACATACATTCATACATAGGTCGATAGATAGGAAGATAAAAATGTTTGTCTATGTGTATATATATACTAAGATTAATTATTTTGATTAAATTTCTTGCTTGTATGATATTTGTTACCGAGTTCATTTGGAAATGGCATTCAGCAAATATGAATAAAAGAGTGGGCTTGGGTGGATGAATTTGTGTTTGTGAATATGACTTTTGTGGAACTGATGTGTAAGATGTGTATTAACTGAACACATGAGGGAGAGGGATGGAGAGAGAGAGAGACAGAAAGAGAAAGGGACAGATAAAAAGAGGAAGAGAAGGAGAGAGAGACAGACAAGCAGAGAAAGAGGGACATATAAAGAAAAAAAGGAAGGAAAGAACAGACAGATAAAGAAATTTAGAGAGACAGACATGGACAGGGAGAGAGAGAGACAGAAAAGACAGAGTGAGAGAGAGAGAGAGAGAGACAGACAGACAGACAGACAGACAGACAGACAGACAGAGTGAGAGAGAGAGAGACAGACAGACAGACAACAGACATAAACAGTCAACAGATATAAAGTAAGATACACAAAGTACATGAGTAAGTTCTAATAGGCAAATAATACTTATAGGAAAAAACAGTTGAGAAATAAATTCATCTTTCCTCTTCAGGTTGTTGTGGTTGCTGCTCGGCCTTCCGCCCGCGCTACAAGCGGCTGGTGGATAACATCTTCCCGGCCAACCCTGAGGTGAGAATGGCTGCCACCCTCTCTAACCCTTAGTCCCTGTTCAGATGAGTGATTTTAGTGGCCCAACTGCTAGAAGCGCGGCTGCCAGGTTAGTGGAAGTGAATAGGAGCGCACACGTAGTGGCTTGTGGCTGGCCTGTGGCGTGACTTGTGATCTGCCTCACAGTGGCTCGACTGCTCAGCCACTTGAGATACATGCGTTTCTATGCGGCCGCACACACGGCAACAGCCACTGCATTTTCATGGTGCTAGCACGCCTCACTGGCTGGAGTGGGTGGGATTAAACCAGTGAGAGAGCAGTTGGAGGGGAAGCAGACAGACAGGCGACAGTAGCTTCGCTTCCCCCAGCATGTCATCCTGCTGCCAATACAGTTACACAAGTAAGGTAGGATGTCTGACAAGCAAGAAATAGACCGTTTTGATACAGAATTGCTTGTTGACTAAGTCCAGAGATGTCCAGCCATTTAGGATATGGCAAGTGTGGTCTGCAAGGATAGAGTGGTGAAAAAAGGATGCTGGGATGAGGTGGTGGAAATTTGATTTGATGGACATCCTCATGTAATTAAA
>NW_020869365.1:183629-188629 GCF_003789085.1 Penaeus vannamei | reverse complement strand
TTTATTTATTTCTCTCATTATTTTTTCTTTCCTTTGTAATTTCTGTTTGTGATTTATCCTTTGTCACTTGTATGTTTCTAATGTACTTTTTCCTTCCATTAGCCACTTAGACTACGAAGGGCTGTGGGTCAACAACAGCTTCGCAGTGCAGGTCTTCAAGATTGTCATGTACTCCATACAGGTACTTACACTTCACATGATTACAGCCGGGAAAATAATGAATGAAAGTAGTAATAGAATAATTGTATTGTACTCCATACAGGTACCCTATTTCATATAATTACAGCCAGAAAAATAAGTGAATGTACTTGTACTAAAAAACAAGATTGACAAAAAAAGACAAAAAAACAAAAAGGTTGTTAGTAAAGACAAGTCTATGACGTTGTCTCCTTTAAGCCTTTGGCGCATGGAGATATCCCCTTGACTCGGGTTGGGTGTGCTGAGGTCACCTTAACTTTACATCTAACGTTCCTAAAACACTAAACCTTTTTAAGACACTAGGACAATTATTGTTCTGTTTATTCCCCCCCTTAGGCTCAGTACAGCATCACGGTGATAGAGCTCCTCATGGCGCACCTCAATGAGAAGAGCAGCGAGCCAGCACAGATAAGGACGGGCATTGCAGACGTGCTCTCCAAGGTGATTCCGATTGCTGCGGGAGAATGCATAGGTGAGAGGCATAGGGAAGCAGGTTGAAGGTCTCTGAGGTGTGACGTTGGGCGTGTTTACTTATTTATTTTGTTTTATTTTATTTTATTTTTTAAAGAATTGAAGCACAAGTGAATTACAACTGAAACTGAAAGTTGATACCTTTATTCTGTTAGTATTTTCACACTACACACCTAAATCACATAGTTTACAGACACTTCTATGCCCAGCATACTAAAACCTCAATTCCCCGCTCCCTCCTCTTTCCCTGCAGGCCCTTCGGTCATTGAGATCATCAACTCCCTACTGGAACACATCCGTTCCTCGGTTGTGGGTGGAGTGAGCGGAAAGGAGAGCTCAGCGGAGAAGATGTACCAGGAGACGCTAATCCATGCCCTGGGAGAATATGCCAACCACCTGCCCGACTACCAGAAGATTGACTCCATGGTCTTCATCCTGAATAAGGTGGGTAGGAGGTAGGGTCTAGCCAGATAGAGGTTGCGGATTACAATGGCGCAATTGTAGAAGATTGCCGACTCATTTGGTGGTGGATATGGGTGAATAGAGGGAGAGTAAGTGGATTGATTAAAGGGTATTAGTGGATGGTGAATAGATGATAGAATGGTGTGGGTATGTGGATAGAGTGGTGTGGGTAGTTGGGTAGAGAAATTGATATGTGGGTAGAGATTTATGGTTATGGTGGTATGAGAGGTATAGGGAGGTAGGTAAATACACATAGGTGTATGGATAGAGAGGCATGAGGATGTGGCTATGTATTGGTATATGAATGTGATAATATACAAGTACATTCTAGGAAAGGTGAGTTTGCCAATCTAAATCAGCTGATTAGGTTCAAGAAACTTGTTTTTGCAGCTTCTCACATTTTTTTTCCCCTTAAGAATTCAGTTTCAAGTATAAACTAGAAGGAATTTGATTTTCTAAAGAATCAATTTCTCTTTGATAGAAAATAGGATGTATAGATTGTGTTTCTGGTTATTTATTAATTGATTTTGTGCTTCAGGTGCCAGGTAGCGACCGAGTGGATGACGGAGGTTCCCAGCGACCCGAGGCAGAGGTCAAACTCCAGCATCTGCTCCTCAAGTCACTACTCAAGGTCAGGCTCACTTTCTGGAAGTTGCAAGGAGATGGATAAATGTCAGCCATCTTTTTTCCTCTTCTTCTTTTTCTTTTTTTTTTCTTCTTCTTCTTTTGCTTCTACTACTACTTTTTTTACTTCTTTTTTTTTCTTCTTCTCTCCTTTCTTCTTCTTCTTCTTCTTCTTCTTCTTCTTCTTCTTCTTCTTCCTCTTTCTTCTTCTTCTTCTTCTTTTTCTTCTTCTTCTTCTTCTTCTTCTTCTTCTTCTTCTTCTTCTTCTTCTTCTCTTCTTTTCTTCCTCCTCCTTTAGTTCTTTGTCGTCTTCTTTTTATCCTTTGTTTACTTTGCTTCTAATTCCATATTGCATTCTCTATTTTGTTGAACTTTCTGACACATGCTTGATAATTACAGAGGATCTGTTGTATTCTTCCCTTCGCACTCTGCTTGATTTTAAATTGTCCTCTCTCTAGGTGGGAACCAAGTACACGACGGTACAGTACTCGACCACCTTTGCACAGTCCTTCCTCGTTCGCCTCATGCGTCTCTCGGTCTCAAGTGACGCGGAGGTCCGTCTCACGGTGCAGCAAATTCTCCACACACTCATTGATCGCCACCAGAACATCGAGAAGCTTGCCAAACCGACGTAAGATATTTGCAAATGCTGGCTAGTGAAGGGCTGTTAGGTGGGCCGAGGTTTTTAAACTGTTAGGGTCTGTTATGTTCTTTTCAGCTGTCAAATTAACTTGTGGGAAGACCGTATGCTCCGTAAATCATAAACCAGCAAAAAACTTTTTTTTTTTTGAAGGGCTATCTCTGATTCTAGTATATGGCTTAATATTTTTATCCTTTACCAATTCATATATGCCCTTGCCATTCCAAGGAGATATGCTCGTCCTCATTAGTGTAAAGGAGTAGTAATACTAGACCCTCCTCACAGCCTCGAGGTTAGCCGTTTGGGCCTGACAATGAGCAAGCCGGTGCGTCAAGACGTCAACTTCTGGAAGAAGTCTGGCAACGAGATCATGCTCTCCCTCCAAGAGAATTGCGAGTTCAGCAACAACCGCCTGGTCAACATTGAGGCCATTTATGCCACCCTCATGCTGCTCATGGCCGAAATTCGCTCCGATGATGTCATGGTGGACATCCTGAGGGTCCTGTTCCACGTGCAGGTGCGTGTGGGTGTGCTGGGGGGATGATATATATATTTGTGTGTGTGTATGTGTGTGTGTGTGTGTGTGTGTGTGTGTGTTGTGTGTGTGTGTGTGTGTGTGTGTGTGTGTGTGTGTGTGTGTTGTGTGTGTGAGAGAGAGAGAGAGGAGAGACAGAGACAGACAGAGAGACAGACAGACAGAGAGACAGACAGACAGACAGACAGACAGACAGACAGACAGAGAGACAGACAGACAGACAGACAGACAGACAGACAGAGAGAGAGAGAGAGATTAGGGTAAGAAATGGAGCATGTGTGCGTGCATGAACGTGTACCTGTTTTGCTTTTAAAAAGCACATGTATTATATCCTTGTTAATGTTATTGTTTTAACTGTACAGAAAAAAAAGGGAAAAGTTTTACATTTGAAGGAAAACTTAAAAACTGTCAACTAATGTAAAGATACCAAGATAACCAAGCGAGCCTAGTGCGAGAGGCAGAAACCAGAAGGCAGCGCATTGCCTCTGGGCTCACAAATACAACCCCCCCCTCCCCCTCCCACCCTCATCCTCATCCACAGAATCTTCTCCCCTCAATCCTCAGATCCTGCCCCCCCCTTCAGAGTCTCCCCCCCTCCCCCATCTTCCGAGCAATGCAGGCACGGTGTCCCCCTCCTCGAATGTGCGTGATTAACCCCTCCCTCTCCCCCTCCCCCCAGGGCGTTGCACAGAATGGCACAGTGAGTGGACCGCAGGGCGTCCAGCTGCAGGCGCTGGTGGCAAGCGTGATGGTGGTCATCTCCCACCTGGTGCCCACGCTCAAGGACCACGTGGCGGCCGTCATCAAGAAGAGGTGGGCATGTGAGGCCTGGGCTTTGGGGCAGAAAGTGTTTTTTCTTTTATTTATTAATTTTTTTTTTTTTTAAGGAATTAATTTGTTATGATTAGAAAAAAAAAAAAATTTTATTTGTTATAATTATTTTATTAAATTATTAATTATTTGTGATTGAATTATTTTCTTCTTTATTTTCTTTTTTCTTTTCTTTCTGCCTGGTCTTCATTTTCTTCATGTATACACATACATATGTAGTCTACACATACACATTCCTACACACAGTGCAAATATGTTTGTCTAAGGTAATCTGAGGATACAGCTGTTATTTATCTTTGTTTTAGGAAAACTGAAGCTTGCAGTAATGTTGGCTTTGCTGACCTTCCATCTCCCTTTCCTCCCTTCCCAGGTCCGATGAGGCGCCACACCTGCTGCCTGAGATCATGGCCAGCTATGAGTCTGGACTGCCATGCCGCGACCTCCCGGAGGACCTGCTCTTCGACCACTCCAAGGTCCTTGATCTTCTGGCCAACACGAAGTGAGTTGGGGAAAGGTCAGGGGGACCTTTCTTCTTATTCATCTGTCTAGCCTATCTAGCCACTTGTTTATGAGTGTAGCATCTTGTATATTTATATTTTTGATTCATTCCTTTACCTGTTAAGTTATTTATTCCTCGGTGTAACACAGTGATTGGTGTTTATTGTAGATACTATTTGCCCAGCAGTTATGGGTTTCTGTGCTGTCCACTGGAGATTCTTGTAAATTGTTGCACACAGATGGCTTCACAGGCAGTCAATAACCAAGGAGTTAATTAATAATGTTACTGTTATTAATATTTATCTCTTATTAGCTTTATCATTGACGATATTACCATAACGTTATTAGAGTACCAATGATTATAAGAAATAGAAATTGAACTTTCAGAAAATCAAGGGAGAGGGTAAACAGGCGATATGGGTAGGACTGATGATTGACTCCTGGGCAGGGCATGGCATGTTTTTTATGCCATCCACAACCATTGGCATGCAGCATTATTTTTTTTCAAAGAATTTAGAAACGGCAAAAAAAAATTCTCAACTTATATGTAGTTTATTCTCCATGGCAGCAAGTTTTTAAATACCTCTGAATGGTTTTCAAGAATCTTTCCCCTTTCGCTGAAGTTTTGAATTATTATGAAATGAGTCAGTTTTACCGATGACTAGATTTGATCAATGACTGCTTTCCATACGAGAAATATAAGGATAGGAAGGTGTGGACCATTTTGCCAGCTGTCTTTCT
>NW_020869365.1:161129-178629 GCF_003789085.1 Penaeus vannamei | reverse complement strand
GTGCATATTTAGCCATCTTTGGTTGGGAATTAGGGTCTTGGTCATGGGCAATTCGGGCTTTCCGTTTGGTGTTAATGAGGGCCTCAATATCTTTGTCGTTGTCGTCAAACCAATCCTGGTGCTGTTTGCTCTGATAGCCGATTACGGTTCTTGCAGTTTCATTGATGGCATCTCGTATGTTAGTCCATTCAGCGTCGACTGAAAGTTCTCTGGCTGGTAGGTTCTGCTGGATTGCTGCTTGGAAAGCTCGTGATGTATCAGGATCTTTTAATTTGCCAGTGTCATATCTTCTGGCTTCATTTTGTTGGATGTTACGTGGCTTCCTTTTGATGGTTAGTTTTAGTTTTGTGATGAGTAGCCGGTGATCTGTCCAGCAGTCATCGGCTCCGGGCATGCTTCTTGTGATTAAAACCTCATTTTTGTGTTGTCTGACAATGGCATAATCTAAGATATGCCAGTGTTTTGATCTAGGATGTTTCCAGGTAGTCTTAAATCGGTTCGGGAGTCTGAACTGCGTGTTTGTGATGAACAGTTCCTGTTCAGCACAGAGGCCAAGGAGGAGGAGGCCATTATCATTGCAGTTTCCCATGCCTTGCTTGCCGATTATGTTGCGCCAGAGTTCATGTTCTCGCCCTACTCTGGCGTTAAAATCCCCTAAGAGAAGGAGACGGTCCCCAGCTGGAATTTGGGATATGACAGTGTCAAGCTGTTGGTAGAAGGCACCTTTGACATGGTCTTCCGCATCTAGTGTTGGGGCGTACACTGATATTAGCGTGATGAACTGATTTTTTGGGAGTGGTAGTCTTAGTAAGGTGATTCTTTCATTGATCGCATTTGGTGTCAGGTTATGGGCTTTTACTAATTGGGTCTTAACTGCAAAGCCCACACCCTGGGAGCGGTGGTCTTCCGGGTTTTTCCCTTTCCAAAAGAAAGTATATCCTGACCCAACTTCTGTGATTTGCCCTTCGCCAAGTAATTTAGTCTCGCTGAGAGCAGCCACATCAATGTTGAATTTGGTGATTTCTCTTGAGACTAAGGCTGGTCGCCTTTCAGGGCGATCTGTGTCTCTGGCATCACATAAGGGAAGGGTGTGCACATTCCATGCACCTATTTTGAGGTATGTTTTATTATAATGTTTCCTTCTTTCACGGCTACGTATACAGTGGGTCACTGGGTGCAGCTGCCCAATGACTGGAATGGTGTGACCACTGATGTTTAGCCCACTTTTTATAGGGCCTTCCCCAGTTGGGGTGAGCAGCGGTACTCCTGAATAGGCCTGCTCAGTCACAGGTCAAAGACTATACAGGAATGATAGGAAAGTATACCCATTTAGTATAGCACAAAATGTGCGTCGATGCAGCAACGCCATCTATTGGCATTACGAAAAAGTTTGGATAGATGCCAGACACTTCTCTTTGCTTCAATAAGTTGATAGTTGCCAGATTGTGTTTTTTTATTATTATTGTTGTGATTTATATACCATATTGCTTGTTAGAAAATTTTCATTTCGAGAGAGAGAGAAAACATGTGCAGCTGAATTCTATAATCATGTGTATTATAATATTATTGTACTAAGACCATGTAAATAACTGAAAATATACATTGTTTATTATTTGTTATTTATGTTGTTTTTTCCATTCATAGAAAAATATTGACTATCTGCCATATGACAATATCACCATCGCAGTAAAGAAACTTAATCCTTAAAGATACTACTGAATATTTGAAACTAATAGATTATATCTATTACCAGTAATAAATGTATATTGAGTAATATTTAGGATAGTACCAACCATTGTATATGTTTTGTGCAAAGGACAGAAATACACTCGTTTAAGTAATGCCTTTATTTAAAAAAAAAAAAAATACTTCGTCAATACTGTAAGCATATACAGTATTAATTACAAATTACAACAAAAAAAAAAAAAAAAAAAAAAAATAAGTACATAATAAAGCCATGCATGAGTAATGCCAACAATACAAAAAAAAAAAAAATGTACATGTATGTATATACATATAGTTAATAGCAATGTTGTTTTCATGGAAACAAATATATGGAATCAATGAGTCATAGAATTCAAAATTTAAAATAAATTAGCAAAAAGTGCTTCAAGAAATGAGAGGGCGGTGTTAACTTCAAATTAAAAGTGTTTACGAGACTGGCGCACTCATCTGAGACTAAGGGCCGTCCTTTAAAAACCTTCGAACGGCGGCGGTGGTGCTCTGGCGCCACGAGCGACTCGAATCCTTACTCTAAAAACAAGGCAACGCCAGGGACCGCCAGCGCCACTGCTGGCGTTCGGCCGCCACGAAAAGTGCTAACTCCGACAATAACCGCTACTATCTAGCGAATCAAAACATGAAATTGGCGCGAAATTTGATGCTTGTTGACTTTTTCATCTAGGCTATCACTTCAAATACCAATAAAAAATATTAACCTACAGCTTATCTTATAGAAAAAAGTGCATTCACATGCACTTACACCTTAATACTGCCACACATATTCATAATCTTTCTAACATATACAAGCAGGCATATACACATACACAGTATTTATAATGCCTGCTTTTATCCCCTTAATCCTTCTCACCTGCCAATTTTACCCTTTCCCTCTCATTGTAATTTTAATTGTTAATAGTATTACTATTTACATGTTCATTTGTAGGAATAATAACCCATTGTTAAATGACCATGTTTATGTGAAAATTGTCACAAATTAATCTTCTCTGACACATATCAAATGCCTTCTCGCAATCAAATTGCATCATATCTTAGTTCAGAACCTCTAGTAGGGTTGCTTACATTAGAAATGAGATATGAGGGCGTACATACAATATTTTCAATCAAACATTCTATGTACTGAGTTTGCTCTAATTCTGTGCTGCAGTCAATGTTTACCAAAAATCTGCACTTTTACAGATGTCATGTACAAGCACCACATATAATTCTAAAATAGGATCACATGCACACTGTCTCTAAAATGCCAATTTCCCCTGATACACCAGGAAACTCAGTAATACCCTGACATTTTTGACTGCATGTTTGCATGGCTGTGCTGTCAGGAAGGAGACCTATCGTTGGAAAGTGCTTGCATCTTACTTTAATATTTCTTTGAAACATATATTCACAAACTCCTGGGATCATTCAGGATTATCTGCTAATTTCAATTGCAGTCCACATGTAGCCATTCACCTCAAAGTAATAGGAATGGAACACCTATAAGTATTAAAGTAATATCAAAGTTATGTGTATGCCCATACATAAATATGTACATTTGTTTATATATATATATATATATATATATATAATATATATGCACACACACACATATATAGATAGACTGATANTAATTATATATAAATATGTGTGTGTATATATATATATATATATATATATATATATATGTATATATATATATATATATATATATATATATATATATATATATATAGTATGTGTATATATATAATATATATATATATATGTGTGTGTGTGTGTGTGTGTGTGTGTATATATATATATATATATATATATATATATATATATATACACACACACACACCACACACATACACACACACACACACACACACACACACACACACACACACACACACACACATATATATATATATATATATATATATATATATATATATATATATATATATATATATATATATATATATATCGTGTGTATGTGTGTGTGTGTGTGTATACTCGCACATGCATACAATACAAGTCATAAGCTAAGTAATATTTCGGCTATGCCAAAACTAGCAAATTGCGAAATATTTGTTACTCATACATGTGATCATCAGGTTTTTAATACTATGTGATGCGCATTAAAGATTCTACAAAATGCATTTGCTTCATGTTCAACAAACTATTAAGAAATAACGTTGAAATAAGGCGACCAAAGTGAGGCAAGAAGTATTGGAATAGATTCAAACATACGCAGTAAAGTCTTCTCAAAATATTTCGATTGTAAAATAATTGCTAAATGATCATAAAAACTGTCCAAATTTCCTGTGTTGTTTTGCCTATTATGAAATAAATATTCGTTAAGTGTAGGCTTAACAGTATAGAAGAACACTGTCGAACGCCACCATGAAAGGCACATACATGCTGGCGCTCCACCGCCACACAGGTTCCAATAATATAACGTCAGTTCGGGGCGTCGGAAGTTCGGAATGGCAGCCGTTCGAAGTTCGGGTTTTTAAAGTACGAAACTTGTCCACCGCCCACTCAAACGCCAGCGCCAGTGGTGGCGGTAGACTTTTTAAAGTACGGCCCTTAGAGGTTTAAGGTTTTGAGGTTCGAGGAATGGCTGTAAAGGCAGCTCTCAGGGTCGTGGTTGTTAAACGTAGCATATCTGAAGTGGGCGGGAAAGTGTGTGGAGGGATAGGTATAGTAGAGAGTGGTAGGAAGTGGTACAGACGAAGTTGGAGAAAGGAGTACTGGGAAGTGGTCACTATAGGGGAAGTGGTCTAGAACTGACCAATGGAAGTTTAAATGAAGAGCAGGGGAGCATAGAGAGAGGTCAAGGCATGAAAAGGATTGTGTGCGCAAGTGTGTGGGGCGATCTGAATTAAGAATAGTTAGGTTATTTGTGGAGAGAAGCGTTCTAGAGATCAGCCTCGGGAGGTGGTGATAGTCACCCCACAGTGTGGCGGCAGTTGAAATCACCAACAACGAGGAAAGGTGGTTGGTGTTACGGGTGAATTAATTAGTATAGTAAATTAATTGTATTATTGCGTTTATTTAGGCATTATTGATTATTTCGTTAGTTACATTTTCATCTTGAATATATCAATGTTTAATCATTGAAATTAATTGAAAGTGTTTAGGTGACCAGGCATACGTGAATCACGTAATGAAAATGTTTCGGAATTCGACCCGACCTTTCGGTGGCTGACTCGAGCTCGACACTCCGACCGCACTGGCTCTCAGCCAGCCACTTCGCCATATTTTAAAGCTCGGGGGCCGGATTCTCAAACGCGTTAAGGCGCCGTATCTCCTTAGGCCGCCTTAACTTACGGCCAGCGATCTTACGCCCTGCACAGAGCAAGGACCGCCATATTGGTGCGAGTTAAGGCGCCCTCGGTTAAGGCAGGGGAGAGCAGCCTTAGCGAGTTACGGCGAAGCATAAATGATATTTATCATCCCTAGAACAATTAATACATTACAATTTGTATTTTACTCAATTATAGTGTCATTAGGTGTACATAAACCAATTGTAGACTACTAGATAAGGCAACAAGTGTAGTATTCCAACGTAACTGTGATTTGTTTTTCCCGATATTGCAACCACACACCGGTTTTTGGGTGAATAGAATAATTTTGTAATAGCTTTCGTCGTGTTCCGAACGAATCTAGTGTTCATTTCCTTCGCAAACGAAGTATAACTACGATATCGGTCCCGATTGCTGGGGAGGGCATGATGCATATCAGTTAATTTGGGGGATAATTTCGAGAAATATCGGTAGAATACTAGCAAGCATAGTATATTGACACATTTCTTTTGCCACATGATGACCTATTCTCAATCTGTTTGGTTCTACTGAGTGTCTATGTTCACATCACGGTCACGCTCGAATCTAATTGGCTCACATGATTTCCCTTGCCTACGTCTTCCGCTACAAATCCCGTCTGATTTTCCGTCACTCTTAACTTTTTGTCATTTGTCGCGGGGTTGGAGGCGTGCATTTTATACCGTCTGTAACACCTCTAATATCAATTTGCGCAGAAAATGGTATAGAGGCAAATTCTTAGAATGATGTGTACTAACACTGGGTAAGCTCAGATTCTTTAAATTAGGTGTGGGGTTGCATTTTCAGTAATATCAGTTTTGTTGAAAAGTTCTATCATGCTACGGGCTGGACACAGCGTTGTGTTTACGAAATCAGCTGATTGGCATTTACGGTTTATGATTGGTCAAGATTCCCTAAGAGCCGCCTGAAACGGCAGTTGTGATTGGCCACCGAAGATCCGACGCCTTAAGTGATTTGCGGCGCTGCGGGGCTTAAGGGAGGGATAAGGCGCCTTAAAAAACGTTTGTGCATACGAAGTTAAGTCCAAGATACGGCGCCTTTGACGGGACTTAACGTAGGTCGCCGCAGGACGGTTAAGGCCTTCAGCACGCCTTAACTTAAGGCTCTTTTGAGAATCCGGCCTCGGGTTTTCTGCGTCTGCCTGTGGTCACTCTCGGCTAAGTATTGTCTCTTTATATTCTAAATAGGATAGGATGCATGGTATAGGAGCAGGATTTTATTTTTTTCTTTAATATATATCAATGTATAATTAATGTACATAAAAAAACTATTGAATAGAGTTATGTTGTTTATTCATGTGTTTCTTTTTTCCCCGGACATGATGTGGACCTTCTTATGGGCACTAAATGATATCCTAGACTTCAAGTGTGCCATAACAGTTGGAGTTGGGAGATTAGAGTTTCAAAGGCAACAAAGTCAATGGGATGGGAAGGGGAGAAGTAGACTGAAATCACTGTGATCCAACGGGGAAGAAAGATGCGAATTACTGTGCACGAGGCAGGGGTTTGTAAGGGAAGTATGACGTAAGGTACTTTATGATAGATAAGTATAGACGAGACATGAAGAGAGTGTGAGGAAGAGATAAGATGGTAATTGGGAATTGGAATAGGAGGATGTGTAAGGAAAGTCTCTTGGAGGCAGATAATGGATGGGTTATAAGAAGCACGGATATGACGAAGGTCTGGTCTGTGAGAACGGAAACCGCGAATATTCCAATATAGGAGAGTTATAGTTTGAGTGATATCGCATACAGTACGTATTGGGGAATCGGGGGGGGGGGGGGAGCTAGAGCGTGTAAAGGAAGGGTATTGGGAGGTGGGGGATCTGGGGACGGGCATTATTGTGACATGAGTGTTTCACGTGTGTATCCAGGAGGGAGGGAGGGAGAATGTGCGTATAGTTGGAGTTGAGGGGTGGGTTGTGCTGGGAGGAGTTGGGGGGGAGTGTTAGTGGTAGGAGGATGGATATCGGAATCGGTCTCGGCGGAGTTAAGAGGGAGTAGGAGGAAGGGGTGTAGGGGAATATGAGTAGGAGGGGTATGGATATCGGCAATCACTTCAAGTGTAGAGGGAGTATGAGTTATGGTATTTTGTGTCTCAAGCATATAGTTTTGGATATCTTCCACAGTTTCTGCAGTGGAGTTGGTTGGAGAGTTTTGTGAGACAAAGGTTTTCTTATGAGGGGGGAAGAGGAGACCGGTGTCTGAGGAGTAAAGGTAAAGGTAGGTGGAGGTGAGTGTGCGGTAGGGGAAGAAGAGGTGGAACGTTTAGTCTGTCTGCTGCTGGTAGTGCGGGGAGGGAGAGGGGATGGTATTAGGGCTGTGGTGGAGACTGGGGTGTCTGGATTTAGTGGCAAAAGAATTTGACTGGGGGAGGTTGAATGTAGAAGTGGAAGTGGGGAAGTATGTAGGTATATGGGAGGGTATAGGAACATCTTGGGATGGAGGGGGAGGGGCAGAGCGAGCGACATTACTAGAGTAGGGAGTATGAGAGAAACCTTGTCGACGTGCTTCCTATCTGGCTTTACGTAAAGTGAGACCATTTTTGTATCTGAGAGTTGCTACCTCAGATTCAAACTTGTAAGTGGGACAGCCTCTATAAAATGCATTATGGGGGCCGCCGCAGTTAGCACATGTACGTGTTTGTGCAGAGGATATGACCGGGTTGATCACATATGGGGGCATCGGTCTATGGAACGGCAGTGTTTGGCAGGATGTCCAAAGCGCCAACAGTTTTGACATTGACGGGAAGGGGGTTGGTATGGTCGAACAGGGAGGGATTGTCCACCAATGTAGATAAGAACGGGAAGGTCATGTGCACTGAAAGTAAGTCTTTGAGGCATTTGAGTAAGTCTTCTCCACAATCTGACCAATCTTTGATGTCGATTGGGCAGTTTACTGGGGAGATAGAGACAGTTCCGGTACAAGTATTAAGAGGTGGATGAGGTTCTGCAGGAATGGGGTTGCCAGAGTGATCAGTTAGATTTGATGCTATAGCTTCAGTTTCTGATCTGACTGTTACGGGACGGGAGCGATCGCGTCTGGTATGGAAAGGGACTCTGCCCACTTGTTTTTGGAGGCATTGTTGAAAGAGAAGAGTGTTGCCTGAGTAAGGAGCTGTAGAGGGGATTACGTAAAATCGGTCCCATTTAGCTAGGCTAAATAGAGTGTTTAAGATATTTGTAGGGTTGGTGGTGGTGGACGGTCGGGGACGTTTGGAAGAGGGAGTATTGTTTAAGGGGGTAGTATTACGGAGAGATGGAGAATAAGGCTGTAAAGTAGTAATAAGGGAGGTTGGGGTGTTTGATGAAGGTTGTAGGAGTAGAGGTGATGACGCTGAGGAAGTTGGGAGAGTAAGAATGTCTCCTGGCGATTGAGTCTCGGCTTGGGTGGGTAATGCACTAGTAGGCATTGAGGAGTGGGTAGTGGTTTCAGTGTTCAGAGTCATAGTCAAAGGAGAGCCTTGGGTCGATGGTCTGATGAAGGGGCAAGCCTCGTTGTCCCTAATAAGGGTATTACATCTTTATTACTGGCCATGGGAAGTCTTGATCTGTGGGGGGAATAAACAGTCCATCCCCAGTGCCCCTTAAGGGGATAAAGGCTAGACAACTAAATCAGGGGGATACCGTGCCCATGGTTCCCGTAGACCGTTCAGGACTGGCACAAGGTCAGCCTTTCATCCTTTCAGCACGGCTCCTACACCTTAGGAAGTAGATAGTAGAAGGGGTTGGAGAAGGGACGGAAACAGAAAGCTGGAGGGAGAAAAGACCATGCAAAATAGTTGAGTCGAGGGCTGAGGCCCTAGGCAGGGGAGATCCCTGCATTGGGTCTCAGTCTCCGTCTCCTAAGCCCCCCCCCCCCCACGACAACAACGGGCAAGGGATTGGGGGGGAAAGCAACATATAGAGAAGTCAAATTCAGACAGGCTAGTTGATGAAGGGTTAAGTCTTAATGCTCTTAATAAGGGTACAAAATCTTCATTATTGGCCATGGTAAGCCTGAAGTCTGTGGGGAGGAGAAACGGTCTACTTCTCAGGGTCCCAAGATGTATGTCTGTTTTGAAATTTCCTGAGGCAGCTTCTTTTCGTTTTACATATGCCATCAAGTATTCGTATTACAATAGAAGCGATTATCTTCCTGACGGAAGATATTTAACGTTGGTGAATGTGCAGAGACTGCATATTTTTAGTATATTTCTTCGTCCGTCATCTGAAAGTGGTGCGGCGGCTTGTGTAGCCGAGAGTAAACTTGTGGGCTATTTGTCCGTCATCTAAAGCACTTTGCTGCAGTTGCGTGTATAGTTCGTATCCCCATTGTTTGTAACATTCATGGTCTATTTGCTACTGCTAGCAAACGAATGATCAGAGGTTTCATGTCATTGTTCGTGTAATTGTTTTGCAGAGGGAATGCTTGGGCATCTTGCGTTCACTGCCCAGATGAGTTCTTGATTTTGAACTGCCTGGAGTGCCTGGAGTCGGTGATGACGTATCGAGGGCAATCGGTGTATATCCTAAGAAGGGTCTGACCGGTAGAGAGCACCCAAAGTAAAAACCTTTCATGTAAGAGTAGTCGCTACCACGGAAACCCGGTACATATATCAAAACCTCAACCACCCCAACAACTAAAACCAACCACAAAAAAAAAAAAAAAAAAAAAAAAAAAATCAGAAGATAAAACCTGAAAGGTGAATGCGCTGGCCCAGAGCAATGCGTGAATCAAGGCCTATACAAAAATAACACTGTTTGGAGCACATCAGCCAACCCAGATACTTTAGGCCTCGAACTATCTGGGCGAGAACCTAATCAACATAAACACCGGCAAAAAGCATTGGGGAAAACAAATAAAAGATGGGCATATTATTTGTCACTATACAAAATCCGAATGGAACACAAGGCGGAGGAAAAATGAAGACACTGGTGGCTCAATTGGCACAGCCCCAGAAATGATCAGAGAGCCAAATAAACTTCAGTGTATAAGGGAAAAGTTCGTCTGCACCACAACCATTTAACAGTGAATAGACTCCGGATAATATAGCATATCCTATCGTGGAAGCGACGAAGAAATACGATCCTGACATTATCCTCATCAAATGAAAAATATCATACACGACATATTAAATTAATAAAAAACGAAACAAGCGATGGACTTGCAAAAGCTATCAAGCACATTATATAATAAAAAAAATAACAGTCGAAGTAGATACCCCAAGACCTATTACTTTATGCACGTGTTATTTAACCCCTACCCCTTCAGACCATAAATGCTATAGTCAACTTGCCTACTTTAATGGCCGACGTCGCATTTAGGACACCGTAGATGATGCCGCATTGGTTCTATATTGACCTACCTAATTAACAGAGGAAGAATGGCTCACCTACTTCCAGACTCCCCCATTTCTTTGACAACATCGCAACGGCACCTAACCTGGCACTGGGAAACAAAGACGCCCACTTAAATATACAGCCACAGCCAGGATGAGTCTCTTAAGGCCATCTAACCATCGAAGCGATTATCAACACAAACCCATACGAAATGCCATGCAACAGGAACAACGAAGGGAGGGACAAGGAAAAGCACGAGTATGCCGAAGGCCTTTTCGCTAGTGCTTCGTCAGGGCATACATGACAAGAGGTACATAGAGGAGTATTCATACAAATGGGTGGTCAGGTCACGTCGGTAATCAGGTGAGCGACGACCTTGGCTAGTTCGTGGCTCCCCGTAGCGGTGTTGTTGATGTTTGTTGTATGAATGAACGCCGCTTCAACCATCTTCCTTTGTCGTGAGGCCAGGCCTTGCTTTATGATGGAGGCCTGGGACCACTTCGGGAGGTGACCGTCGGTGTCTACGTGAACAACGAAGGCGCTTTTCGTGTCGTCGCGTCGGAGAGCGCTGCGGTGTTGGCTGATTCGTTGTTCGTGCAGTCTTCGTGCTGTCTCGCCTATGTAGACTTTATCACAACCCCCACAGGGTATGCTGTACACATGGCTGAGGGGTCTTTTGTGGTTTGACCTCTTTTCTCTTACGATATCTCCGATCTTCTTGCCTGAAGACGTAGCTATCTTTAGTATTTTGGGAAGGGGTTGGGGGAATATAAGGGGATAGAGTAACTGAGTGAATTGCAGTGTATCTGTGATTGGGGAAGGAGTAGGGACCTGGTGGGGAGGTCTGAGAAACAAAAGTATCAAAAGAGATACATGTCTGAGGAGCAGAGGGAAAGAGGGTGTTGGAGAGGATGTGGTAGAAGATGCGACAGGTAAAGTGTGGAGGAGGGGTAGGCATCGGGAAGGTAGTAGAGATTGGAGTATCTGAATTTAGACTGGAAAAGGAATTTGACACTGGAAGAGGGGGAGTAGAAGTAGGTTGGTTCCGGGTAGAGGGAAGAGATACTGGGGGAGATGCAGAGACATCTTGAAGATGGGAGGGGAGCAGAGCGAAGGACAGTTTTGGAATAAGTAGGGAGAGAACTTTGTTGGCGTGCTTCCTGTCTGACCTCACGTAAAGAACTGAATCTGAGAACGCCACCACTATAAATTTCATGTGGGAGTTTGTCTACGGAAGCTAATCTTAGCAATATTGGTGTAGGACTTAAATTGGCCCCTAGGAGGAATAGTGTAACACTATACTGCCGCTGCATCATAGTCAACAATGCATACAAGTAGATAATTTCCACAGTCTGACCAGTTCTTGTCGTAGATAGGATAAGCAGTCGGGGAGACGGAAACGGTTCCAGTAAAAGTATTAAGAGAGGAGTGAGGTTCTGCAGGAATAGGTTTGCCAGTGAGATGTCGGGATAGATAGTGTACTAGCTTGGAACTCGGATGCAACTGTGACAAGGCGTGTATGATCAGGACTGCGAAAGGAAACTTTGACTACTTGTTTTTGGAGACATTGTTGGGAGAAAAAGCTATTGTCCGAGTAAGGGGATGTAGGGGGAATCACAAATTGATCCCACTTCGCTGGATCAAAGAGTACTCAAGAGGTTTGCAGAGGTGAAAGTAGTAGAAGGACGATGATGGGTGGAAGATGGGGTGGTGTGGAGTGAGGTTGTACTGTGAGGAGGAGGGCAATAAGGATGAAGAGTAGTAATGAGAAGAGAGGGGGTAGCCAGTGAAAATACTGTGCAGTAGCAGATGGAGTGGAGAATGTTGGGAGAGAGGAAGGGTGTATTATGAAGGTTTTGTAATGACCTGGTTGGATGATTTGGAATGGAGAGAGTTGATAATAAACATCGAAGAGGGGTTTTTAGTATCTGTGGTCGTGATCAAAGGAGAGGTAGGGGCTGAAAAAACAAAAAAAATATATATACATATTAGAGAGGATAGTTTATGAAGGGCCAAACCTTAATGCCCCTGGTAAGTTTAAAAATGTTCATCATTGGCCATGGTGACCCTGAAATAAGTGGGGAAAGGAAACGGTCTATCATTTAGGATCCCAATATCGGGTAAGGGCCCATGGCTCCGGGCTGCCATTCGTATCTGACACAAAGCCAGCCTTTCATTCTTTCAGCATGGCTCTCACACCTTAGGAAGTGGACAGAACAAGGGAGTGAAGAGAAGGAAAAGGAAAGGGGAAGAGACCATGGAAATTGGTTGAGGCGAGGGCCAATGTCCAAGGCAGGTGTGATCCCCACATTGGGCCTGTCTTGTCTCCTACCCCCCCCCCCCAAACCACCACCAAGGGATTAAGGGGGGCATTAAAAGCAGAATGCAAACACACGAGAAAGATCATTCTTTGGAGATAACAAGAGCAAATTTGGAGACCCTCTTTAGAGTTATCAGCACAATCAATATTTTGCTTTTTAAATTACAGCATATTTTATTCTTATCTAATAAAAAATTGCTTAGCAATATCTTTTTGTATAAAGTAAGGCCATTTTCATCTTCACTGGAAACAGCATATAAAAAGATTCTTCACCTCAAAATTGTAAGTATATCTTCACTTCTTATTCTATGTATTCATTTGCTTTTTATGCTTCTTTGGCTATAGCTATAAAATAAATGCAGTATGCCAAAACTGCTCCTGGCTACTCCATTAGTTAAAAAGTTAATGTCTTGAGACTTTGGGTAATCAAAGTACGCCAAAAGTATTGTGGTTGTTTTGAATTATACCTTGCTCACTGTACTAGCCTTTACTTTATAAATCTGAAGATATTTAAAATGGTCAACTTTATGTTGGAAGGATAGGGAATAATTTAATAAAATATAGCCAATGAGTGTAGAAGCAAAAATTACTAAATAGATCTTAAAGTTCAGAATTCTCATAATGAACATTTTTCTTTTTCTGCAATGATATAAATATACA
This sequence comes from Penaeus vannamei, assembly GCF_003789085.1. Classification (NCBI taxonomy): domain Eukaryota; kingdom Metazoa; phylum Arthropoda; class Malacostraca; order Decapoda; family Penaeidae; genus Penaeus; species Penaeus vannamei. The sequence goes on along the minus strand of NW_020869365.1, from coordinate 165,276 downwards.
ATGATTCATTATCTGCAAAGTAATAAACATTTATTTTTCAAGACATTTAAGAATTACGAGTCATCATTAAATCCCTTGAGGTTGAAAGAAAACACAGTTTTACAAAAAATGAATATGTTTTACATATACAAATTCTCATTGCAAAACATTCACATCTGCACTTAACAACACATATGCCTGTCAGTTAGCGAAGTTTAAGGAAGCCTAAAATAGTCTAAGTAAAGCAACGGAATTGGCAACTGAACTTCAGAAACTCCAGGCTCTTAATTCCTCCTCCAACCAACTGTAATGACGAGACAAACTTTGGTCTTCTTGCACCTTGAGTGAACTGCTTGATTCCCCTTACATGCAAATCACACACACACATACACATGAACGCATACAAAATGGCAGCAACAGAATGTACAGAATTGGAATAACAGAACAGAAATAGAAAGAAAGGGCTGTAAATCATCAAAGAAAAAAAGAAAAAACAAATTACAGGGAAAAAAAAAGAGCTGAAAACATTATAATCACAGACAACAAGAGAATTTCTGCAGCACGCTGATTCAGACAAGAATTTTAATGGAAAATAATTGTGGAATTCTCAAGGCCTTTAGATTGGTCTGCAACAACCATTTTACTTGGAATTTAGTGCTACAACCTCAATGTTTTCTGGGTCAAAGGATTAATTCTGAGCCAACATGCTTTTTTTTAAGGATTTTTTTTTATTATTATTATTTTTTTTTTAATATTTTAAGATTTTTTTACCTTTCAGTGTCCTGAAATAAATAGTGAAGTCTCAAGAGATATATTTTTCGAAAACAAAAACTGGAACAAAAATAACATTCACCTAATTCCACACGCTGACTCACAAGGAACGAGTCCTCCTTGATATATGCATTGAAAGGGCAAGAACAGCACAGTCAGGCAAGAAGGCGGAGCATGTGTTCTTATGCACAGAGGCCCAAAACAAATTATCTAATAAACTCTAACAACATCAACTTCTTGAAAACGGCAGTTGTTCTTTGATTTTTAAAAATTATTTTAAAAAATAGAATAAAGGAAAAATAAAAAGTAAATATCATGAAATACCAATCTCGATTTACAGTTCCATGCTGACCTGAAAGTTTTCCAAAACAAAAAAATGTATTAAAAGGCTTGAAAAGAACAGATCCTGACTTGCTTCTGCCTTGCTCACTGGGTAAGAATGTTAGCTTCCTTTGATGTGATGTGATTTGTTAACATGACATTTATTACTATTTGGAGAATTTGTCACCTCTCTCAAGTCAAGAGACAAAAGTTCCTGAATACAAGCAGGTCAGCTTGGGTCTCTGGCCTTGATGAGAATACCTATGAACAAACATCAAATTGTGTGCCACTACATAAAATTTACAACTGCAATAACCCACATCACCTCTATTAATAGGGGCCTCTTTAAATGTTCTCAAAAAGAGAGAGAAAAAAACGTCTCTACATAAAATGTTCCTAGTACTAATTTAGAAAGACGAAATAAAGGTAAAAGTAAAACTTAGGCAGTGCTCATTTCCAAATTCTACTCCTCTGCTGATACAGGTCAAGGCCCTTCTTTAATTGCTCTAAGGCACACAATTCACACTATTATCTGCTATGCTGAACAATGATATCCTGGTTCCTCATCTTAAGTCTTGCCTAATCTGTATGGTTACATTCAGACAATACTATTTGTTTCTTCATACACTGTGTACCCTTGAAAATTTCAAACTTTTACTTTTACTACTGTAATATTTGATGTAGAAAATTGTATGATTTAGCAAAAAGAAAGAGAAAATAAAAATTAAAAGAAAAAAAAAGCCCAAAGATTTACAGCAGTGATTGTTATCGAAGTCAATTGCCATTATCAAATTTCCAAAGGTATTCATGGGATTAACTTTTCATCACTGAAGACAATCAAGTGTCCATTATCTTCAAGAGAAAAAGTTCAATATATAGAGCAGTTGCTGTTATTTTGACCTCATGGCAAAGCTCACAAAGTCAACATATGATGAAACAAGTGAATGGACAAGAGCTTAAAATTCACCTTCATGTTGGATTCACTGCTATTATCACATTTCTCCTGGACTTCATGTCCATACAGTGTACAAAAATAAGTTGCACAATTAACACACTACCTCCTTACCCATTTCCTAAATTAATATGGCAGGGATTGCTATGGTTGTTGGAGAGGTCAAGTATATGACCTTCAATAAACAATGAAAAAGGCACCAATAGAGAGTGATGGACATTAGAATCAATGCCTACAGTTGTGCTCTGTCCAGTTCACTCCAATCTGTAGTGCATCAACAATTAGGGGTATGCTGTACTGATATGAGTAACTGATTGTAAATTTTTAAAAATTAGTCACAATCTATTTTCAACATTAGTTTTATTTTCTTTACAAGATAATTTTCCTTATCTAACAAAACAACAGCAAGACAACTAGTTTACACAATATATGCTTTGGATCATTTTGCCTGACCATTTTTAATGTTACAGAACATGTGAAGAGTGAAGTTTCTTCCAATTAACAAAAATCATCCGAGTCCACAAAATGAAAAGTTTTGTTTGCCATTTTATGTAATACATAGAGAGACTTCACACATCTACAGCAGAGTTTCAAGACACAAGTTTGATGTGAACTTAAAAAAATCCAGCTTAGTAACATTATTCTTAAATCCTTATAGCCTATATAGAATTTTGTTTACTCCCATTTCAAGAGGCAATTTTCTACTTCATTAGTATCAACTTATTTGGTTTTAGATAACTTTTTGACACCACCAAATTCTCTGAAGCACCTTAAAGTTTCACTGGGGAGGTTAATCCCAAATTTTGCATATGATTTTCTTGGGCTATCATTTCACCTCTATGCAACATTCAGTTAGCCTCTTCAGACATCTCCATGCTTAAATGCTTACCAAAGTCTTGAAAGACATTTCAAAATAAATATCTTATCAGAATGAATGTTGATAAAACTGTTAACTAGAAAAAACACAGGTTCTATCAAGTAAATGTTATTGCTTTGAGCATCTTAATGAGAGAAAAAAAGAACAAAATATACAAAATAAAAAATTTAACACTAAAATACAAAATTTAAACCGAACTGGAAAACAAGGACTTACACACTGGCAATCATCTGGCTATTCAACTGTGACATTTATATTGTCTTTTGGACTTGGAATTGCTATTTGTGCATGAGGCTCCCCAAAGCACAGGAGCAGGGGAAGAAGGGGGCTGGGGGAGGGGAAAAGCCAAGGCAACCGCATTGCTGTTATTTGGCCCTGTGCCAAGTGATTGCGACAATGAATGGGTTCATTCAATAGTAAAGATGCTGCTTCTGGGGCTGGCCTTCAGGTGTGAGGTAGTGGGTGGGGCTTGGCTCATTCTAGCAGCGCTTCAGGGTTCATGCACACCAACCGACGTGCTCTTGTCTGGAAGGAGGTGGAGTCTTCGCCCTTGGCCACATGCCCATTGGCAAAGCCGTTGGCGTGTCCATTGGCATGTCCATTGGCATGTCCATTAGCATGGCCATTAGCATGGCCATTGGCATGTCCATTGGCATGTCCATTAGCATGTCCATTGGCATGGCCATTGGATTTGCCATTAGCCATGACTTTCGTGTATCCATTAACGTGGCCATTTGAGAAGCCATTACTGAGGTAGCCATTGGTGTATCCGTTGAGTCGTGTCTTTCCATTGGCAAGGGCCTGGGGACAGAGAGAGCATGAAAACACAGGCACACCTACCATAAAGAGAGAGCAATGAAATCCTGTGGAGAAGAAGGAAGGAAGGGAAGGAGAGGGAGAGGGAAAGGACCAGAGAAGACAAGATAGAGATAGAGAAATTATACTTAATGATCATTATTGGTAGTGGTGTAATAGAAAAACATAAGCCTACAGCATCAAATAAAATAAAGACAAAATACTCAAACACAATTAACTATTCCTTAAAAAAGAAATGCAAATTAACCTTAAAAGTTGGTTTTGATCAACTTTAGGGAGACAGGTTTACACCACTGGTCATGTCCTTACCTTTACACTCTGCTGTCCTTTAAAGTAAGCCTTAACGTAGAAATCCGAGAAAAGGAAGAAGAACATGACAGCATGGCCTCCAATCCACCAGATGAAGACGCGGGGGTATTTGCACTCGGTGA
>NW_020869365.1:131569-139069 GCF_003789085.1 Penaeus vannamei | reverse complement strand
GGCACTATTAGCCTCTCCTCTTTGTGATCATCAAAAAATGCAAACGGTGTCTTCTCATTCAAGACGACAAAGCAATTAAGGCAAATACTTCCCGCCGACGTCTAATTACAGTCATACTACGGAAACCGCCACGTTAATTGTCGCCGGAGCTGGACTTGGCTATGGAGTGTACAGGCAGAATAACGTCAACACGCACCATGAATAAAGAAAAGAAAAGGACGGGAGGAGGGGGAAGGAAAGGAGGAGGGAGAGGAGGAGGAGAGGGAGAGGAGGGAGGGGCAGGGAGAGGAGAGGGTAGGGAGAGGAGAGGAGGGGTAGGGAAGGAGAGGAGGGAGGAGAGGAGAGGAGGGGAAGGGGAGAGAGAAGAGGAGAGGGAGAAGAGAGCAACAAAGAATCCCCCCACTCCCCCCTCGCCCCAAGCCCTGTGTGGGTGCATGAAGGCAAGGGCATGGGCAGGGGCATCTCCCAGCGCCGCTTTGTGCCGAGTCATCCCCGGCGGAAGCCTCCAAGCAAAGGTTCAGCGAGCGAAGCCTCCGGAGGCGACGTCGCCCTCGCCAGGCCGGCCACGGAGGGCGCGGCTGAGCTGGGGGGACCGCGCGCAGCCGCTCCTCGGGGGCTTCCATGGGTGGGTCCGCCTGTGGACAGCACACAGATGCCGTCCCATGCAGAACGCCACGGGTCCGAGTCTAGGCAAGTGGATTCCTGCTCCTGAAGGGAGATGGATCCACGTGGCTCGGGCAAGGAGGGCCGCCGTGGCCGAGGCGCTGGTCCCTTTCCCCTCCGCCTCTCGGGGAAAGTGGACTTGGGCGGCAGGAGTCAGGCAACGGCTTTTTACGGACCGGCTTCTCTTCTCAAGGAAACTGGTTTCGCGAAAGTGAAACCATGCTTACTTCTTTTAATAAAATGCGAAATAACGATCAATAGATGTGATAACAGCACTGCTATCTAAACAATGACAGTAAAAATAAAACGACTAACTAAAGCACACTGTCAGACTCTGTCCACAGCCCTGACAAGCCAACAAAGACCGCCTCTGAATGGGCCGGGGAACCGACAGCCAATGCGGCGGTAGGCAGCAACAGCAATTACTACGCCCGCAATCGCTTTCAATAAGCCCGAATGGCGCGGGCGAGCGTCGACGCGAGCAGCAACAACTCGCTCTGTGTCCCCCACTCGCGGCCAGGAGCGGTCGCTGAGGAGCCGGTGGCCGAGGCGCTCCAGAAGGGGCCGATGACGTTGCTGGAGCCTCAGACGCCGAGAGCGGGGAGGCGACGCACGCCCGGCGCGGTACAGGGACAGGAAGCAACCGGCGGGGGCGGCGACGCACGAGGAGGAGCCGGGGAAAGGGCGTCCCGAAAGAGAGGATGAAGAAAGAGAATAGAGGGGGAGAAGAAAAGAAAAGTTTGGCAAGATACGATGAAAGTGAATAAGAACACGAAAGACGAGCAGAAAAAAATGGGTGAAAAATGAATCGAAGTGGAGAGAAGGGGATAAGATATGAAGAAAGAAAAGAGAAATGAAAAAGAAAGAGGAGTGGAGTCAAAGAGAAAAAAAACAAAAAAAGAGAAAAAGAGCAGAAGACATAACACAACAAAAAGGAAGAAGAAACGCAAGTAAAAGAGAGGAGAGAATGGATTCAAAGGATAGAAGGAAAGAAAAAAGAAAAAAAAGGAAAAAGAGAGAAGAAACGGTAAGAGAAAAGAAGAAATGGAAAAAGGGAGAAGAGGAGAGAAAGACAGAGGGAGAGGAGGAGGAGGAGGAGGAAGCAAGCGCGGCCTTGTTAAGGTTAGCCGTCGCCACACCCGAGACCCAATCAATGGCGAGTTACGCCGGCAGGGAGGGGGAGGGAGGGGAGGGAGGGAGGAGGGAGAGAGGACGAGAGGAGGGAAAGGGAGGAATGGGAAGGGGGAAGGAAGGGAAGGGAAAGAGGGAGGAGAGAGAGGAGGAAAGGGAGAGAGGGAAGGAGGAAGGAAGGGAAGGGAGGGAAGGGAGGAGGACAGAGAAGGGAGGAAGGGAGGAGGAGAGAGGAGGAAGGGAGGAGGGAGAAGAGGGGAGGAAGGAGGAGGCGAGAGAGGGGAGGAGGGAGAGGAAGGAGGGAGGGGAGGAACGGAGCTGACAGCGGGGCGGGAAAACCATGTGGAGGGCGGAGGAAGAGCTGGACAGGAGGTGACGTGGACAAGGAGCAGAGACCAGGAAAAGGGAAAGAGGAAAAGTACCGCAGATAAGAAGTGGAGAAGAAAGAGGAGGAGGTGGTGGAATAGAAGAGAGGAGACGGTGGGAAGAGGCAGAAAGTCCGACTAAATCGCAGATGCAGTTTCCGGCCAACGAAGCGGCCGAGGGGCCAGGGACTAGAGCGGCGCCGAGACCGAAACCGCCTGGAGCGAGCCGAGGGGAAAGGGGAAAGCCCCTTGGACGCAGAGGAAGGTCTGAGGGAAAGGCGCTTCGGCAGAGCGAAGGCGCCGTCGCCACGAGGCTAACGTAGCGTGGCCAACACTGAAATAAATGAGATGAAACGAAATCAATATTGGACAGGTGTGCCGCCAGGTATGGACACCCGCCCTTTCTGGCTACACAGGGCGCGTCTGCCATTGCGTCGTTATCTACAAAATATATATATACGTACTATATATATATATTATATATATAATATATATTACTATTATATATTATATTACATACATACATACATACCATACATATATATATATATATATATATATATATATATGTATGTATGTATGTATGTATGTATGTATACATACATTACATACATATAATATTATTAATAGTATGTATCGTATATATGTATGTATGTATGTATGTATATATATGTGTAATATATCATATATATACTATCTATATGTATAGTATATATATGTATATATATATGTATATATATATATATATATATATACCGTATATATGTAGTATGCTATATATATAGTATATATATATATATATATATATATGTATATATATATACTATATATGTATATATATATGTATACCTATATATATGTATTATATATAGTGTATATATATATATATATATGGATATATACTATATTGTATATATATATTGCTATATATATATATTATAGTATATAATCTATATTTATAACTCGTTATTATATATATAGTAATATATATCCCCTATATGCATATATATACATAATACACACACACACCCACACACACCACCACACCACACACACACAACACACATATATACACTATATATACATATATGTATATCTACTATTACATATCTATATATAGTACGATATCTATATATACACACTCTATATACATATATACATATCTATATACTACGTATATATCTATATAGCTCTATCTATTATATCTATATCTTATATCTATCTATCTATCTATAAATATATATCATTCTAACCCTATGTCGCTTCTATAAACGTCCCATCCATCCTTTCCGACCTAACAGCGACCTCGGAGGAGCTAGGGATGTTGGGAGGCGAGCGACGCCCTCCTCTCCGCCTCCTTCCTCCTTGCGCAGAGTTGCTTCCGCCCCGTCGCTGTGGCTTCGCAAGCACTACTCGCAGGCACACGCTCGAGCAACACGCACGGACTTCCTCCTGATCTTCTTGCAATTACCCCCCACCCCCCCACACGCGACCATCTAAATTGTTATTCCTGCCCATGTCACCCTCGAACAGGACCCCCTCCTACCCCCTACCCCGAGGCTTCCCCATGAACCTCCCGGCGAAGGAATCTTTCCCGAGAAGGGCCTCGCCAGTTCCGAGAATCCTCCTGTTTACCCCTGCCTCTCGCCCGCCCGTCTTTAACCCACGGATACTCCTCCCAACGCAACCTTCAAAAAAATGAGAACTTTGCCGGCAGGAAAAAAAATAGATACGCATGATACGCATGACACTGTGACTCCCCCACCCCTCTCCCTCCCCCTCCCGCCTCGTAAGGGGGTTCCACGCGCCCTTGGACCCTTGGCAACGCAGCCCTCGTCCTGCTGGAACAACCCCAGGAATGACGTGTATTTGGTTCCTCTGACGCCGTGTTGTTCTTAGCGACCGCAAATTAGCCGTCGGTTTGGACTCCATCAGTCTCGGCCGCTGTCGAGGGACGCCGCCCCCCCCCCTCCCCAAGCCCCGCCCTTCGGAAGGGGACCGCCCGTAATGCCGCGGCTTTTTATGCTAATGAGGGCTGTCCCTCAACGATATGTTACCTGGGGGAAGGTGTACAGGCGCCTCGTTGGCCCTTTCTTGCTCCTACTTCGCACTAATACGCCTCTTTTATCACCCCCTGCCTTCTCACCTATTATCTATGGCCCTCTATCTAGTCTCCTTCCTTGCCGCCCACACTCCCTCTCCCTCTTCCTCCCTCCCTCCCTCCCTCCTCCCTCCTCCCTTCTCTCTCTCTCTCTCTCTCTCTCTCTCTCTCTCTCTCTCTCTCTCTCTCTCTCTCTCTCTCTCTCTCACTCTCTCTCTCTCTCTCTCTCACTCTCTCTCTCTCTCGCGCTGCATTATCATACCCTTTCTGTTTCCTATTGCCTGCCTCCCTCCATCCCTCCCTCCCCTCCCCTCACAGATGCCAGCAGCCGACGGCACTCACCCCGCTGGTTGGTGAAGAGATCATGGTATCCGTCCATGACCCGTTCCACTAAGCTCGCCATCTTCGGGTTATTTATCTGGAAGAGAAAGAAAACAAGAGTTAGGAGGGACAACTGCCGAGGGAGCGACACACACACTACCCATTATTTCTGCACAGATGACGGGTACATGACAAAAGAAAGGTGGCTTTCGTCGAATTGTTTTCTTGCGAAATAACACACTCAATGAAACGTGTAAAAAGAAAGAAAGAAAAAGAGTATGATATCAAGTTCTAGAAGGGAGTTCCTTCATGGAAAAAAGCGTGGGGGACTGGCCTCCCGGGGCGTGTAAAAGCTGGACGCGAGAACCCGGCCATTAAAAGGCATTACATCGCAGAACGACAGACGTCCTAATCAACTAAGTGACGACTGTGTACTCTGCGCCCACGGACTATAAAGGCGATAATCGCTTGCGGGGCGTGGACAATCAATACCCGGTGCGTCTGGCCTGGATCAGGCTCCAATGACGACGATAAGGACCGCATCCTTTCTTCCACGGACGCCCTTGCCTTTCGCCCTCGCCCTCGCTTGCTTGCCTGCTTGCGTGCATTGCCTGCTGGCCTGTCGCTCAGTCTGCCTCCTTGCTTGCTGGACTCCCCGGTCGGCCGGCCCGAACGTCAGTCCGGCCGCGTCATTCGGCCTGTGCGTACGGGATTTGCTTGCCTCGCCAGCCCTCGGTCCGGCTGTCTTGGCTCCCCCGGTTGTCTGTTCGTCTGCCTGCTTGCCGCCTCCTCCTCCCTTCCCTCAACCGGCCACGACAGACCACGGGCAGCCCAGACACGTCAACGTCAACCGACACGCGCTGCTACTAAATGACGACGGCGCATCAATCCTCTGTTCCTTTCATGGGCTTGGTCGGGCTCAGGTCGAGCTCACGCGCCTCTACACTGTCGCGGTGAAAATCCTCATCTGAGGGATCGTGTCCTCTGTGTCTGTCTGTCTTTTTCGTGAATTCCCTATGACATTTCAGGACGGTGTGCGGACTGAGGAGGAAGAAGAAGTGAGAGAGAGAGAGAAGATAGAGATATATATATCGTATATTATATATATTATGTGTATATATAATATATACATATATATAAATATATGTACATATATAGATAGGTAGACAGACAATATATATATGTGTGTGTGTGTGTTGTGTGTTGGGGGGGGGGAGAGAGAGAGAAGAGAGAGAGAGAGAGAGAGAGAGAGAGAGAGAGAGAGAGAGAGAGAGAGAGAGAGAGAGAGAGAGAGAGAGAGAGAGAGAGAGAGAGAGAGAGAGAGAGAGAGAGAGAGAGAGAGAGAGAGAGAGAGAGAGAGAGAGAGAGAGAGGGAGGGGGGGGGGCAAGCATGCAGGCGGGTGGTGCGTGCAGCGCCCGTGCACTGTATTAAAGTACGTATCCATAATGTATCCAAGTGCCCGGACCCGCCTGGCCGAGTAAGCGATAACCCGGGCGGCGGCAGGGACGGAAATCAGCTACAGGGGGCGCATAGGGAGAGGGAGGGAGGGGAGAGGGAGGGGAGAGGGAGAGGGAGAGGGAGAGGGGGGGTGTGCATGTGTGTATGCGAGGGTCCGCCCCCTTTCCTCTTCCCCTTCCCCCCCCCCCACCCTTCGGCCACGCCCCATGAACTGCCCTTGCCCCTACGCCTCCTCCTCTCCCCATTCATTATCATCGTGTACCTTATCACTACTTTTTCTGTGACGCATATCCTTGCTCTCTGCTTCCTTCGTCTTCCTCCCTTTATCCTATCCTTCCCTGCTCCACTCTATCCTCACACGCACAGTTCCTCTTCCGATCCTCGCCGTCGTGTGTTATACTCACCGCTTTTGAGGAAAATTAACCATCCCTTCTGTGAATTCTATCCCTTCCTCTCCCTCAAATCCTCTCTCTCCATCCTGCGTCTCTCGTTTTATTTTCTATCATTTCTTTATCTTCTAATTTTCCTCGTTTAACGTTCCTCCCTTTTTTCTCTTTGTCAATTCCGATTCCCTTCCCCTCTCCCTTCTTATTCCTTTCCTATTCCCCTCCTCTCTCTTCGTCCTTTTAGTTTCTCCTCCTCCCCTCCCCACTCTCCTTCATTTCCTATTCCCTCCTTCCTCCCTTCCTTCCCTTCTCCCCCCCACCCCACCATTTCTGATTCCCCTTCCTTCCTTTCCCTCGCATCAACAGCCTCCCCCCACCGCTCCCTCGCCCCCCCCTCCCCCGCACCGGCCACTACAGTAATTAAATACAAACACGATCGGAAATTATGGCACCTTAAGCAGCTTCAACCTCTTTCGTGACCTCCTATTGATAACCACAGGTATCGGGGGGCAGGGAGGGGAGGATGGCCGGGGGGGGGAAGATCTATAGGTATAGAAAGGGGAGGGAGGGGGAGGATGGCCGTGGGGAGGGAGCTCTATAGGTATAGAAAGGGGAGGGGGAGGGGGAGGGGGGAGGATGGCCGTGGGGGGGAGCTCTATAGGTATAGAAAGGGGAGGGGGAGGGGGAGGGGGGAGGATGGCCGTGGGGAGGGGAGCTCTATAGGTATAGAAGGGGAGGGGGAGGGGAGGGAGGTAGGGGAGCTCTATAGGTATAGAAAGGGGAGGGGAGGGGGAGGGTAGGATGGTCGGGAGGGGGGCCCTATAGGTATAGAGAGGGGGAGGGGGGGGGGGGTATACCTATTGTAAACCCCTCAACCGCACACGTCAACCTTTCGCCCCCCCCTCCCCTCCATCAAGACAACTGGTCATCAACAAAGCTCTGTCACTTGTTTACCTTTAACCCTTTGCATGGCGACCCCTGGCACCCCCCCCCCCCGCAGAAATATAGACACAACAAGAATTAAACAGAATAAAGAAGCGATGACGAAAGCATGTTGAAATATATGCTTTAAAA
>NW_020869365.1:114069-121569 GCF_003789085.1 Penaeus vannamei | reverse complement strand
ACTCACCGGAACGTATAAACAACGCATACACAAAACTATAATGCACCGACCAACGCATGACGACTAGAGAAGTAAGAAGAAAAACACAGACACAACTTTTCAGGGGCTGGACCTGTGTGTGTGTGTGTGTGTGTGTGTGTGTGTGTGTGTGTGTGTGTGTGTGTGTGTGTGTGTGTGTGTGTGTGTGTGTGTGTGTGTGTTGTCTCTCTCTCTCTCTCTCTCTCTCTCTCTCTCTTCTCTCTCTCTCTCTCTCTCTCTCTCTCTCTCTCTCTCTCTCTCTCTCTCTCTCTCTCTCTCTCTCTCTCTCTCTCTCATTTAGCCAAATCAGGGTCCGCGCCACAGCATGCATGAGAAGAATCCATATTCAACGCGCGCCAGTCGTCGCCTTCCTCCTTACTCAGTCTCCTTGCTATTCTTCCGTTTCTCACCTCTCTTCGTCTTCCTCTCCTTTCTATACTTTCTCTTTCCGTCCTTCTCCTATTCTACCTTCCTAACCAGAAAATGTAAAACAATAAAGGCATAATTAGGGGAAAAAAAGCAATTCCACGTAGCTTACTCGTTCAAAACAAATGACGATCGCGCGACGCCATTCTCGTTTTTCCTTCCACCGGATTATCCTTTTACTCTATCCACCCCCGTGTATTCCTGACCGCCATTTCCACTGGATCATCTCTTGATTAGAGCAACTAGATAGAATGATATAAAGATAGAAGAAAAAAAAATCCAGAGAATTTCACACCATCCAACAAGACCCAAGACAGGGACAGAGAAGATGCGTTGTCAAGTGTACGATAATCTCATCTTTTGCAACCTAACCGCTTCCGCTCAAACGGTCGTTCAAAGGCAGACGACACGCCACGCAACGCTCCGCCGCCAACGAAAATGGTGACTAATAAAACCATTACAAATGTGGGTGGACGAACAGAGCCGGGTAAAATAAATAAATAAATAAATAAAAATAAGGAGGGGGAGAGGAGAGGATAAGGAAGAGAGAACTGAAAAAGAGCGAGGATGGAACAGTCACATCTTTTAAATAAAGCTCATACTTATCCGTCGCGTTGGAATTCATAGCCAGAACGTCTCCGAACGCCTCCAGGATTGATTTTTTTTTTAAAGCAAAGAAGAGAGAAAAAAAGAAACCGGTGCCTATTAGCGGTGGGCTTGGGGGAGGGGGGGAGGGGGGGGAGGGGGGGACGGGATGGGCGTCATGCAAGCGAAAAGAAATCCTGTCTCTGGCCTTCTCCACCTTCCATCTACGCTTCTCCCTTCGCTTAACAGTCTCTTCTATTCTATTCTCTATTCTCTCTCTTCGTTATCTGCCTTTCCCTATTCTCTCGATGAAAAAGGTGTAAAAGTGGAGACTGGGAGGACGAGGATGGGGGAAGAATGAAGAGGAGAAGAGGAAGAGGAAGAGGAAGAGGAGGAGGAGGAGGAGGACGAGGACTTTGATAATGATAGATGAAGAAGAGGAGAAAGAACGGGGACAAGGGGAAGAAGAAGAAGTGTAGCAGAAAGAGGAGGAAGACGAAAAGGGGGAAGAAGATAATCTGGAGGAAGAGGAAGAGGAGGAAAAAGAAGGGGAGGAGGAGGAGGAGGAAGAAAAGGAAGAGAGAAGAGAAAGAGGAGGAGGAGGAGGAGGGGGAGCGTGGCGTCCGCGCGGCCAGCGCAAGAGCCAGGCGGCGGCCAGAGCGCGGTCGACGGCCCGGCCAGACATCCTTGTCTGTCCTGTGCTTCAAGACGGAGAAATCAATGCGGTTCAACATCGACAAATCACATCACACCATGCGGGAGAGGACATCGGCAAACACGCCCACACATGCCCACACACACACACATACACACACCAGAAACATCCGCCCGGCCGAACGCACGCACGTACGCACGCACACGCAAGCACGCGTGCACGCAATACACACCCAAAAAGGTCAGGCTATTGACCCCGACATCCCGAGACACCGGTACACGTGCCAAGGCCTTAAACGAGGAGCCAAAGGTTAACTACACATCAATACACGAGATGAGCGCAGCAGCAAACACGTGATATGGGAGACGAGAACGAGAAGGAATGTGTAGAGGGGGAGGAGGGGGGGGAGGGGGGGAAAGTTGAAAGGGATGGATGGACTGATTTACAGGAGCTGGGAGGGAGGGGAGGGGGCAGGAGAGAGGCGAGGGCGAGGGAGGGAGGAGGGAGGAGAGAGAGAAGGGGGGGGAGGGAGGGAGGGAAGGAGGAAGGGAGGGGGAGGGAGAGAGAGAGCAAAGAGTAGGGAAGGGAAGAGAAGGGAAGAAACAGAATGGAAGAGAAAAAAAAATCAAAATGAAAGCGAACAGAAGAGAGGAAAAGAGAAAAAAGAGCCCATCAGGCTTTCTTGTCAGGCCAGTTTTACTTTATCCTCTGTCTTTATCAGTCTTCCTCTTCCTTCTCCTTATCTTTGTCTCCATCTCATCCCCTTATCTCCATTCTTTCCATCCCTCTAAACTCCAGTTGTACATGTATCTCCCCTCCCTTCTCTTCACCCCTCCTCCCCACTTCCCTCCCTTCACCTCTCCTCTCCCCTCTACCCTCCTTCCCCTTCCCTCTCCTTCTCCCCCTCCTCCCCTCTCACCTCCTTTCCTTTCCCTTTCCCTCCTCCTCTCACCTCCTTTCCTTTCCCTTCCCCTTCTCCCCTCCTCCTTCCTTCACCCCCTTTACTTCCCTTCCCCCTCCCTCCCTCCTTTCACCTCTCCTCTCCCCTCTCCCACTTCCCCCTCCCTTCACCTCCATCCGCACCTGCTCCGCCACCTCCTCCTCCTCCTCCCACCGCCCCAAACCCTGTGCCTCATCCCCCTCATCCATCCCGCCTTCAATCCATCCATCCTTTTACATCACAGGTAAGGTCACCATGAAGCAACATAGCGGAAAGATAAAAAAAAATCGGGCTTGACCTTAACAATAAATGGCTGCTGGTGCAAACCGGTATGGGTATGAGGTGGTGTTCGGCTGAGGAGGAGAATGTGTAGTGAAGGGGTAAGGATGGGGGTGAAGGGGTGGGGTGGTGAAGGGGAGGGGGTGGGGGGTTGGAGGGACAGGGAGGTGAAGCGAAAGAGAAAGGGAAGAGAAAAAAAGGATTGGGGAAGAGAGCGAGGAAAGGAAGACTTGAGGGGAGAGAGAAATGAGGAAGATACGGAAGGCAGGAAGCAAGGAAGGAAATGAAGGAAGGTGGGAGGGAGGGAGGGAGGGAGGGGACGACCGAGGAGAGAGACAAAAAGCGTGGGAAGGAGAGGAGAGAAGAGTGATGAGCGTGGGATTACGAGGGACGTGGGTGATGAGAATAATGACGATGATTCAGCAGCACTACAGAGCCCCCTTTTGTTGCCAGCCGCTGAGTCCAATGTGATGAATGGCGGAGCGGGGATTGGAGGCGCAGATGAAGAGCCGCCGCAGACCAGGATCGAGCAGCAGAGGGCGAGGCAGAGGCGAACAAGACCACAAAGGCCACGACGAGCACAGGCTACATCGAAGCAGCAGAAGCAGCGCCCAGCAGAAAATCCGAAGAAGCAAAGAGACGGCGAGCCCCGTGTCGGCGAAAGGTGCTTCACATGACCGGCCCGCACCGGCCCGCACCGCGACCGCAGTCCAGGGTTCAGCGTCCGGCGGCAAGGGTCCGGCGGGGCGGGTCCGGACCCCAGTGCCTCATCCCAAGCTCATGCCAGGTTGCAGGAGCCCACCTACAGGCCGCGATGCAAGGGCTGAGGAGTCCAGGATCCGCCCAATCCAGCCCGGCCAACCCGACACTCCGCGGTGTCCACTCCCCGACCCGACCGAACAGCTGACCTGCTTCCAGCCTGCGAGGACGTTCCACCTGCTTATCTCTCGCCCGGCCTCTCCTCGCGCCGATAAGAGCGGCCTCGGCCTACAAGCAGGCAAAAGCACGCAGGGCTAGCGAGACGGCCTGCGCGACGTCGCGTCCAGCACCTGCTCACCTCCATTCGAGGCGTCTTCGCCTTCTACGCCGGAGCAGCGTTAGGGCCGCGGACGCACAGCGGTCGAGAAGAAGCACAACCACGTTGCTTCATTACCAAGAACTTCGGGAGAGGAAAATGCTGCTGCGGAGAAAACAAAAAACTAAACACACACAACTGAAATAGAACTGTCGACAATATTACTCGTATGTATAATCACTGATATATATATATATATATATATATATATATATATATATATATATATATTATATATATATATATACATACACACATATATATACATAATATATAATATATACATATATGTATACATATAATATATATATATATATATACACATACACATACACATACACACATATGTGTGTGTTGTGTGTGTGTGTGTGTGTGTGTGTGTGTGTGTGTGTGTGTGTGTGTGTGTGTGTGTGTGTGTGTGTGTGTGTGTGTGTGGTGTGCGTGTGCGTGTGCGTGTGCGTGTGCGTGTGCGTGTGCGTGTGTGGTGTGTGTGTGTGTGTGTGTGTGTGTGTGTGTGTGTTTACTAAAACCAGCCATCCCCTAAGCAAAGACAATCACTGCGACCCAAGAGTAACTCCTGCGTACCCCCCCCCCCAGGGCAATCGGACGGGGCGGCGCCCGCGGGCCTCTGCCTCCCAACTGTTGCAAGGTCGCCGCCGCCGCCGCCGCTGACCCACTTCATCCTGCGCTTCCTTTCTCTCGCCCTGCCCGCTCATTTCGCGCTGAGAGAGAGAGAGAGAGAGAGAGAGAGAGAGAGAGAGAGAGAGGAGAGAAGAGAGAGAGAGAGAGAGAGAGAGAGAGAGAGAGAGAGAGAGAGAGAGAGAGAGAATGTGTAGGATGTTTCTCTTCCAGTTTCCTCCCCTTATGATTGACTAGCGTCGCTTCTTCTCCTTCTCATTCACCTTCCCGTGAACAATCCTGCAGCACTGGAAACTCCAATTTCTTTCTTATTAGAAAGAAAAATCACGTTTTAACCCCCTATCTAAACAAGCTTTCATATTACAGTTATTAGTCAAATTTGCGCAACACAATCTGGCCTGACGTTGCAATATCGCAAACGGCAACAAATTATACTTTAACAAACGAAATAGGCGAAAAAAGATATTCAAGATGTTTACCTTCTTTCGCAGTACACACCAAGGGCAGACCAAAGCAAAGAGAAACTCTACATGATGCAACAGACGTCCAAAGATATGCCAATGCTGTCCACCTTCCCCTGCTCCTCTCCTCTCTGTCCACCTCCCCTGCCCTCTCTCTCTGTCCACCTCCCCCTGCCCTCCGTCTCTCTCTGTCCACCTCCCCCTGCTCTCTCTCTCTTCTGTCCACCTCCCCTCCCTCTCTCTCTCTCTGTCCACCTCCCCCTGCTCTCTCTCTCTGTCCACCTCCCCTGCCCTCTCTCTCTCTGTCCACCCCCCCTGCCCTCTCTCTCTCTCTCCACTCCCTGCCCTCTCTCTCTCCCTCGTCCACTCTCCCTGTCTCGTCCTCCCTCGTCCACCTCTGCCCCTCTCTCTCTCTGTCCACCTCCCCCTGCCCCTCCTCTCTCGTCCACCTCCCCTCCCTGCCCTCTCTCCCTCTCCTCCTGTCCACCTCCCCTCTCTCTCCTCTGTCCACCTCCCTCTGCCCTCTCTCTCTCCACCTCCCCTGCCTCTCTCTCTCCCCTCTCTGGTCACCCCCCTCCCTCTTCTCTCTCTGTCCACCTCCCCTGCCCTCTCTCTCTCGTCCACCTCCCCCTGCCCTCTCTCTCTCTGTCCACCTCCCCCTGCCCTCTCTCTCTCTCTCTGTCCACCTCCCCCTGCCCTCTCTCTCTCTCTGTCCACCTCCCCCTCATCTTCTCCCAACCACCCACTGAATTCTGTCCAAGGGCAACGGATTAGAGGCGGTGCCAAGATTACACAATTCGCTTTACAGGCATAACGGAAGAGGTGCAAAGGGGTGGGGAAGTAGAAGTAGAAAAGAGAGGGAGATTTGGGAGGTAGAAAAGAGGTCAGGTTCTGGAGGAAAAGGATTAACAGGAAAGAGGAAAGCAAAATGACCAAACATTGTATACTGTGTGTGTGTGTGTGTATATAATAATATATATAGTAATATATAATATATATATATATATATATATATATATATATATATATATATATGATATTATATATGTTATATATATATATAATACTGCATCAGGAGTTTGCAAGCATATTGGCAGTCAAACAATAAATAAATAAATAAATCCCGAAGTAAAAAAGAAAGGAAGAAACAAAGAGAGGAAGGCGCAGGGGGGGGGGGTGCGAGGCGGCCGCCTCAACCCGCAGAACGGCCAGAATAACGCCCACGGGCCGGGCGGCGAGCGAGGACAATGCCTCGGTGTCCGGCGCTGGCTTTCGGCAGAGGACCGCAAGGGGACGAGTCGTGTCACCTCATCCCCTTCCCAGTCCAGCCCGACCCGCCTCTCGCCTCGCCAATGACAGCTGCGGTGCCCCATGACGCGCGCATGTCCGCTCCCCGACGTCATGACCAGGCAGGGCCGGGATCCCGCTCGCCCTTACATCAGCGTGTATTAACAGCCGAGCGTCAGCGGGGCGCAGGCTGCAGCTCTTGCATAACGGCCACCGGCTCATTAATACCCGGGGCAGCCGCCGGAGTCATACATACATTCATGGCAGCGGCTGTGTGCACCCTTCCTTGCTCATCTGACCCGTCCTCTCTCTCGCTCTCTCTCTCTCTCCTCTCCTCTCTCTCTCTCTCTCTCTCTCTCTCTCTCTCTTCTCCTCTTCTCTCTCTCGTCTCTCTCTCTCCTATCTCTCTCTCTCCTCTCTCTCTCACTCTCTCCTCATCTCTCTCTCTCCTCTCTCTCTCCACTCATTCTCTCTCTTCTCTCTCTCATCTCTCTCACTCCTATCTCTACTCTCTCTCCTCACTCCTATCTCTCTCTCTCTCTTCAATCTCCTACTCTCTCTCGCTCTCACTCTCTCTCACTCCTCTCTCTCTCTCTCTCTCTCCTTCTCTACTCTTCTCTCTCTCCTCTCTCACTCTCACTCTCTCTCTCTCTCTTCTCTCTCTATCTCTCTCTCTCTCTCTCCTCCTCTCTCTCTCTCTCACTCCTATCTCTCTCTCTCTCTCACTCCTATCTCTCTCTCTCTCTCTCTCTCCTCTCTCTCTCTTCTCTCTCTCTATCTCTCTCTCTCTCTCTCTCTCTCTCTCTCTCTCTCTCTCTCTCTCTCCTATTTTCTCTTCTCTTCTCTCTCTCGCTCTCTCTCTCTCTCTCTCTCTCTCTCTCTCTCTCTCTCTCTCTCCTCTCTCATCTCTCTATCTCTCTCTACTCCTCTCACACTATTTCTCTCTCCTCTCACTCCTATTCTCTCTCTCTCACTCCTATTTCTCTCTCTCTCCTCTCCTTATTTCTTCTCTCTCTCTCCTATTCTCTCTCTCTCTCCTCTCTATTTTCTCTCCTCTCTCTCCTTCTCTCTCTCTCTCTCTCCTATTTCTCTCTCTCTCTCTCTCTCTCTCTCTCTCTCTCTCTCTCTCTTCTCT
>NW_020869365.1:96569-104069 GCF_003789085.1 Penaeus vannamei | reverse complement strand
TTCACTGATCAAGTCTTCTGCCAAGAGATTTTTTTCCTTAAGGGTTAAACGAGTGCCCTTTCAGGAAGCCTGGGTCTTGAGACTACCCCCCCCCCAACTCCTGCCCGCCCGGATGCCTTTCCTAATTTCAAAAAGACAGACAGACGCGAATTATCTCTACGAAGACCCTACAACCTCCCAGCAAGTCACTATAACGAGTCACTATCTCAGTCATCATCACCATCGTCATCGTTATCAACATCATCGTCATCACCATCATCATTATCGCTATCGCCATCGCCCGGTTGCCAGTCATCACAATTAAGGCTGTTATCACAATCAGCTGCACTATTATCCGCACGTCAATCGCTACTCCTGCCCGTAATCGCACTATCTACACCATAAATCATGCGAGGATTAGGGAATAAACACGTGGACACAAACATCCGAAGCCTTATCAGCCCCCAGGTAATACAATAATGCACTTGCTCTTATATTTAGAAACCTGTGGAATTACATTTAAAACGAGAAGAAAAGATGTATACACACGCAATGTATATATGTATGTATGTATGTATGTATGCATATATATATATAATATATATATATATATATATATATATATATATATAACATATATATATAAAATATATATGTGTACCTATATATATATATAATATATATATATATATATATATATATATATATATATATATATATATGTGTGTGTGTGTGTGTTGTGTGTGTGTGTGTGTGTGTGTGTGTGTACATATATATATATATATATATATATATATATATATATATATATATTATATATATGTGTGTGTGTGTGTGTGTGTGTGTGTGTTGTGTGTGCTGTGTGTGTGTGTGTACATATACATATATCATGTATAATATAATATCATTATATATATGTATGTGTGTGTGTGTGTGTGTGTGTGTGTGTGTGTGTGTGTGTGTGTGTGTGTGTGTGTGTGTGTGTGTGTGTGTGTGTGTGTGTGTGTGTGTGCTGTGTGTATGTGTGTGTGTATGTGTGTGTGTATGTGTGTATGTGTGTGTGTGTGTATGTGTGTGTGTGTGTGTGTGTGTGTGTGTGTGTGTGTGTGTGTGTGTGTGTGTGTGTGTGTGTGTGTGTGTGTGTGTGTGTGTTGTGTGTGTGTGTGTGTGTGTGTGTGTGTATGTATGTGTATGTGTATGTGTATGTGTATGTGTATGTTGTATGTGTATGTATGTGTGTGTGTGTGTGTGTGTGTGTGTGTGTGTGTGTGTGTGTGTGTGTGTGTGTGTGTGTGTGTGTGTGTGTGTGTGTTATATATATATATATATATATATATATATATATAATATATATATATATATATATATATTATATATATAAATAAATTATAAATATATGTACAGACGACACACACAAAATGAAAACAAGAAAGGAAAAAGAACTGTGGAACTAACAAGACAATTACACGGTTTTCTTCGACGATTTCCCTGTAATTCAGAAAAAAAAAACTTTCAGCATGGAAAGATAAGCCGTAACAAAGCAAATGAAGGAAACACACGCACAGTCCACAATAAGATGATTTATAAGAGCCCCCAAGATTTAGGCATAAGTCACGAAAGATCTCCAATCATCTCTGCCAATTCAAGGCGCAAAAAATAGACATCAAAACCTTTGCCATAATTCATCAAGCGCGATTTGGGAATTAGAAGCAGCGACGCTAACCCAATGCATATTCACTGGTCTACATCTAAATAATTTAGGCACTTTTTCAGTGTGGGTCTATATATAGCTTACTATAAATAATAAATAATAATAATAATAATAATAACAATAATAATAATAATAATAAATCACCAACGGAAAGAGACTCCTCCTGTTACTCTTCCTTCCACTCCTCCTACTCCAAATCTTATTCCTACTCACTCGTCCTCCTCCTGCTATCCCTTCTGCTCCTTCTCCCAATCCTACTTTTATTCCTCCTCCTCCTCCTCCTCCTCCTCTTATTCCTTCTAACCCTACTCCTACTCCTATCCCTACTTTTATTCCTCCTCCTCTTACTCATTCTGCTCCTACTCCTACTCCTATCCCCAATAATATTCCTCCTCTTACTCATTCTACTCCGACTCCTATTCTTATTCCTACTCTTACTCCCCCAAAGTTAGTTCTCCACACAGAAGTCCCTGCCTGGCCCTCGGTCACTTAGCCGCCGTGAGAAAATGGCTGGAAACAGGACAACAATGACAAGCCGCCCTTGCACGCCAAAAATAAGAGTGATAATCAAAGCCATTACAGACACACAACATAACACCTAATTTAGAACACTGGCGCCATGGTACCACAATGAGATCCCGCGACCTTAAATTTGTAAGCGATAACACGACGCTTATTTGTCTTATCGTATATGATTTTATAGGGGGAACAGGTAAAGCTAATGGACTTTCAAAGCAAGATAAAACTGAATCGTCTCGAAATAAGGTATCTAAACCCAAGTCCGCGAAAGTTTTCTCTTACTCCCATTCCTTTTACTTTAAAAACACACACAGTTATAACTTCACAAAACTATTTTAAGAAACCACCTCCAGGCTCTCTGATAGTTGCAGAAAGGCAATATCTACACTAAACCGGGAAAAAAATATCACAAAAAAATTAGAAGTTAAAAATGTAGGTCTACCCACCAGCCTGTCTCCCCAAGGAATGCCCAAGACTCGTCCAGAAATGCCAGGAGAAGGAACTCCGCAAGGCCCGACGGAGGTGACAGAGCGACCACCTAAAGCTTGGTCCAGGAGTTGTGTTTGCCAACCTGCCTGCTGCTTCCCTGGACGCCTTGAAGGTTATCGTGATGTTACAACGGGCACGTGATCCGGGCGCCCCCCTCTGCTTTAATTCTTCCTATTCCATTAATCTATCGTAGACCATTTTTCGGCGTTTTTCTTTTTTCTCCTTTTTGTCTTCCTGTGTCCCATATCCTCATCCCATTCTATCGCCCTCGCTGCGTGTCTCATCTCGCACACGCTGCTTTAAGACGAGGGAACTTCGCCAGCCATTCGTGAACAGCCAGAAAGCAAGCACGCCAACGCAACACCCTCCCCCCTTCGTTCTCTCACTCTGACACACCCTAATCTCAGAGACGACTCACAAGCACAAGCTCTCGTGGTGTGTTCTCCCCGGCCCTCCTCTCCCTCTCTCCCCACTCCTTCACGCCCTACCTGCTCTCCCCTCGGCCTCCTCCTCCTCCTCCTCCTCCCTCCTCCCTCCTCCTCCTCCTCCTCACTCTCTGCCGCCCACGTTCACGTTGCCCCGAGCACGAGAAACAAGTAATAGTGCTAGTTACAGTCACTAGTAACCAGACACTCACTCGCGAGCCGTCTGTAAAAGATTTGAAGACTTGATTTAAAAAAGCCCATTTGAATAAAAACAATCAAATAAGATTCACTGTGTATTATTCGACCTCAACCTGTTACGCGGAGTTAAGCACACACACGCCTATATTCTTCAGAAATCAATGCTACCGTCTGCACTCCCATCACTCGTCGGGCGAAGAAAGGAAAGAAGAACAAGAAGAGCGAGTAAACGAGGGAAAAACACCCGTGGCGGGGAAGCGAATCAATATGAAACACGGTCCGCTATGGAAGGAAAAAAACTAAAGCTACCAGGCTCATACACCGGCACATTTCCTCGGCGGACAGCGAGTTTCTTCTCGAAAGAACGCAAAGCCCGCCGTTGCAGCGAAGAGCCAGAGTCCTCCTTATTGCCAAACAGGAGGCCCCGTAGCATGAACGGGCCACAAAAGAGGGGAAGGAGAGAGAGAGAGAGAAAGACAGACACAGGGAGGAAGCGAGGAACACCCTCCGTCATGGGTGGGGTTTGCGGGCCGCAGTTCCCTCCGCCACGGCCGTTGGGAAATACAACCCCCTTTCCTGACGCAGACTCAGCCCTTTCCTTCTCTCCTCCTCCAGGCCTTCGCAGAAAACAGGAGGACACGCATCCTCTGACTGGAGAAGGCCCTCAGAGTGGTCTAGACCGACAGGAAAAGGGGGTAAAGGGGGAAGGGAACCCGAAAAGGGAAACTAACAAGCCTGCCTTAGCTGTCCCCGCAACAGATGTGTGCAGAGGGAGTGACACGCACAGCACACACATACACCGGCGCTCAAGAGACTTACCTTCACTACTTCCGCTGATAAATCTCTTCCTGGCTTTCAAGAAGAATTGCAGATATTTATAATTCTTTTCACAGTATCTTCTGAATGTTCAATACCATCCACGATTCTCACATTGAAACGGAACTTTGTTTTTTCCCTTTTTTCCAAAGATATTTTTCTCTTGAGATTTTTCCTTATTCCAAAAATCTTTCCACTGCCACGCTACTGCAGAGTGTACAAATCCCCTTCGTTCAAGATTGCAACCATGAAAATATAGTAGTAGGCATTCGGGAAGAAAAAGAGGGGTCTTGCTTTTTTCCAAAATCAGAATAAATAAGAATCACAGAATGGGCTTCCAACAGGTCGTAGTCCAAGAGAAAGAAGTACGAAAGGCGACCGATTCCTACGCGGGAGAGAACCAATGATGGCTAGGGACCAGTGCAGGAATCAGCGGAGCGCACGAGCAACACATCCGACCTGCACCGTAGGTTCTCGGACACTGAGTCACAGACGGCGATCGCGCGAGTTACATAGACGCATGTGGCGATGTCTACGATGATGACGTCATAGTCTGCTCCGGCGCGCATGCGTTGATACCTCGAGTAAGAAGAAAAAAATGAAGAAAGGAAGAGATCAACAAAAAATATAAACGTTTGTCATGCCATCGCTTTTCAATGACAACGTTCGGTATAGACAGTCGAGTACATTCTGGTTCCTACGCGTGACGTATGAACCTCTTCCTAACAACGGATCTCGACCGGATACGAAATCGAACGATATCAACGAATTTAAAAATCTAGATCAATCTTTCCTTCTCCCTCCCCATCCCAGCCCCATCCCCCATCCCCCATCCCACATAATAATCCCGCGACAGCCGATGAAGCGCCAACCCCCACCCCCGGCTCTTCGCTCATCAAGGACAAATCGGTGAAACATGAAAGGGGTGAGAAACACGGGAGAGAGAGAGAGAGAGAGAGAGAGAGAGAGAGAGAGAGAGAGAGAGAGAGAGAGAGAGAGAGAGAGAGAGAGAGAGAGAGAGAGAGAGAGAGAGAGAGAGAGAGAGAGAGAGAGAGAGGGAGAGGAGAGGGAGAGGGAGAGGGAGAGGGAGAGAGGAGAGAGAGAGAGAGAGAGAGAGAGAGAGAGAGAGAGAGAGAGAGAGAGAGAGAGAGAGAGAGAGAGAGAGAGAGAGAGAGAGAGAGGAAGAACGACAGAATGATGAAAGATGCGAGAGAAAGATGAAGGAGAGATAAACAGATCAGAAAGAGAGGAAGAGAAACAGCAGAAGAGCGAACCCTCATTTCCCGCATTATTTCAAATACTGATCTACCTCGCTGTTGCCTATTAATCATAGTCATCAGCGTAATTCGACCAGAAAAACAAAACAAAACAAAAAGGTGAAATAAAAGCAACACTGTACTATTCTTCGGTAAACCAACTGATGGCAATGATCCCGCCAAATATGATGATAGCGAAACATTGCACACACCTACTTTTTTATACGAATAAAAGGTGACCTGAACGTAAACCCTTTAACAACAGCGCATACAATAAGATGATAAATGGCCGCAAAAAAATATGACTTTCCCCCCGTCCTTCTCAAGGTCTCGTTCGGCCAAGATGAAAATACCCGATTTCCTTCAGGCACTCAAGAACACAACGAGACATCGACTCATACACTTAAGTATTTACTCGATAATAATGCTATATTTGGCGCTTAAACTGCACGAGTAGATGCGCACACACGCACACGCGCAAACACAGAGATGATATGAAAAGAGAGAGAAAGAGATCAGATGAGAGAGAAAGAGATGAGATGAGAGATATAGAGATAGAGAGATAGAGAGATAAAAGAGAGAGAGAGAGAGAGAGAGAGAGAGAGAGAGAGAGAGAGAGAGAGAGAGAAGAGAGAGAGAGAGAGAGAGAGAGAGAGAGAGAGAGAGAGAGAGAGAGAGAGAGAGAGAGAGCTCATCAGACGAACAAATAACCGAAATGGCTATAAAAAGACAATTCTGACGAAATTGGCTTTGTGTATCCATTTCGGTTACTTGTTCGTCAGATGAGGAAATCTTCACGAGGTCGAAACCTTACGATTCAATATAATTTCTTACTATGACTGTTTACATAACCACACACACACGCGCGCGCGCACACACACACACGAGAGAGAGAGAGAGAGAGAGAGAGAGAGAGAGAGAGAGAGAGAGAGAGAGAGAGAGAGAGAGAGAGAGAGAGAGAGAGAGAGAGAGAGAGAGAGACAGAGACAGACAGAGAGAGAGATAAAGAGAGAGAAAGAGATACAGAGATACCATTACTCTACGTACAAGTTCTCAGACAATCAAACATTCGCACGAAAGAACGCAGAAAACACACACATGCAAAACACAGAGACGAAAAAGGGAACAAGATGGGACACAGCCAAACACGAAAGCCACCTTCCCATTGCCCGGGGAACACAAAGGACTGGTTTACCGCCTGGACTGGCACAAAACTGGGTGAAGGTGTAGTGAGTGGGTCAGCGCCTTTGCTTGCTTGCTTGCTTGCTTGCTTGCTTGCTTGCTTGCGTGCGTGCGCGTGATAGGTCTGTTGCGTGTTGGAAAAAAGTATGGAAAACAAATTAGTCTCTCTCTCTCTCTCTCTCTATGTGTGTGTGTGTGTGTGTGTGTGTGTGTGTGTGTGTGTGTGTGTGTGTGTGTGGTGTGTGTGTGTGTGTGTGTGTGTGTGTGTGTGTGTGTGTGTGTGTGTGTGTGTGTGTGTGTGTGTGTGTGTGTGTGTGTGTGTGTGTGTGTGTGTGTGTGTGTCGTGTGTGTGTGTGTGTGTGTGTGTGTGTGTGTGTGTGTGTGTGTGTGTGTGTGTGAGCGCGTGCGCGTCCTTGTTTATTTAATTGTGCTTGCGTGTATGGTTGTGATTGCTTGTAAGAATGAATTATTTGTTGAAATCCAAGTTCACTCGGGTCATATATATAACAATAAGTATCGATGTAAAGATGAAAGAGGGAGAAGAAGCGAAAAAAGTATGAGGGGAGATAAGAAAATGGGAGACAAGACGAGAAAATGAGGACAAGGAGAGGACAACGAAAGAAGAGAAAATAGAAAATGACAAAAATACAGTGGAAGATACGGGAATTAACAGAAAGATGCGAAAAGCTGGAAATGAAATGAATGAAATAAGCGGGAAGAAGAAAAATGAAAGAAAGGAAAGATGAGAAAATGGAGAAGGAGAAAAAAGAAAAACAGAGAAGAGGAATAAGGGGAATATATTCATATCCATCTATCAATCTTATAAGAGAAAGAAAATTCTAGAAGAAAAAAACAAACAAACAAAAGACACAAGGGAAATGAAGAGAGGAAATTAAAGGAAGAGAAGGGAAATGAGGTGAAGCAA
>NW_020869365.1:81569-91569 GCF_003789085.1 Penaeus vannamei | reverse complement strand
GTTCTGGGTGTAGCTACTCGGTGTACGAGTGCGCTGAAGAGGCCAGGGTATGCGTGTGCGGTTTCTAAGTGTGGAGGGAGTCTGGGGTGCATATTTCTGGGAGTCTAGAATGCCGAGGAGCCACCTTACCTCCTCGAGACCTGAGTGGGTACGTCTTGGGGCGTTGGCATTCCGAGAGCTGAACGATTGTGTATATTTCCTTACACAAGAGATGAAATTTCCCCTTAGATCGCTTAACTTCAAGAGTCTATGGACCTTAAACCCTTGTTTCAAAAAGTGCTTTTGTAAAAAAAAATAACGATAACGATGATAACAACAACGATAATAGGAGTTTTAATATAATAACATCATCATTAATAGTAGTAGCAGTAGTAGCAACAATATCAGTATTAGTATTAGTATTAGTATTAATGTATTAGTAGAGAAATTAGTAGCAGCAGATATCGTAGTAGCGGCGGCGGCGGCAGCAACAGCAGTAGTAATAATTTTTAATAATCAGTAATAATTACAATGTCGATAGAGTAACACCAATGTTACAAATACAGACGGCCTGTGATAAAACTATGCACCACTTTTGACCATCATGCTTGGATTTTTCGGTTCACCCTCCCCCCCGCAATGCCCTTCTTGCCTTATCTGTCTTCTTTTCATACTTCTTTCTCCTCTGTAATTTTACGACTTTTTCCTTAGTTTTTGTATACTTTTCTCTCAACCTGTAATTCTTCCATTTCCCCTCTTTTTTTAATGTCCCTTCAATCATATCGTCCCATTCTCGATCGATCCCTTCTCCTCTATCTCGTCTTTCATTCTTCTTCGTTTCCCTCCCTTCCTCCCTTTCCCCTCCCTGCCTCCCTCCTCTCTCTCTCTCTTCTCTCTCTCTCCTCCTCTCTCCCTCTCCCTTCTCCTTCTGTCTCTCTCCCTCTCCCTTCCTCTCTCTCTCTCCCTTCTCCTTCTCTCCTCCCTTCTCTTTCCTCTCTCTCTCTTCTCCTCTCTTCTCTCCCTTCTCCTTCTCTCTCTCTCCTTCTCCTTCTCTTCTATCCTTCTCTCCTTCTCTCTCTCTTCTCCCTTCTACCCTCTACCTTCTCCTTCTCACCCTCTCCCTTCTCCTTCTCTCCCTCCCTCCCTCCCCTTCTCCCTCCCTCCCAATCTCGTCCCCTAATCCACAACGAATCTTGTGCCATTGCAACCACGATAATAAAACTGAACGATCGCAACAAACCGCAAACCAACCCGTAAATTAGTTAATTTTCCTGCCCCCTCCCCCCCCCTCCGCTTCCACTTCCTCCAGCGCCATCCGGTGACGTATCAGTCATTACTTCCCTTTGCTTTTAGGCCGTACTTAAGGGCGAGATTCGCTTATCACGCACCGTCCTTGATGCACGCGCCTTGCGGATGGTGTCGCTGCTATCTACGAGTGGCTCTCCAAGGCACGATAGCCGGTGCCGCTTCCTACCCCCCTTCTCTTCTCTGTCTCTGTCTTCTCTGTCTCTCTGTCTCTCTGTCTCTCTCTCTCTCTCTCTCTCTCTCTCTCTCTCTCTCTCTCTCTCTCTCTCTCTCTCTCTCTCTCTCTCTCTCTCTCCTCTCTCTCTCTCTCTCCTTCATTCCTTCTTTATAACGTCTGCTCTTTCTCTTCATATTTCTTAAGCTTTCCCTCCCTCCCTCCATCTACAACTCTACCTTCCTGTCCTCTTTTTTTTCTCTTCATTCTCCATGTTCCTGTCTCACAATCTCTCCTTCCATTTTTATTTTCTACTTTTTTCCCTCACTTTCACTACACTTTTATTTCTCCATCCTTTCCACGCATCCCTTCCTCCCTTCTCCCCTCCCCTCTTCCCAGATCCCCCCCCCCCCGTCAGCGACTCGGAAACCAAACAGCCTCATAGGGAAGAGACGCGAACCGTGTTCACTGCCTCCTTGCGACCTTCCTTCCTCTCCCTTTCCCCTTCCCTCCTCTTCTCTCCTTTCCTTTCCCCACTCTTCTCCTTCTCCTTTCCCTCTTCTTTCTCCTCTTCCCCTTCCCTCCTCTTTCTCTCCCCTTCCCTCCTCTTCTCCTTCCCCTTCCCTTTCTCCTTCCCCTTCCCTCCTCTTCTCCTCCTTCCCCTTCCCTCCTTCTCCTCCTTCACCTTCCCTTCCCCTCCTCCTCCTCTTTCTCATTCCCCTCCCTGATCCTCTCCTTCTCATTCCCCTTCCCTCCTCCTCTCCTTCTCATTCCCCTTCCCTCCTCCTCTCCTTCTCATTCCCCTTCCCTCCTCCTTCCTCTCATCCCTTCCCTCATTCTCATTCCCCTTCCCTCCTCCTCTTCGCTCCTCTTCTCCTTCCACTTCCCTCCTCTTCTCCTCCTTCCTCTTCCCACCACTTCTCCTTCCCCTTCCCTCCTCTTCCTCCTTCCCCTTCCCCCCTCTTCTCCCCTTCCCCTTCCCCCCTCTCTCCTCCTTCCCCTTCCCCCCTCTTCTCTCCTTCTTCCTCCTCTTTTCCCCTTCTCTCTCCCATTCGGCCTCTCAAACTCCTTTCATTTTCAGCTTCTCGCCTTCATCTCTTCATTGTTTCGCATGCACAAGGAAATATTATGGATATCCAACTCCACTTCAAAAAAGGGGAGATGTGGTATGCACAAAACCTTCTCCTTCCCCTCGTCCTTTCCCTCATCTTTCCATTCCTCATGTCCCTTATTCGTCTCCCTCTCCCCTACCATCCCCCTCTTCGCAATCAATTCCTCCAATCTTCTTGGGAGTCTCTTACCCCCCCCACCCCCCACTCCCTACCTCCCCCTCCCTCCCCTCCCCTCCCCCGACCCCCAACACCTTCCACCTATCGGCCTAGCTTCCCTTGGCACTCCGAGCACGTCCCTTTGCATTCATATGCAGATGGCACCGTCTCATGATGGCGCCGACCCCCTCACCCCCTCCCCCTGATGTCCCTCGAGCCTCGGGCCACGTGCACGAGCGAGCGACGTGCACGTGAGGGGAGTGGCCGTGCTCATAAGGCCCTGCAGTTACTCAAGCACGTGAGTCAGCTGTCTCGCTCTCTCTCTTTCTCTCCCTTCTTCTCCCCTCTTTCTTTCTCTTCCCCCTTCTCCCCTCTATTTCATTCTCTTCCCCCTTCTCCCCTCTATTTCATTCTCTTCCCCCTTCTCCCCTCTATTTCATTCTCTCCCCCCTTCTCCCCTCTATTTCTTTCTATTCCTCTACCTCCCTTCTGTCCCTCCTATTACTAGGTTATATCTGTAGTCGGAAGGAAGTAAATCCATTCATAACTAAAATACTAAGTCCCTAACTCCTTCCCATATTAAAACTATGCTTTGAAAAATTACCCGCTCCTTCATTCACCTACCCCCCCCACTTCATTTACTCATCTACCTACCCACCCACTCATCCACTAACTCACCACCTCCCACTAACTCACTCACCCACGCCCATCCATTCTTCACCACCTACCCATACACCCACTCCCCACTCACTCACTCACCCACACCACCTCCCACTCATCCACCCACCAACCCACTCATTCACCCCATCCACCACCTCCCACTCACTCACTCCCCACCACCTCCCACTCTCACACCACCACCCACTCATTCACTTACCCATCCACCCACCTCACCACTCACTCACTCCCCACCACCCTCCACTCATTCATCCCCTATCCATCCACCCCAATCACACTCACCCACCCACCCAACAACCCACCCCTTCATTCACTCGCCCAAACTCAGACCCACCAAACCCCAATCCAAACACAATAATCTTGCAACAAACAGCACAAAACAGATACCGCCCCACCCCTCCACCATACCCCCCACCCCTCCCCTTCCCCCACCCCACCCCCTCCCCTTCATACCCACCCCCACCCCTCCCCTTCATACCCCCCCCCCCCCCCCCTTCATACCCCCCAACCCCCCTTAAGAAAACGCAAGACATAAGCATGGGAATATCCACAGCCTGTTTGTTAAGGCGATGTCATAACTCGGGGAGGACAAGAAGCGGCGACGGAGGGGGTGAAGAAAGCCACAGACACAGAACAATGCGCGGCGTGACGTAATCGTGAGTCTGTCACAGGGTTGGGGGGGTGGGGGTGGGGGAATGGTTGCTGGGGGAAGGTTGAGATAGGAGGGGGGGAGAGTTTGGGGGAGGGTAGGGGGAGGGTTGAGGGAGGAGGGGGGGGGTTGAGTAGAGGTTGAGTGAGGAAGGGAGGGTTGAGGGAGGGGGAGGGTTGTGGGAGGAGGGGGAGGGGGGAGGGTTGAGGGAGGAGGGTTGAGGAAGAGGGGGGAAGGGATTTGGGAGGAAGGGGATGGTTGAGGAGGAGTGGGGAAGGTTGGAGTTGAAGGAGGAAGGATTGGGGGAAGGGGAAGCGGTATTCATGAAAGGGATCAATGGCGGTGTATGTCAACAAGGTTGCGACGACACTGGAAAAAAACCCACTCACCTATTATCGTTAATCGAGTCATCGACGCTTATCTTGACGCCAACATGGTTCCCACCACCGACGGCATCGCCATCAATCTCACTACCATTACCTAAGTCACCACCATTACTACCACAACTTAATACACCACCATCATCATCACTTCAATTACCTAAAACATTCATCACCATTGCTACCACACCTAAATCACCACCATCATCATTTCAATTATCCAAAACATCACCATTACCATCTCAACCCCTACCGGCATCACCACAGTCACCACCACAAGCATACATACAGATTCACACACATTACTTCCGACGCCACCATCACCACCCAACCCCCCACCTTACCCCACCCCCCAAAACCCCCCACCCCGCCCCCCCAGCACCATGCCACCAGCCGCGTCCCGATGAGAACCACGCGGTACCACACCACCACCAAAACAGATCCACCATCCGCACGCACGATTGGCCAGATCCACGTCATGCACGAACCGACACACGCACACACCGACACCACGTCAACTTCTCGGAAACTTCACGCTAGCCTTCCGTCACGACAAGAAAAGTGAAATCTAAAAAAAAAATAATAAATAAAAAATAAAATATATAAACAAAAATTATCACGACGTATCGTAACCCTACCTCCTCACCCTATGCCCGGGTGGGATGGGGAGGGGGAGGCGGGAGAGTGACAGAAAGGGGAAAAGGTGAGTGAGAGGAAAGACACAAAAGAGGAAAAACAGAGTGAGGGGAGAAAGGGGGGAGAGGTAAGGGAGGGGAGGAAAGAGAGGGGGAGAGGGAGAGGGGAGGGAGGGGGAGAGAGAGGGAGAGGAGAAAGATAGATAGAGATAGAGAGATAGAGAGAGAGAGAGAGAGAGAGAGAGAGAGAGAGAGAGAGAGAGAGAGAGAGAGAGAGAGAGAGAGAGAGAGGAGAGAGAGAGAGAGAGAGAGAGAGAGGAGAGAGAGAGAGAGAGAGAGAGAGAGAGAGAGAGAGAGAGAGAGGAGAGAAGAGAGAGAGAGAGAGAGAGAGAGAGAGAGAGAGAGAGAGAGAGAGAGAGAGAGAGAGAGAGAGAGAGAAAGAGAAAGAGAAAGAGAGAGAAAGAGGAAAGGACAAGAAAGAAAGAAAGAGAAAAGAAAGAAGAAGAGAAAGAAAGGCACAGCAAGATGGCTAGACCGAGGGAGAGAATCCAATGCCTCCCAAGCAAACCAAAAGTAAAAGTTGGGGAAAGAGGGAAACGCAACCGAGGCACGCAATGAACGCCCGGAGAAAACCTCTCCGCGTGCAAAAAGGACTTTCCGACAACGAAAATGAGAAGGGGGAGAAGGCTAAAAAAAAATTGGAAGATGAGGAGAGAAAAAAAGAGGAGGAAGAGGAAAAGAAGGAGAGGAGGGCGAGGGGTGGGGGTGAGGGTGAGGGGAGAGGGAGGGATGGAAGGAAGAAGAAGAAGAGAATAAAAATAGGGGGAGAGGGAGGGGAGGGGAAGAGGGAGGAAGATGAAGAAAGAGCAGGAGAACAGAGGAAGAGGAAGCAGAGGAAGTGGAGGAGTAATTGGAAGAAGAGGAAGAGGAGGCGGAATAGGAAGCAGAGGAAGTGGAGGAGTAATTGGAGAAGAGGAAGGAGGAGGAATAAGAAGAAGAGGAAGAGGAATAGGAGGAGTAGGAGTAGGGGGGAGGAGATGTAAGAGGAGCTGTGGGGAAGAAGGAAAGGTGGAGGGGAAGAGGCGTAGGAGAGGGTAACGATAACGATGACAGTAGTAGTAACAGCAACAAAGATAAATTAAAATGATCATAATACCAACCATTACATCCGATCTCTAATGCTCCCCTCGCTTCGACTGATCCCGATTTCAATCATAAAAAAATATAAAAAATATAAAAAATATATATATATAAATTTTAAAAATAAATAAATAAATCATATAAAAAACAATAAAAAATCGAAACTAGGCCAAGTCCCACTGCTTTCCCCTTTCAGCGTTAAACAACAACTCTCCCTCCCCCTTCCCCTATCCTTCCCCCCTCCCCCTTCAACTCCAGTCCCCCCCCCCCCTACCTCCCCCCCCCTGCGCATTCCAGCTCAAAATCGGACCTCGGCGACAAACGTAAGAATTTCTCCCCAGCTGGAAAAGACCCCTCTCTACTTTCTCCGAAGCTTTATTCAACAAAAATGAGAAAAAAGGACTATATATTCCTCTTTCCCATGGCACACAAATAAATGTCCATACATGCTCAGGTACACGTAAAACACACACACACAGTCTCACATTTGTCACACTTGCATATATGCTGCCCATTCTGATAATGAACTTTAATCTACAATTATATATATATTCAATATATCATTTATACTATTTATCCTGTCCACACACCTACATCATAATATACATATGTATATATACATATGTTAAGATGTGTGTATATATAAGACACACACACACACACCACACACACACAAACACACACACACACCACGCCAACGCAGCCACACGCCACGACGGACACGCACACACACAACACACACACACACACAACACACACACACACACACACACACACGACACACATATATATTATATAGTAATATATATATATATAATATAAATATATATAAATATATAAATTATAAATATATATATAAATATTTAT
Organism: Penaeus vannamei; assembly: GCF_003789085.1. Lineage (NCBI taxonomy): Eukaryota > Metazoa > Arthropoda > Malacostraca > Decapoda > Penaeidae > Penaeus > Penaeus vannamei. The sequence continues at coordinate 84,514 of NW_020869365.1, read as the reverse complement.
ATAATAAATATATTATAATATATAAATATAAATATATATATAATATATATATAGATTTAATATATTTATATATTTATATATATATATTTATATATTTATATATTTATATATATATATTTATTATTTATATATTTATATATTTATATATATATATATATATATAATTATTATATATATATATATAACATATATATATATATAATATATATAATATATATATATAAATATATATATATATAATATATATATATATATATAATATATATTATATAAAATGTATAATTATATAAAATATATATTATATAGTATTTAATATATATAGGTATATATATAAATATATTATATAATATATATATTGAGGGTATGTTGTTTGGGGTGATGTGTGGTGTTCTCGTGGGTAGGTTGGTGTGTGGTATATAGTTCTTATATGGGAGGATTGAGAGATAGTTTATAGGGGTTGTATAGTTTGGGAGTATGTATATATGTAGAGTTATTGTTTATGTTGTTATGTTATTTTTTAATATGATATTTGTATAGTTTATGATTTGTGTTGTGGTGTTTGTTGGGGGTGGGTGGTTGTGTGGTTTTTGAGTTATATGGTTAGGTTGTATATATATTTCAGAGGTTGGTATATGGATCGTATGTGGGGAGAGTTAGTGAGAGTGAGGTGTATTATTATGTTTGGGAATCTACTTGTTTGTAGGAGGTGTAGTTTTATGTGGGAGGGGTAGGTTGATGGTGGTGTTATGAATTTGGTATATGGAGGCGAGGTGTGTGGGGATATATATTTGATATATAAATATATATAATATAGTATATTAGTGGTTGTGGTGAGAGTGTGTGGGGTGTTAGGGGGAGGTGAGTGTTATGAGAGTGTTAGTATGAGGGTATGTGAGTTAGGTGAGTAGGTGAGAGTGAGAGTGAGTGAGATTATAGTATGTGAGTTGGGTGGTTGTGGAGTAGTGTGAGTTATATGTATTGTATCTATGGAGTGTAAGGAGGGTTTATTTTTGTATGGAGTGGTGAGTATGGGTGGTGGTGGTGGGGGGGGGGTGGAGTCCTTGATGTGGTGAGATGATTTATTGGATTTAGGATATAGGGAGAGTGAGATATGATATATTATGTGAGAGTGAGGTGGTGAGTGTGAGCGTGTGTGTGGTGAGATGTGGGGGGTGGTTGTTTGATTGGGTGTGTGATATAGTTGGGGTTAAGGAGTTTTGGAGGAGGTATAGGAGTGAGAATTAAGTTATGTTAGTTGAGTGGAGAGAGTGAGTATGTGAGGTAGGTATGAGTTTTTTATTATGCTGGAGTGTGTTAGTGAGGATATATATATATAAAGTATTATGTGATAGTTAAGGTGGAGGGGATGTTTATTATGATGTAGGTAATTGAGTTATTGAGAGAGAGAGTATATAGTTAGTTGTATTGGGTGTATATCTGTGGGCTGGTGTTGAGAGAGGAGTGAGGAGAGTGAGATTTGATTTGTGTTATGAAAGTGAGGAGAAGTGAGATGGGAGAGGGGGTATATGGTCATGTTAGTATATATTAGATATATATATAAATATAAATATATATATATTATATTATAAAATATATATTATAAATATATATATATAAATAGTATATATAAATATATAAATTATATACATAATATTATTATATATAAATATATATATTATTAAAAATATATATTAAATATATAATATATAATATATATATATAAATATATATATAATATATTATAAATATATATATATATATATATTATATAAATAATATAAATAGCACACACATACACACACACCTTTCCTCCATTTGCTCCTCCACCACGAAACCACTTCCCCAAAAGCAACAAAACTTACGTCCCAAGTTTGTGGGTTAAGAGCAGTAATTCGTCCAAGTGTTCACCCTGCGAGACAAAGACTTTTCCACCGACCGCACGAGCTACCACCCCCTCCTTCCTTCCCTCCCTTCCTCCTCTCTTCCCCTCCTTCCTCCCTCCTTCCCTCCCCTCCCTATCCCTCTTTTACTTAGCTTGATATCTCTTTATCGCGAGTCACATGACTTGGTCTACCTGCCGCCTGGCTGAGTGCACGGAGGGACGCGCGAGGCAGCAGCGGTGGGGCCGAACGCACACGCGGCTCGGGAAGTCTTCGCCGCCGAGGGAGTTCTCCTGTTGGGGTTGTTGCTTGATAACAACTCAGCTGATTGAAGCACGTGTGATTGTTGATGTTATTACTAAAGTAACCATCATGGTAGTGACATACCACTGACATTATCATCATCATAATCGATATTACCAACATTATCATATTTCATATTTTATATTTATATATCATTATGCAATTAGCAATAACTTGCAGAGTTAAAAGCAAGGGAGGTGAGAGAGAGAGAGAGAGAGAGAGAGAGAGAGAGAGAGAGAGGAGAGAGAGAGAGAGAGAGAGAGAGAGAGAGAGAGAGAGAGAGAGAGAGAGAGAGAGAGAGAGAGATAATGTATGGATCCATCTCCACACCTCACCACATTTCACAGCCCTTCCACCCCTCTCTGATTTCCTTGCACATAAGACATGAAAAAGGTGTGTGTGTGGGGGGGGGGGGGGATTACGACTGCGAAGAACACTCCTCATATACTTAAGTCGGCATACACAGGTACACACGGGACAACACAGTGCATAGAACTGAAGAAAATGACCTTAACTATTGATTCTGTGCTCAGATGTCGAGAGTGGAAGGGAAGAAGAGGGAGGAGAGGAGAGAGAAATGTGACGATGAGAGGAGAAGAGGAGGGAGAAGAGAGATAAAGGCCAAGAGGAGGGAGAGAAAGCGATGAAGGCGACGATGAGAGGAGAAAGGATAGGGAGACAAAGGGAGGAGGAAGACAGGAAGATCGCACCGTGCACAAGAGGAAAAATAAAACAAGGTATGAAGAATGGGAGGATATATGA
>NW_020869365.1:74069-79069 GCF_003789085.1 Penaeus vannamei | reverse complement strand
CTCCCTCCTCCCTCCCTCCCTCCCTCCCTCCCTCCCCCTCCCTCTCTCCTCTCTGTCTCTCTATGTCTCTTTCTCTCCCCCTCCCTCTGTCTGTCTGTCTGTCTGTCTGTCTGTCTGTCTGTCTCTCTATCTCTGTCTGTCTGTCTCTCTCTCTCAGTATCTCTCTTTCTCTCCCTCCTCCTTCTCTGTCTGTCTGTCTGTCTCTCTCGCAGTATATCTCTCTCACTCCCTCCCTCTGTCTGTCTGTCTGTCTGTCTGTCTCTCTCTCACTCAGTGTGTCTCTTTCTCTCCCTCCCTCCTCTGCCTGTCTGTCTGTCTCTCTCTCAGTATGTCTCTTTCTCTCCTCCCTCCTCCCTCTGTCTGTCTGTCTCTCTCTCTCAGTATGTCTTTCTCTTCCCTCCTCCCTCCTCTCCTCCCTCCCCTTCTCTGTCTGTCTGTGTCTCTGTCTGTCTGTCTCTCAGTATGTCTCTTTCTCTCCCTCCCTCCCTCTGTCTGTCCTGTCTGTCTCTCGTATGTCTGTCTGTCTGTCTGTCTCTCTCAGTATGGTATGTCTCTTTCTCTCCCTCCCTCCTTCTCTGTCTGTCTGTCTGTCTCTCAGTATGTCTCCCTCCTCCCTCTGTCTGTCTGTCTGTCTCTCTCTCTCAGTATGTCTCTTTCTCTCCCTCCCTCCCTCTGTCTGTCTCTCTCTCTCTCAGTATGTCTCTTTCTCCCCTCCCTCCTTCTCTGTCTGTCTGTCTGTCTCTCTCTCAGTATGTCTCTCTCTCTCCCTCCCTCCTGTGTCTGTCTGTCTGTCTCTCCGTGCCCTCAAGAGGCAATTAGGGGAACGAAATGAGGCCACCGAAGACACCAGTGGCAGCATAAAAGACAAGACAACATGGGGATGACAGCAACTATAACATCAGCAATCAACAGCTATACCAACCACCACCACAACAAGAGCAGCAAATGTCACAAAGACAGCACAGTTCCCATTTCGAAAGGAGATCCTCCGGGTGTAACTCCAGTGACAAAACGGACTCCAAGAAATCAAGAAAAGCAAAAAGGGACGAGAGAGAGAGAGAGAGAGAGAGAGAGAGAGAGAGAGAGAGAGAGAGAGAGAGAGAGAGAGAGAGAGAGAGAGAGAGAGAGAGAGAGAGAGAGAGAGAGAGAGAAGGAGAGAAGAGAGAGAAGAGAGAGAGAGAGAGAGAGAGAGAGAGAAGAGAGAGAGAGAGAGAGAGAGAGAGAGAGAGAGAGAGAGAGAGAGAGAGAGAGAGAGAGAGAGAGAGAGAGAGAGAGAGAGAGAGAGAGAGAGAGAGAGAGAGAGAGAGAGAGAGGTAAGTTAGTGAAATAACTAGGACGAGGGCGAGGACAGGGTCTGAAGGGTCGTTTGGGGCGACAGAGGACGTGGTCACGAGGAGGGCTATAAAACATTCCCAGGCCTTCGATTCACGTTCGGAGATCAGACGTACTTGCGTTGTCATCTGCACAGGAAGGCCTCTTGGTCTTTCATCTCTCTGGATTCTTTTCTTTATTTCTCTCTCTCTCTCTCTCTCTCTCTCTCTCTCTCTCTCTCTCTCTCTCTCACCACACACACACACACACACACACACACACACACACACACACACACACTTCATTAGCATTTACTACTTACGGCGTGAGCAATCTACACAAGACGTTCGACACGTGTATCTAACACAGACCAATAAAAACTGTTCTCTCCACACATACGCATACACACACACACACACACACACACACACACACACACACACACACACACACACAAACACACAAAACACAACACACAAAACACCAACACACACAACAACACACAACACACAACAACACAAAAATAATACAACCACCACGAGCGAACAACGTCACGAGCACTTCGTTTTCTCACCAAGCTTGTCAAAGGCTCATGTCACGAGGCAATTGATAACCAGGAGCCTTAACTAGCGGCGCGCAAACAAACGTCAGTCTCCCCGGGTTTGCATTGTAGCCGAACAAAGGGCGGGCGAGGAAAATTCCGGAGGCAAATGGTGATAATGAGGTCTTGAAATCAACTCGTAATGGAGTGTTGAGTGAATGAGAGATCCTCTGTGTGTGTGTGTGGGGGGGGGGGGTGCGTGCGTGCGTGCGTGCGTGCGTGCGTGTGCGTGACTGTGCGTGCGTGCTCGTGACCGTGCGTGTGTGTGAACGAGAGAGAGAGAGGGAGAGAGAGAGAGAGAGAGAGAGAGAGAGAGAGAGAGAGAGAGAGAGAGAGAGAGAGAGAGAGAGAGAGAGAGAGAGAGAGAGAGAGAGAGAGAGAGAGAGAAGGAGAACGAAGAGAGAGAGAGAGAGAGTGAAGAGCTAGGAGAGAGAGAATAGGCTGAGGGTAAAACTGGTAACAAAACCAAGAAAGGCGACTAAGAAGCAAAGATCATACCGACCCAAAGGCAACACTTGACTCATAGTAAACAGAATGTTAATGAATGAATGGTTTTCGATGCGTAAAACAGGTGGAAGATTGTACGGTCATGGCCGGTTGCTATTCTCTCTCTCTCTCTCTCTCTCTCTCTCTCTCTCTCTCTCTCTCTCTCTCTCTCTCTCTCTCTCTCTCTCTCTCTCGCTCTCTCGCTCTCTCGCTCTCTCGCTCTCTCTCTCTCTCTCTCTCTCTCTCTTCTCTCTCTCTCTTCTCTCTCTCTCTCTCTCTCTCTCTCTCACTCTCTCACACACACACACACTCATTCACGCTCCCTCTCTCTCGTCTTTTTTCTTCCTCTTTCCATTCCCTTATTTTTTCTGCTGAAACGAAGGGGTATAGCAATCAACGGATAAAATACTCGATTCGCTGACTGATAAATGAAAGCAAATGATATCGCCATTCCACTCTTCAAGAATATAACAAAATAAGCAAATAACTTACGTTTGATATCACAGATTTTCCTTTACTTTTTCTTGAACAATTCTCGAGTTTCTTATTCTTCTCTCATCTTAACATTTGAAAGCGATAAAAGACTGCATAACATATAAAAAAATGAAGAGTTAATTATGACAATCGTGCTACCTGCGAACTTTTGAGGTAATGATCTTTTTTCACTTATCATACCTGCGGTTTCCCGAACATAGTAGAAGTGTGAAAAAAAAATACCTCAGGCAATATACTCCTAGCATTACAACGATAACAATGGTTTCCGATAACCGAACAACCATTCACCAAGCGAACATCAATTCACAACTTGCATATTTAAACCCGGGAGGCGGAGAAACAGGCACGCGCACTCACCCATTTTCACGCACCCACTCACGCACACTTCGGCACTGTCTGACGGAGTGGTTGGTTCTGCCTATTCGCACTTTACTTTACGCTCTCTTTATTTCACTTAACATCGTTTTTCTCTACCTCGTTTTTGCATTCATCAATCATTATACCTTGTTATCAGCTAGTAGTATCTCTAAATCTACAAGGCGATCGTTAATTGACAACAAATATTCCCTTAAACTCACTTCGATGGTGTGAGTTGCTTGAATATTACCGAATCCTTGAAAGACTAATACCATCAAAGCAGACACGTGAATGCCTGCTTTATGACAACGCAGGAGGAATGAAAATAAAATATGAAGCTTTTAACATTCGCAAACTTACTACACAAAGTTTGTGGATAAACATGGGCCAAACTTACAAACACATAACACTCTCTATGATTATTTAACTTCATTGACAAAGAAAATATTTAAAAAGTAACAATGATCACAAATACCAAGAACAAATATGAATATGTATGTGCATGTATATCTATATATGTATATTAATTAAATCATTCATATTAACATCTACATAACCACCTAACCTAGGCGCAAGTCGCTTCAAGGAAAAACTTGAAACTAATTCTCCGTTATTATCCTTTTAATCTTAGGTAACGTGAGTAATGTATACACAATGCCCCTTTTTCCATTTACTTTCCAAACCGAGGCAAGTCTACCTCAAGCCTGCCAAGCGGTGCCTGATAATGCGTACCCAACTTGAGATTCTCCACCAACCATCCAAGCCAGACGACATTCATTCACAAACTTCTTGTTTACAATTGCTACTTCGGTTTATCAAGTGCATTAACTCCACAAACGTGCATAATCCCCCCCCCCACTCCCTCCCTCCGGTGCCTGGCAGATCGACTCCAGTACTGCATGACGGGAGCCCAACTGCCGTCATGAATTAGAGATTCTTATCGACGGCGCGCGTTGATGAAGCCTGACATAACCCCGACACCAGCGCTGTCTGACCCGCACTTAGCAAACGAAACTTCTAGAATCGCATTTCTCGGATAGCTCTGTTCTAATTTTTTTTTACTTACTTATCTTTCTATCCATCTCGACAAAGCGAGGGAGAGAGAAAAAAAGGGAAAACAAACACGAAAGACTGGGTGTACCATCACTGTGTAAATGTATGTGTCCAGACGTGAATACCTCATTAGCATGTAATAAAAAGACGGGCCGTATGCAAACACAAGGGGAGATCTCACTCGCATGTTAATGCCGTTTGGATGACACATCATGAGCGCAAGATTAAAAAAAACAAATAAGACAGCCCTTTTATGATCAGCCTGAATCTTAATTTGATTCTTAAGGTGAATAGAGAGGAAGAGAAGAGGAGAGGAGAGAGAGAATTCTAAAGGTATGGGATAAGTGACGAATGGGGGAATAAATGCATATATTTAAGCCGTCATACACGCGCCATCACACAGAAAAAACAATAACAGAAAAATAACATAACTACCTTCACGGGAAGCAATTCACCATGGTTATTTACCCAGAATTACTCCAAATGGAAAATCACAGCGAGGGAATTCTATCACTCAAAAGGGAGGTCGGTGCCTTGCATTATGAAAGGTCACGCTTCGGACTTCACAGAGTTTGGGTCTGATGGAAATACGGAAATGGAAATATGGGTTCGCTTCGAGTCGTCACTCTCTCTCTTTCTCCCTTTCTCCCCTCCCTTTTTCTGTTCTCTCTATTTCCCTCCCTTTTCTCTCTCCCCC
>NW_020869365.1:70000-72507 GCF_003789085.1 Penaeus vannamei | reverse complement strand
CCACGATAGCCGGGAAAATGAGCGTTGCGTCTTGCAAGGACGACGGCCCTATAATGACACTTTGTTGGTCTCCAAAGCCTCCCTCCCTGCCTCCCTCAGCCTCCCTCCCTCTCTCCCACCTCCTGTCCCTCCCACCTCTCCTCACCCTCTCTTCCCCTCCTCCCTCCTCTCCCCCCCCTACCCTCCTTCCCTTCCTCTCTCCACCCTCCTTCCCTTCCTCTCTCCCACCCTCCTTCCCTCTCCTCTCTCCCACCCTCCTTCCTCCTCTTCCCACCCTCCTTCCTTCCTCTCTCCCACCCCCTTCCCTCCCTCTCTCCCACCCTCCTTCCTTCTCTCCCACCCTCCTTCCCTTCCTCTCTCCACTCTCCTTCTCTTCCTCTCTCCCACCCCCCTTCCCTCCCTCTCTCCCACCCTCCTCTCTCCTCTCTCCCACCCCCTTCCTTCCTTTCACCCCTTCCTTCCTCTCTCCACCCTCCTTCCTTCCTCTCTCCCACCCTCCTTCCTCTCTCCCTCCCTCCTTCCCATCCTTCCCACCCTCCTTCCCTTCCTCTCTCCTCCCTCCTCTCTCCACCCCTCCTTCCCTTCCCACCCTCCTTCCCTCCTCTCGTCCTACCTCCTTCCCTCCTCTCTTCACCCTTCCTTCTCTTCCTCTCTCCCGCCCCTCCTTCCCTTCCTCTCTCCCACCCTCCTTCTCTTCCTCCTCTCCTTCCCTTCCTCTCTCCCACCCTCCTTCCCCTTCTCTCTCCACCCTCCTCCCTCCTCTCTCCCACCCTCCTTCCCTTCCTCTCTCCCACCCCTCCTTCCCTCTCTCTCTCCCACCCTCCTTCCCTCCCTCTCTCCCCCTCCTTCCCTCCCTTTTTCCAACCTACTTCCCTCCGTCTCTCCACACTCCCTCCCTGTCCCTGTCCCTCTCTCCCCCTCCCTGTCCCTGTCACCTCTCCCCCCCCCTGTCCCTGTCCCTCTCCTCCCCTCCCCTTATCCCTCTCCCCCCTCCCTGTCCCTGTCCCTCTCTCCCCCTTCCTGTCCCTCCCTCTCCTCCCCCCTCCCTGTCACTGTCTCCTCTCTCCCCCCTCCCTGCCCCCTGCCCCGTCCTGTCCCCTCCCTGTCCCTCCCCTATCCCTGTATGTATGTGTGTGTCTCCCTCCCTCCCTCCCTCCCTTCATATCCCTCTGTATGTATGTGTGTGTCTCCCTCCGTCCTTGCATGTCCAAAGAGACCGTGGCCTTCGCTCCTCCCATAAGCCCTGCAATCAGTCACTGAAGACAATCCCGGAGTCTACCATCACCGGGCAGAGCCACTTCCCGTTCTCCCGAGGCAGCTCCGTACTCCCTGGATTTCTTGCGAAGAAAGACTCTAATCTTTTTCTTCCTTTCTTTCTTCCTTTCTAATCCCTTCTTTCTTTTTTTTTTTCCTTTTCTTTCGATCTGTGAGTGTTCTTATTCCCATTCTAAGCCATGCAATTTCTCGCCGATGTCTGAAAGAGGGAAGAAAAAGAGGGCCATTCCGGAGCAACTGCCAACCGCATCCCCGTCGCCTCGCCGCTCCTGCCGCCGTCTGTTTTGCTACGTTATGTAACGATGTGTCTTAACGCTGCTATTATGCAAACTGTGCATTTAGGTCAGTCTGATGGTTGTTTCTCTGTCTGTCTGTCTCTCGCTCCTTATATCTATCTTCCTTGGTATCGTCTCTACCCATTCTCTCTCTCTTTTGCCCTCTCTCTCCGTCATTTTTTCGCTCCCCTTGAACATTTAGGTTTGTCTGATGTTTGATTCTCTGTCTCTTCTGTCTGTCTCTCTCGCCCCTTTTCCCTCCCCCCTTCTCTGTCTGTCTGTCTGTCTGTCTCTTCGCTCCGTATATCTATCTCCTAGGTATCGTCTCTACTCTCTCTCTCTTCTCTCTCTCTCTCTCTCTCTCTCTCTCTCTCTCTCTCTCTCACACACACACACTTTCTCGTCTCTAGCCCTCACCCTTCCTTTCTTTCGCACTGCTATCCTTTCTTGTCAGTCAGTCTTTCCCCCATGCAAATAACAACCTTTCCTCCCTTTTTTCTCCCAACTTTCACCCATGTCACTGTTCCTCTCTTCCTGTTCGTAGCGACATTTCCTCAATCATTACCCGGACAAAAGGGGGGGAGGGGGGTTAAGAGATGGGGGAAGGGGGCGGGGGCGGGGCAAACCATGATTATACGACAACGACACCAAGAGGAGTGAGTGACGCCGGGAGGTATACCAATAACACGGCTTGAATTTTTAAAAAACGCTCCTGAACTACTGAGCTTCCTGGAACTATCCGTCTGACATTTCCTTTTTTGGCCTTTACTGTTCTTTTTTGGCGTTCCAGTTAACACCAGTTTCGAGGTATCACTGCGGCTCCGCGGGAAAGCGCTTGCATACCGGGCGCGCGGACGCAACACTCGCGCAACGGATGCACGCCCGTACGCTTGCAAGCTCTCAATTCGGTGCTTGGTCAGTCGATCTTTTGTTGCGGGAGCTCGGGGCGATGGAAGA
>NW_020869365.1:50000-65000 GCF_003789085.1 Penaeus vannamei | reverse complement strand
AGAACACCTTCATCAGCATTGGACGAAAGGGGGAATAAGCGAAACAGGAGATACAATTAGCACAAACGGGAAGGGGAAGTAGTAGAAGGGGGAAGAGGACCAAAGAAAACAAAAGTAAGAGCCACACTTTATTCCACTTGTTACAATGGTCATTCTTCTTACACAAGCTATTTTATAGTACATCTAAATAAAAGATAAATAGAATTAATGACAGTACACACAAGTCCTATCAATTCTTATACCTCCAAACCTGATGTCTTTGGTGATTTAAGAGACGTCCCTTTAATTCCTTGTTAAATGTCATCGAGTCCTGAACGCTTCTGAAAGGCAAAGGGAACAGGAGGGAGAGTAAGAGTAAGAGAAAGAGCTGAAACAAAGCGAACAGACAAGAAAGAGAGAGAACAAAAGAGGATAAGATCAGCAGCAGCAGCAGCAGGAGGAGGAGGAGGAAGAAGAAGCACCCGAAGAAATAAGGAAAAAGAAGAAGAGAGAGATCGAGAAGAGGAAGACCCGAAGAAATCGAGGAAGAGGAAGACCACCGAAGAAATTAAGAAAAAAGAAGAGAGATCGCGAAGAGGCGGCGAGAGGGTGTCACTTTCACGTCGATCTAGTTCCCTTTAATTTGAACGAGCGATTGACATTCCTCTCTCCCCCCGAAGCCGAAGAATTCCTTTCGTTTCTTTACGGTCCTCTATCCTCTTATACGAAGAATAGAAGGAGAAAGAGAAGGAGAAAAATGACGTCCGGAAAAGCTTTAGAGGACCAATAAAATCAACATAAAAAGATAGTTCCCTCTGAATGCAATTTCTTAAAAGGGACGGCACCTCCAGCGTCAGCCAGCGAAATAATGCTCACTAATCCATTAAAAAGCGAAGAAAAAAATAAGCAGGAAATCATACTTCAGAGACAAGCAACTCACATGTCAAAGTCCTTGCCCGGACGACACTACAGCCACATTTTATTTTTAATTTATCTATTTTTTATTTTTTTTATTTATTTATTTATTATTTTTTTTTTTCACATTCCAAGGAAATCGAGACACTCAACCTAACACACGACCTATGAAAGGACCTTCACGAAAAGGAAAATTCTGGCGGGCTGATGACCCTCGTGTTATTTTGGGGACGGACCTTTGGCCGAACGGATAATGCCGACACAGATTATGCAAATTAGAAATATCACTGCTATAGGAATCACAAACGTCAATTTATCGTAGTTGTTTACTTTAAAAAACGAGAAATATACCAGATAAGAGCAACAAGAAATGCAAGAAAATCAGGCAAAATACAGTATGGCTATATATGCTATATGCAGCTGTTTCGTAATAAAAGCATAACACTTTCATTCCACTACTGAAAATAATGCAACAAGCCATGCAAAACTAGTCGAACGTGGGTGACCGGTGACAGGAAGCTATGCCGGACGGTGGTGTGGTTCGAGGACGAGGTTCGAGGACGAGGTTCGATGAAGTTGATGTGTGGTTCGAGGACGAGGTTCGAGGACGAGCGGTGCCACGTCTCCCCGGCGGCCATTCCCGGCGACCTGGAATGACCTCAGCGAAGGCAAACGGCACCGCTCGTTCGTCGACCCCATAGGCCTACACCAGGCGACATCTCCGGGGACTTCCAAAGGGTTGAATTCTTGAAGGGCTGTTGTTCACAATCTCCGAGTCTCATTCTAATTATTTGTACACATTAGTCTACTTTTGAATAAATTTTCAGCTTTGTAATTGTTAAAAATAAAGCTCTGCATCTACTGTGCTTTTGAACAAATATTTGCCTCTACATGTTACTGATAAAAAAAATTGCTTCTAGTATGTTTTTGAAGAAATATCTTAATTACATTTTTCCTATAAAATGATAATGGCCAAAGTCAACTTTTCTTATTTTCCATATTGGGAGTATTTCGACTCGGCATCATGCCCGTCGAAATGACCTATTGAAGTCGGCCATCAAAAATCCGTCAACCATCCGCGTCTGCTAAAAAAAAAAAAAAAAAAAAAAAAAAAAAAAAAAAAAAAAAAAAAAAAAAAAAAAAAAAAAAAAAAAAAAAAAAAAAAAAAAAAAAAAAAAAACTGCCAGACTGAACCGCACATCGAGCCTGAAGAGACCGAAACCAGGTGGAATAAACCGCTCTAATCGCCTGAAGTGTCAGAGAAGGTAAGCAGTGATTCTGAAATCAAATATTCATTCCAGGTTATCCCGCGATCAAGTTATTTTCAGAAATGTTGATATGTTCTTCAGATATTTAACCTTAAAATCATATTCAACACCAATGCCTATGAAATTATTACATGCAAATTACACACCACAATTTGAAAATAAAATTACAACTGTAGATCAGTCTTACTAAGTTAATGCTTTTATAAAGCGTTTACATAAAACGTGATGACACAAAAATAAGCTCTTACTATCATACACAAGAATTAAATAATTTACACATAATAGACAAAGTATAAAAATCAATTGCAAAAACATTACAAAAGTAAATAACAAGCAATTTAATAACATCAATCGCAAAAAAGCAACAGAAACAAACGAAATTCAAACCAACAGAAATTAATGATACTAAAAGCATATAAAAGCAAAGACAATAAAAATGGCAACTATTGCTGCAATCAAACAAGAGAGGAGACTCGGAAGAGGAAAACAAACACTTCTCCAAAAAAAAAAAAAAAAAAAAAAAACAGGCTTTGCCGTCTAAAAAGTTAAAACAACACAATCCTTCGATAAAGTGCTTCTGAGGCGGGTGCAAGTGTACTTACGCAGCGCACGTTCACACACACACACACACACACACACACGCACACACACACTATGCAAGCGTGTGAGTGCGCACGCAGTAGTAACTAACGCATGCAGTACTGCCAAGAGGTTATTAAAAAGAAACAAATAATAAAATACAGGCGCGGCAGATGGTCATGGAATTTACATCAGCTGCCAAAGCGGAGAGATGGCAAATTCCTAAGGTCTTTACTGCGCAGTAGTATCCCCTACTCATTCTACGCAAAATGACATTAAATCAGCCATTTCCAAGTCTCATAATCTTAATAAACCTTATGGATGACGTCTATGTTTGATCTGTGAAAATCAAAGGACACACACACAGAGGGACAGGGAGAGGGAGAGAGAGAGGAGAGAGAGGGGAGGAAGGAGCGAGGGGAGAGGAGAGGGAGGGGGAGCGGGAGGAGAGGGAGAGAGAGAGAGAGAGGGAGGAGGGGATGGAGAGAGGAGAGGGAGGGAGAGAAGATGAGAGAGGCGAGAGATGAGAGAGGAGGAGACGGAGAGAGAGGAGAGCGAGGTGGAGAGAGAGATTAGATGAGAGAGAGAGAGAGGGAGAGGAAGGAGAGAGAGAGAGAGAGAGAGAGAGGACGAGAGAGAGAGAGATGAGAGAGAAGAGGAGAGAGAGAGAGAGAGAGAGAGAGAGAGAGAGAGAGAGAAAGAGAGAGAGAGAGAGAGAGAGAAGGACGAGAGAGAGAGAGAAAAATAGAGAGAAATAGAGACAGTGCGTTTGCAAGCGTTCGAGTCGGATGTACAAACCAATTCCCAACCTTCGGCACAGGTCACCACTCAATCCACAGACAAATTCCCATACGCAAGTCCAACAGGCGACACCCTCCTCCTGTGTCGCCCAAGCAGCTGCCACAAAATGACACGCACTTCAAGTCTACGATCCGCTCACGACATGAGCAGGAAGCCTTTTGGTCGGCCGTGCTTCCTTGTTCTTATTTCACATTACTTCAATTATTGTACATTTCCCCTCCTCTTCCTCCTCTATCTTTCTTGCTAACCTTCGCCTCCTTTTTTTCTTCTTCTTTTGATCTTTTGCTCTCCTTCCTCTTCCTCTTATTCGTATTATTCATTATCATTTTTTAATTTCCATCCTGTGTTCTCGTTTTTCTCGAGACTGGTCTAGCTTTTTTCGGACTTTCATCTTTCATCATGTTTTCTCGATGCAGGTTATTCTAACTTCATCATGTCTCTATTATTCCTTAAATCTCTTTCATCCTCCCCCCCCTATCTCTCTCTCTCTCTCTCTCTCTCTCTCTCTCTCTCTCTCTCTCTCTCTCTCTCTCTCTCTCTCTCTTTCTCTCTCTCCTTTCCTCGCTCTGCCTCTCCCCTCTCTCTCTCCATATGTGTATGTGTCTCTCCTTCTCATTTCAAATTCCCTTACAATCACCCATAACCACTGCTATATCTATGTATCAATGTATCTATCAAGTCAACCACCGATCATTCACATGTCCGCCCACCTTCTTCCCTTTCCATATCAATCCTTATCAATTTACACTCTTCATAATAACCAAACAATGGCCGGCGGAACTTCTATGTAAACAAACACGATTAAGTAATACTATAAACTCCAAACAAGTTCCTGACAAGTGAAAGTTATATTCTTTTTTTAGTCTGGATTCTGGCTCCCGTCCAGGCGATCGCAGCAAGAGAGAATGTGTGCATGTGTACGTATGTATGGCTGTTTGTCGATGCTTATGTATAAAAAGTACTCATATGGCTATACCCCCCCTCTCTCTCTCTCTCTCTCTCTCTCTCTCTCTCTCTCTCTCTCTCTCTCTCTCTCTCTCTCTCTCTCTCTCTCTCTCTCTCTGAAAAAACTAACAAAAACAAAAGCTCATATTGCGTTTGAGAATTCATAACCCATATTTTTCTAATAATTTCTTGTCCCAAAAGATAGTCAATCTATATGAAGAAGTTTACGAACTGAATATACCACTAAATATGAATAACGATATATACAATCTGAAAAAAAAATCTCAATAACAATTACAAAACCAGAATAACTGAACATCTCATTGAGAGAAAGCGATGTTAGAATAATCTTCCAAAACTAATTATAGACTGCCGTGTATGTGTGTGGGAGAGAAGGAGATGGGGGGGGGGGTTCTAAGAATGAGGAGGGGGCGGTTTTTTTCTTTTTAATTAACATGCCAATTGATTCCATACGGAGAGTATAAATGATTTATAACTAGCTCTCTCGCCCGCCCTCGCTATCTCTCAGTCTGTCTCCCTCCCTCCCTCCCTCCCTCCCTCCCCCTCTTCTCTGTCTCTCCCTTCCCTCCCCCCCCCTCTCTCTCCCGCTCTCCCCCAACACGAGGTCACGAACGCTTAACAAATCGCCCCTGAGTCCTTCGAGGGCACCATCCATAGATCACCCATCGACATGATAAAGAAACTTTGTATTGGAAAAGGAATAGGGAAGGGTGATGAGAAGGAAGAGAGGGCTGAGGGAACAGGGAGTGGGTGAAGGTGGGGGGAGGGGGGAGGAGGGAGGAGGGAGAAGGGGAAGGAGTGAAAAGCGAAGTGGACGGAAGTCGGAATGTGGAGAAGAAAGGAAGGAGGAGTGTGAGGTGAGAGAAGAAAGTGAAAAGTTGAGGAGAAATTGAGGGAGGACAGGAAGATGAAGAGGATATAATGATACAAATGAATAATAATAACAATAAAGGTAATAATAAGAATAACATGATGCTAGTAGTGGTAGTAGTAGTAGCAATAGTATGAGTACTGGAGGAGGTAGTAGTGATTGTGTTGGAACTTTTAGCAGTTATAGCAGAAGCTTTAGTACCCATAGTTGTAATTGTAATGATAATTTTAGAAATAGTACAAACAAATAGAAATAGTAATAGTAGTTGCAGTAGTGGTAGTAGTTAAAAATGATAAGACTACTACTAATGATAATGATGATGATAATAGTAATAACATCAATAGCAATAGCAATATAAATCATCATTAGTACTATTATTATAATAAATAGTATTATTACTACTACAAAGCTGTAATAACATAATAAAAAAAATAGGGCCCCAAAGACTACAGCTCGTCAAAGACAGATAAAATTTAAAAAGAACCTAATTGAACGCAATAGTAATTTAAAAATCAGTCACATATCAGTACCACTCGTATATATAATCCCCACTAGTTAAGAAAAAAGTCAAGATAAAACTACACAAAAATTTATAAAAAAAAAACATTGTAAAAACAATTTCCTTGTGCATATCATTATCATCAGAAGTAGTAGCACTATCATTATTAACTACTACCGCTACTGCAACTACTATTACTATTTCTGTTGTTTATACTATCACTAAAGTTGCATATGTAAAAATTATAAATTATCATCAACCTGAACTTATAACACTTCAACTACAATAAATGAACAAACAATCGTGATTGTGAACCCGGATGTCTTGCTTCCCCTCCCGCTACCCCCTCCCCCCCTCCCCATCAACACATCCTCCCTTCCCTTCCCCATCAACACATTCCTCTTCCCTTCCCCTCCCCCCTCCCCCATCATCACACTCCCCTTCCCTTCCCCTCCCCCTATCCCCCCTACTCCATCATCCCCCCCAACAACACATTCCCCCATCCCTCCCCTCCCCTCCTGCCCTCCTCTCGACACCAAAACACTTTCCCTTCCCCCATCCCCTCCCTCTCCCTTCCCCCTCCCCGCCATCCCCCTCCTCTCTGCCTTCCCCCTCCCCATTCTTTCGTCCCTTTCCCAGGACGCAGATGCATACAAATCGTTCCCCGCCATTCTCTCCCTGCGAAGGACACCGGAGGAATGAAAAATCTGCAAGGAAGGAAGACGCACGCGAGGGAGCTTGGAGAGGGGGGGAGAAGGAAGCGGAAGAGGGAATGGAAAGCGGAAGGAAGAAATAGGGAGGAAGCGGAAGGAAGAATGGGAAGGAGAGGAGAGACACAGAAGGAAGGGAAGAGGGCGAAATGGAAAGGAGGAGCTTAGAGAAGGCGGACGTAGAGGGGAGGAAGGAAGGGAGATAAGGAAGAAAAGGAGGGGGAGAATTGAAAGGAAGAGAGGAATGGGAGGAAGGGGAGGGAGAAATGGAATTCGGAAAGAGGAGATTGAAGGAAGGGGAAAGAGTCAGAAAGGGAGGTAGAGAAAGAAATGATAAAAGGAGGACGATTCAGAGCTCATGAGAGACCTCAC
This sequence comes from Penaeus vannamei, assembly GCF_003789085.1. Classification (NCBI taxonomy): domain Eukaryota; kingdom Metazoa; phylum Arthropoda; class Malacostraca; order Decapoda; family Penaeidae; genus Penaeus; species Penaeus vannamei. The sequence continues at coordinate 58,040 of NW_020869365.1, read as the reverse complement.
ACACACAGGTGTGTGTGTGTGTGTGTGTGTGTGTGTGTGTGTGTGTGTGTGTGTGTGTGTGTGTGTGTGTGTGTGTGTGTGTGTGTGTGTAGTCACAGACAAAAATGATCAACCAGGAGTAAGGAAGGAGGGGGGGGCGGTGGGGGAGAAGGGTGATGCATCGCTCTTAGTTTTTTTTCACTCTATGCAGATCATGCGCCAAAGGTTTAACAATTAATCGCAGTAATATCTAATAACGATATACTACACTTAAGGAGTCGGGAAACAAGCTGTTTGGTTATGCGTTGATAACATCGCACGTGAGAGAAATTCACTGCCGTGAGGACTCGCTGAACAAGACATTTGGTTTTGTCTAATAAATTGGCTTATAAGCAGAATAATAAGACAAATGTACATAGTAAGGTGCATGTAAATAATTTCCCAACCCGGTATTTGATCAAATCACTAACGTGCTCGAGTCCGTAGCAAACGCATCCTCTCGTTATCTAAACTGCCCTATCATACCAACATATTTCGTGGTATTATATGAAAAGGCTCGTTATAAATGCGTGTTCAGACGAGTGGTCATGCCCGTCGGCCTTATGTGCGGCCACAGGGGAAGATGACGCGAAAACGGGGAAAGAACGAACGTGCAAAAAACGGCAAAGTACTGATATGGCGGAGAATGGCCACTTCTGAAGTGATTTTTTCCGCCTGCCTGCCACTGGACCCACCAGGGTTATGCATCTATACGTTCCCCAAGAAGTTAAATTAGACGTTTGTATATATGGGCGGATATCATAACTTACTCTATTATAGGGAGAAATAAACAATACTCTACTCAGACATCAAACATGTATTTTCCTTTTTCTGCAACATTAGCAAAAAAACAAAACAGAACAAACAAACAAAGCCTATTATTGGACCTCATACTAACAAGTAAGGAGTTAAGTGAATCCTATGAAAACCATACTAGTTACGGTTTGCCAAGCGAAACCAATCAACACCAGGAGAGGCGATTTCCGGCCAAACAACTGGTTAGGCGGTAGTTCACCCGTTCTTTCCCCGCTGCTGCTGTGACCTTCACCTGCGGCCGTTATCTAGGTCGACGAGTAACCCGACTTCTGATCAGCTATTTACCTCAGGCGATTTCCTATGTCGTGAAATAGGGTAATGCAACATTATCAACAATTACTACAATTGGTGAATAAGCCTCTTTTGCAGCATGGTCAGAATTAAAGGAAGCGATCAACACCGCACGACAGTCATCCCCCCTCCCCCACCGCTTCCCTCCCCCTTCCTTACACACTCTAAGACCCGCCGCGCTGAGAGGGAGCCCATGTGAGACGCGAGGCAGGAGGAATATCTTCGTCTGCGACTGCGGTACCCGAGGAAATTAATGGAATTTCTCCCTTTCGTCCTTTTTCAACCTCTCACGTCCTCTCTCCCCTTTCCTTTCCCTTCCCGCTCTGTCACCTCCTCTCACTCCCAAACCCTCCTTAAATTCACTCCCTCAGACTTCCCTCCTCTTCCTAACCTCCACTTCTTCCTTTCCTCCCTTCCCTATTCCCCTTTTCTCTTAGAGTTCCCTCCGTCTCCCCTTCCCCATCTCAGTTTTCTCTCTAAGTCCCTCCCTTCCTATCTTCCTTCTTAATTATCATCCTCGTATTGTAGTGTAAATGATAATTGTGCATAAACTGACGGGCTAATTACTTCAATGTAGAGTACTTGCCTCTCAATCACATGATGATTATGGTGCAACGTGTCAAGGAATGGAAGAAACGCAAGCTGAATTATAATAATAATAATAATGATAATTAGAAGAATGGTCATACGTACCAGCTAATAAAAATAAAATAATCATAACAATAACGATGACACTAATGATACTAGAGTTAAGAGTAAGATTTGAAAAGGTTCGTAATGCGAGTGTGCGTGTGTGTGTGTGTGTGTGTGTGTGTGTGTGTGGTGTGTGTGTGTGTGTGTGTGTGTGTGTGTGTGTGTGTGTGTGTGTGTGTGTGTGTGTGTGTGTGTGTGTGTGTTGTGTGTGCGCGCGCGCACGCGCCATTCTTTAATATTTTAAGTTGTCACTGATCGCCCCAATCTACATCAAAAGGAAGCGACTTCAACTCCGCAGTGACATGGACCACGATATCAGTCGTAACGTGAGAGCGAACGGACGAAACGCAAGCAGAATTATAATATTATGCACCATATCATATCATACATCGCGCGCACCATATGATACATATCAATATCACTCAAGCAAATTCAGGATCGCCCTCAAGCGCACCGCCCACTTGTCGCCGCAGGTCAAGGTCCCCGCGCCCGACCTCCCCGCCGCCTGAACCCAATTCGGATGACCTACATCGGGCCTGCTATGGAAGCCTCGGGTTCTGCGGAGTCATCGCAAAAGGTCACGGCTCGAGCTATTCTCGTCGGCAACGAGATGCAGCATATGATTATGCCCATTACGCGGCGTGCCTCGGGTCGCTAGAGTATGCCATGCATTCGAAACGATTCGTTAGCAGTTGCATTAGGACTCGCCTTTCACTTTCGCTCTCTTTCTTCTTTCTTTCCCTCTTCCATTCCAACATCCACTCTTCTCCTTGCTCTCTGCCTATTTCTCCCTTGTCTCTCTCACATCGGACACCCACAACCAACAAGCACTCGCCACAACAAAGGCACTTTCTATCTCTCACTTATACATCACACGCCGCAGCTTCATATTCTTACAAAAACATCATTTCAGTTCCTCGTCATCCCGTCTCCACTTCTCCTCCCTTTTCTTCTCTTTCTCTTTTTTTATTCATCTATCCCTTACTTCTTCCTCCTATCTACTACTACTAATGCCACAGCCACAACTTTTTCTTTTACTACTCATTTTCTTTCTTCTTGCTTTTACTTCTCATTTTCTTTCTTCTTACTTTTACTTCTCATTTTTCTTCTTAATCATCTTCCTCCACCACCTAGTCTCCTACCGCCTGACCGATCAACCACCTGCCAACCACCCATTCAGCCAAAAGGGGCGAGGGGAGGAAAAGGTAGCGGGGGGGTGGAGGTGGGGGATGAAAGGGGTGGGACTGTGAGCCACAAAACCATCACGTAATAACGAATCAGTCAACTGGCTTTCCCCTGTCAGAACAAACCGAGAAGGGGGGGGCGATGGAGGGAGGGAGGGGGAGGAAGGGAAGGAAGGGGGGAAGAGAGAAAGGGGGAGGAGGAGGAGGAAAGAGAAAGGGGTGAGGAGGATGAGGGATTTGAGTTTTTTTGAGGCAGGAGGAGGTGTGTGAGTGAGGAGGTGAGGAGGAGGAGGGAGAAGGGAGGAGGAGGAGGAAGGGAGAAAGGGGTGAGGAGGAGGAGAAGGGAAAAGGGGTGAGGAGGAAGGTGAGGAAAGGGGTTGAGGAGGAGGAGGAAGAAAAGGAGGGGAGGAGGGAAAGTGAGGAGGAGGAGGAAGAGGGCAGTGAGAGGAGGGAGGGGCCTGAGGAGGAGGAAAGAAAGGTGAGGGAAGAAGGAGAAGAGGAGGAGAAGAAGGAGAAAGGAGGAGGAGAAGAGGAGAAAGGAAGGAGGAGGAAGAAGGGAGAAAGGGGTGAGGAGGAGGAAGAAGGGAGAAAGGGGTGAGGAGGGAGGAAGAAGGGGAGAAAGAGGGCAGGGAGAGGAGGAAGAGGCAGGGGAGGAGGGAGGAAGAGCCAGGGGAGGGAGGGAGGAGAGAGGGAAGGCGAAGAGGCAGAGGAGGGAGAAGAGGGAGGGGAGGGAGAGGAAGAGGGGGGGAGGGAGGGACATTCGAAAAGAACACCTTGGGGAAATTTTTACGTGACTGCCTTGTGCCAGGTGTTAAAAGAGGAGACGGCAATGAAACGGAAGAAAACGGTAGAGGGAGAAGAGGGGAGAGGGGAGATATTTAAAAGAGGCGATTATATGCCTAAACATATCCACGGTTCACATGCCATAAAAAAGGTGTTTAACCGAGTGTGAGATCGGGCGAACGAACGAACGAGATAAGAGGGAGAACGAGAAAGTAAAAGAGAGAGATAGAAACACGGGGGGAGGAGGAAGGGAGGGAGGAGAAAGAAAAAAGAACGAGAGAGAGAAAAAAAAAAATACTATCCCTCTTCTCCTTTGACTGACTGACTGAATGACCGCCTCACTGACAAACTCCCCCCCCCCTCCATTTCTCGATTCCATCCTTACCTTACCCTCCCATTCCTGAAAAAAAAAAATCCTCGCCTCCCTTTCCCCTCTCCCTGGCCCCACACACCCCTCTCGCCCCCCCCCCCCCCTCCAACTCTACAATCCCTCAGGGGCGTATCCTACACCCGACACCTGCTTGAGAAAGTGCCAGCCTCGGCCTAAGAAAGTGCTTCGTCACCGTGAGCTAGGTAGACGAGTACCCCCCCACCCCCTGCCCCTACCCCCCAACCTCATGTCCCTCACACCCTCCCCTCCCCTTAATAAATCTCACTCCGCCTTGAAATGAACAAGACGAGGGCGATGAGGAAGAAAATACCTCCATATATCATCGCAAGGCAGCTGTCATTTGCATTATTTAGCTTTGTTCGAGGTACTTAATGGTATTCCTCCTCCAATTTATAGAATTATCTATATAGATATAAATATGTATATCTTCACACATATATATGTGTGTTCACTGTAAGTATCATTGTATATGCATGCATGAGTTTGTAGGTAAAAAATTATGTTTGTACGTATAAGTGTATAAATACATTAATGTGTATATATATCAATGTTTGTCTGTTAGTTTAAATCCATATGTGTAGAAGAATGTATACATCTATGTATGTATGTGTATGTATGAGCGTGCATGCGCAGTGCGTGAATGGGTGTGCGTGTGTGTGTACGTGCGTGAATGGACGTGTGGTGTGCGTGTGTGTGTGCGTGAATGCCACGTGCGTGAATGCATGTGCGTGTGCGTGACAAGAAAAATGTAGTAAGAAAAGGTTCTCTGCAGACACAACCATATTCTTAACAAACCTTGCATAACACCAGAACAGCCAGATGATTAATGAAATTGGCCCATTATGTAATTACTTTATATGTTTCTGCCATATGTCGCCAAGGAAATTTTATAACCCCCACGGACTTAAATACACACGTACACATTCACACTTACACACACACACACAGGCGCATTCCCATCGAAATAATCATACATGCAAATAAGCGGTAAACGGAACACGATAAACGAACGGACCCGAAACCGTGTAGACCTCACGAAGAAGAAGTAGGTTAAACGAGGAATTCGATCTCGTAAACACACAATAAAACCTAATCTCGAACCCGTTTATAAACCGGTGCGTATTAGAATACCCGAGATAGATTAGGGAGAGCGAGAATAAAAAAAAAATAAAGGGTTGTGAAAAGAAAAAAAAGAAAAGAAAACATAGAAAAACAAAGAAAAAAAAAAAAAGATAAAAAAATCTTCTATCGTTCCCCAGAGGCTCGCCCCGCCCTGAGAGACAGAGCCAGAGCGATCATATCCAACGCCAGATATCGTATCCATTCCATATCCAACTATCTATATTACGACACCATATCCCATTATCCACCTCCCAACACCTGAGGCGAAGGGGAGGAGTGAGGAGAAGGGGGAGGAAGTGAAGGAGAGGGGGAGGAAAGTGAGGAGATAGGGGAGGAGTGAAGGTTAAAGAAGGGTGAGCGGAGACCAACAGGTGTAGTAATTCGCTAGCGATGCCGAGTGTGATGAGATCCACCACTTAAAGATGGAGGGAGGGAGGGGGGTAGGAGAGGGGGCTCTAGGGGAGGGAGGGTGAGAGTAAAGGGATAAATAGGGGAAATGGGGAGGAAAGAGGCGGAACAATGAAGGGGGAGGGGGATTTACAGGAATTGAGATGGGGGACTACAATGGGAGGTTAGGAGGGGGCTTTCTACTAGACGGGTGAATAGGAGGGGAGAGGAGAGGGGAGGGGAGATGAGAGGGATTCATGGGTGGTGACTGTAGGCCCAGCGGAGAGTGGGAAGAAGTGGGATATGCGGGGTAGAGGTAGGGAGAGAGGGGGATAGAACAAACAAATAGGGAAGGAAGGGAGAGGGAGAAATAAAATCGGGAAGGGGGAGGGAAAAACAGAGAGGAGGAAGAAAAATGTGGTAGGTAGGGAGAAGGGGAGAGGTGAAGCAAATAAATGGAGAGAAAGCAGATGGGGAAGGAAAGGAAGCGGTAGGACGATGAAGCAAGTAGGAAGGTAGATAGTCGGTGGGTGAAGAAGGAAGGGGGGGGAGGGGGAGGAGGGGAATGAGGAGGTGGGTTTGAGAGGGAAAAAGGGGGAGCAAGTGAGGAGGGGAGAAATAGAAGGTAAACGAAGGGAACAGAGTAGGAGGTAAAAGACGGGGAGGAGAATAAGAATAAGAGGGTGGTTAGGGGGAAGGAAGGATGGGGGGGAAGAGTAAGGGCTAAAGGAGATATAATGTGAAGAGTAAGAGGGTATAGGGGTTGTGAGTAAGGGGTTAGGGGAGAGTGGGTATAAGGGTTATGGGGTACGAGGAGGTAGGGGAACAAGAGGGGTGCAGAGGTTAGGGGCGAAGGAGTATACGGGGTTGAGGTGAAAGGGTATAGGAGGTAAGGGCGAAGGCGTATGAGCGGGGTAGGGGTTGCAGGGTATTTAGGGGATAAAAAGAGAACGAAAGAGAGAGAGAGAGAGAGAAGAGAGAGAGAGAAGAGAGAGAGAGAGAGAGAGAAGATGGAGAGAGAGAGAAGAGAGAGAGAGAAGAGAGAGAGGAGAGAACGAGAGAGAAGAGAGAGAGAGAAACGAGAAGAGAGAAGAACGAAAAGGAAAAGAAGGGAGACGAGAGAGAGAGAGAGAAATGAAAGGAGGGTGGAAGAGGGGGAGGTACTGAGGGAGTACGAATGATGATGGGAGGTGAAGGGGGGCAGGTGAGAGGGGAGGGAGAGAGAGGAGAGGGATGGGGGGGTAAGTTAGGGGGGAGGGAGGGGGAGGGGGAGGGCAGGGGGGGTAGGGATAGATCGAATGGACCGAGGGGGGAGCATTCACCGTACCTCAATACTTTCGTCTCGGCCAAAAGCGCATGGTTGTAGGGTCACAAAAACCAACCCCACCACACACAACATGCTCAATTCTCTTTGGCTTCCTCACATACGCTTCACAGAGCGTAAGACGGGAAGGGGGGGGCGGGGGAACGGGGGGCAAAGCTACGCACTAAAAAGGTTAATCTGTGAAAAAACGGCAAGAAAAGGGGGAAATGGGGGCAGAAGTTAGGAGAAAGAAGTTGGGTAAGGAGTGGAAAGAAAGGAGGGAAGGGAGAAGGAAGGAAAGGGAGAAGAGAGAAGGACGACGGAGAAGGAGGTAGAAGTTGAGGGGGTATAGAAGGGAGGAGGAAGAGCAAAGAAGGGGACGAAGGAGAGGAGAAGAGGGAAAAAAGGAAGAGGAAGACAAAAAGCCGAAAAAGGAAAGAGGGAGAGGATGAAGAGGGCTGCAACAGGAGACTCGAACACCCTCACCCCTAATTCCTTTCTCACGCCCAGAACCCTTCTTCGCATGCTAAAGGAACGCTGATGCTCTTCTCTCGACATTCCCTTTTCACCTCATTTCCCATATCCATCCACCACTCCAATCCTTATCCAGTCATCTATCACTGATCATCTATCCTCCATCCAGTCATTCTATCCTTCTCCAGCATCATCCATAGCACTCCAATCCTTCCATCCTATCTATCCTTCTCCATTCTCTTCACTCCATTCTCACATTCAGCCATCTATCCGTCCTTCCCGTCCGTCCATCCGTCCAATCGTCAGCACTTCGCGGGTATGAAAGTTCCCGAGCGTCTGCGCGCCGTCGCCTCAACGAAATGGCGCTGTCCGTAGCTGTTGGCGAACTCTGCGGTCGCTGGCGAGCGTTGCGCCATTCCCTGGACATTATCTGCTCGAGGGAAGTCATAGGGTCTGATCCTTGTAAAGAAAAAAGGGAAAAACAGGACGATCCGCCCCCTACAGCCGTCTCTAAAGGAAACATCCTTCGCCAAATGATGACAAATTTCAATATTTCGGAATATCTCCCCGGCCTCCGC